>JAFBJQ010000847.1:0-165000 GCA_016785345.1 Trinectes maculatus
ACTGCTGGCTGAGGTTAGCGAGCGGATCACATCTATTACGTTGCTAATTCCGCAGCGTGGCCTTTGCTAATAAGATGCATTTTCTCTGGGCGAGTGAGTGAGGGCGAGAGAAGGAGGGAGAGGGAGAACAGACAGGATAAGCCATCAAAACATGTTGGCAACGACTTAATGAGTGAACACCACCATTGTAATTTTGGCCTGAGACGGTAATTGAGTTAACAATAGTGTCACTGACATATTCATATTTGCACCCATTCCGCTGATATATAAATCCTTGCTGTGTTATGTCAAACAGAATTAGAACCCGTAATAAACATAATCATGTTAATTATGAGTTACTTTTTCAAGACTGTTTTTTTCCCTAGTTTCGAGTGCATATTCTATCAATCTGTGGTATTTGTGAGTGAGTTGTGTGAATCCATTTGAAAGTGGGGAACAAAACTCCTGCGATTTATTATATTTGCTGCCATCGTACGTCTTACAACAAGAGCCTCTGAATCCACTGAAAATCAATTGCGTCTCTCGAGCACAAGCACACACCGAAACAAACTCCAGTCTCCAAAATGTTGTGCTTTTTATCCTTCAGCAATCATCCTGTTTTTGCCAGACAGTTACACACGTTTATTGTGGGCATCTCAGAAAGGCTAGAAAAAAAAGATTCAGACTAAAATGACCTGACACCATGACGTGGGATTCTACGCAGCTCAGTGCACCTAACCTATCCAAATCATCACAATATATTATTGACTAGTGTACCAGATATCATGTATGTACACCATACATGCAACCAAATATTATTATTATATTATTTCCAGATCTACAGAAAACATTTGTTTCTCTCTGGGACTTTGCAATTCGGTCTGTTTTCCGATTGAAGCCTCGAATTGTGGTTCCACCAAAGCTAAAAAAAAAAAAGTTTCTTTATTGGAAAGAAAAAATCCACCAATCAGAGGTCAGAGCTACCATTCCTGTAACACTACAGCAACCGCATCCAAAGTCTTTATCTGCTAAGTGCTACACGTGTGTCATTAATATGTAAATTACCACATACATGTAAGTTGAGCTGACAGGGACATTATTGCAGTTGTGCTTCCTGTATATCTACGTTAGCTGTAACAGTAGCTTCACTTCTCTGTCGTCTTTGTTCTCAACACGTGGATCATGTTACTGTCACTTGCATACAAGCGCTTGCCCATGCGCACAACAACCCGTGCTCTATTTCCTCATTACCATTGTACAGTGTCCTTCAGTGGAGTGAGTCCTCCAGCATCACATCAGTTTCACATTACGGCTGATTTCAGTCTAATTATTTCCTGGTTACCACAGATACCACAGCCCACTGTTCAGAGGTATCTAAGTGTTGTCGTCAACAAGGTCATTGCATCCCCCACACTCCATCACAGGATGAAAGGGGTACACAAAAAGAAGTGATGGAAAAAGCACACACACCAGGGATCAGTTTGAACACACACTCTGGATGGAGTGTGCCGCACACCCTTCAGAGAGCATGGTTAAAAACAAATTATGTCCAGAGTCAACAAACAAGGAAGGCTGCTAAAGTGGAACACTTGAAAAGTTTTTTATCGACAGGATATAAATGTGGAGAGGAAGAAAGGCCGAAAGAGGGAGTAATCATAAACCATGGTTGACGCAGGGCGTCCTTATGGGTCATGGATAGCTTAACGGAGCTGACGCCACATGGCCAATGCAATCTTGACAACCTCTCCAAACGGAATTTGTTGGGGAGCGAGGAAATATGGATGTTGGTGTTATTGTGATGCGGAGCCTCAACACCTGCTCGGTTTGAAAGCATCATACACTCCGTGTGATGAAACTCTTCGAAAGGAAAGAAAAAAAGAAAACTTTAGGAGCAAATGAAAATTTCATGGCTCAGTGACTCCCCTGTTAGCTCTTCCATTTCACATTCCCACTGTTCAAGAAAAAATAATGTTCTTGAGAGAGGAAAAGATTTGGTAACATTTTTTTCCCTCTCAACTCCCTCTGATTCTGTCTCCAACTCCCACATTGTCTCGCTGCCATCAGCAACTGCAGTGACCCATTACTCTCTTACTCTGCATCTGTCAAGCAGACAAATGCTTAATAGCTCTGTGTGAATGCAGTTTAGATGCAAACAAGAATTTAGGATCCAAACAAGACTGGAGGGGGTGGTTGAGCTGTCTCCTTTTCTCCTTTTAAATAAGTCAACAACTTGTTGTTTACACAATGAAATAAACCCATCCAAGTGTGAGTGTGTTGCCAGAGGGACGACTGCAGACAGCAAGGATGAGGGGGAAAAAAGTGGATACATAAATGGAAAATAACTATTTAGAGATGGATTGCAGCTTGATTGGAGGATAAAGAGAGGCAAACCCTGCTGACTGCACGTTTGCATCCTTTAAGTCATATAAAGTTGTGTAATAAGTGGATCCCAACATGTCTCACAGCGTAGGGCAACATACCTGTATCGGCAAATAAATAAATAAATAAATAATGAAGTATCTGATAAGCTCAGGCTAAATTTCTTAAAACAACAATCCTGATTCTGACGCAGAGGAATGTGTTGAATAAAAAAAACATATAATTTTAACTGTACTTACACAAACCTGTATAAATGGAATTTCTGTTATAATTACCACAAATGTCAGAAATAAAGGTGCAGATGTTTCTGGAGGGAAAAAGAAATCATACCAGACATCTGGCCTGTGAGAAGAAACAATGCACAGTCAGACAGAAGGGGACACACAACATACACACTATATCTCAAATCATCCTTTTCCACAGTCTAATCAGGTTAACTGCAGCAAAGTCATGCTTTTGTCCTTGACTTATCAAGTGAGGCTGACTGATTCCAAGCAATCATTGCTTCTTATTGATCACATTGATCTGACGCTCACCTCACTTACGTTCTCTGACCCCTTCCGAGTTTTAGTCTGAGCTTCCTGTCTGCTTCTGTAACGACTCCTCTGCAAGGTACGCCGCTAACCATCTGAAGCCATGGACACTAACAGCCATTCTGACAACAGCAGGGGCCAATTGGGGTCCTGCGGGGTCACACTGTCGGCCCACTCATCCTTTGTGTTTCTCTTCTTCCGTGTGAATGGAAAACATGAACACGCAGGGGGAAAAAAGCGAGACGTGGGAAGAGGACGACCGTCCACACACACGGCAACAAAAGACGACAAGGCACGACAAGAGAGGAGAGCCGGGAACGAGAAATAAGACGGTCGGCAAGAGCAAATCAATTCAGATCTCCCCATTGTCTTTAAATCCAGCAAGCATAGGATACCAGGGAGACAGGCGCAGTGACCGACTCAGCCTGAAAACCACCGGAGAGATATGACCAGTGAAACGAAAAGTCAAAAAGACCCAATGTGGGGTCGAGTGTACATCGGACTAATATTTACTCTGAAGAGGAAGTGATATACAAACTGAACTGAACCCCACCACAACCTGTCTCTCTCTGTTCTCCGCCAGCCATCACAACACAGCAGTACCAGCGTGAGCATCATTTAATTACCAGATCTTAAAGCCTGAGCTGGAGCTTTAAAATCATGTAATGTCAGTGGAGTAAACCTGCGTGAGCTATAAAGAAGCGTTGCTAATGGACCAATGGGCCGGTGTTCGAGATATTATATGGTTCATGTGTGTTAATTATGTAAATGCTGCTTTACCGTTTACAAACCATAAAAATAATCACTTAAACGTAACCTACATTGCTAATTACATTCATTACTTCACATTACTATTCTTACTTACAACATTAAAACACCCCACATGTCACATTGCCTGTATTTAACCTGCAGAAATAACACAACGCGTTGTTATAACAGCCAGCTGCAATGTCTGTTGGTAGTTAGTCCACATCTGCTACCACACACACACTTACGTTAAACAACACCCAGGCAACTCCAAACTGAAGCTGTGCCAACGGTCTGTTCAGGGTTACACTAGTTTTTCATGCCCCAGCAACCTGATGAGTTTTTAAGCAGGTTCGGTTTGAAAAGTATCCACAAATGTACAGTTAATCATCACTGGATTCCTTTTATCCAGAGGGAAACTCCAAAAGTAATGATTCACCGTTCTTGTGATATATGCCGGGTCCCCCCACACACACCCTGTAATTTCACAGATTTATGGATGTTCATTCACAAGAGACAAAAGGATAATGATTTCCCCAGAAAGCATAAGTCACGCTGAATCTAAAAATATGTAGCTGTTGTTTTCTGCCGCTGTACTCCTCCGCCAGGAAGAACAACTACAAATTAAGAATTTTAGCCCTATTAAGCACATTTCGATGAAACGTTGGTGGAAAATAGTGAGCGACGCGGGGACCTGTGGGTTTAGCTACAGTACTGACGTCCCTGTGTGAAGCTGTTAAACAAAAAGAAACAGCAGGTTAGATTTGGGTAGATGGAGGGAACAACTTCACTTGTACAAAGGGAAGCATTATATCATGGCGACATGAAGGCGAGGGTCTTGTTAAAGGTTGCTGTTTGCCACATGGCCACATTGTTGGTGCTGTTTAATCCCCCCTGCTGGGTCACTAAATTCCCCTTTAATTAGAATGTAAATAGCACTAATAAGATTAACACACCAAGACTTGTTTTCCTATGACCAAGCCAAAGAGTAGAAGGGAAATTCAACGATCCGGAGAAATTGAGCTGAGGTTCGCAAATGTCACATATCGGGCTGAAGTGAACGTGCGGCTCCCTGGCGATAGTCATTGTCAACAATTCCCCTCTGTTGCGTTCTTATGGGAGATTAACGTGAGAGTAACAAAGATGGAGCGCAAGCGAGGAACAATGATGGGAATGTGAACATCACTCATGATTAGAGGCAATAAAACCTATAGTCGTCCATCAGCAGTAAAACATAGCCCGCAGGAAGGTTATGCTCACGTGCCAGTGTACGTGTGCGAGTACTATAAATATTTTGCTTCAGTGAAAACTATAATTTTTTTTCTGAAAATAAAAGGCTCATCATGCTCCCAAAGTGTGATGGTATGTCGTGTTAGGATGCCTGGGCGCAGATGGAGGACGGGGCCTAGAGGACGGCACGAAGAGCGCTGATGGGAGAAAGTTTGAAGAGATGCTTTAAGACCCACTCCAGGCAGCAGCACCATAGGCAGACTCACAGTGAAACAGCGTGGTGAGTGGGCAGGCACTGACTCAGGGCTCATGTAAGGCTCATAGAATAACAACCGCACACAAATCGGTGAAACAGGGTGCATAATGCCACAAGGTTACCCTCGGCTTCATGAAACTTTAAGGAGGCATCAATGTTTAAAATGTGTTTTTACTGCAGGAGATTGCCCCTAAATAAACGGAGGGCTTTGTCAGCCAAATGTTGCACCAATCAAAGCTAATGTCGCCAGGTTGCCAGCTTGTTTCCCCCTCATAACCCTTTTGTCTGCTTGACACTTTTCCCAGATTGATGTGTGTGTTGCAAGGTAATATCTTTTAATCGCGGGTCGGATATATAACCCAGCCAATTCTTTTTTTTTTCCCCCTTTTTTTTTTATTTGATATCCTTGTCATGATTGATAGATACCATCAAAATTAAAGGCTCAACTTTGAGGTCAGGAAGAGTGATTTGCTGTCAGCGCTTCTTTAATAGTGAGGAGAGCCGGCGAGTCGTTTCTCTTTGGGGACAGTGAGAGAAAGAAGATGAGGAGGGGGGGGCGGGGGGGGGGGGGGGGAAGGATGGTGTTGGCGTAAAAGGAGAGCGTCTTATGAGGTTATTAGGTTTTAATCAATATGGTGTATGGCCAGAAGAGAATTGGAAAACAAACCTAATCTAGGAAGCAATACGTCTCTCATTCATCTCCCGCACCTTCTCCCCCAGTGGATCTGCCTGCCTTCTTTTGTCACCTTTTCCAATCCCCTACACATCTGTGAGTGTCAGGTTCCTGTAAATAACAACCACCTAAACACAACCCACTATCTGAGAACCCTGCAGCTGATGTGAGCTCGCATGTTTTTAGTCAGTCTGCATGAATTGCATAATATAGTATATCAGCAGCTCTGACTGGGTGGGGGACAGAACCTCCCCTGCAAACGATAGGTGGAGACATGCTAATCCATAGGATTTAATAAGGTCAAGCAATTTTCTGAAATCTCCTCTTTGATATATTCCTGAGTAAGAGCCTCGTTTACATTTATGCAACATTCCTAAGCAGGATGACAGGGTGACAGTGCCTGAAGTGCACGTGATGCTGTTTGTGAATGATGTCATTCTCCTGGCTTCATTAGACTGTGTCCTTGAAGTCAACAGGGTGTGTCAATGGTTATTTGCTCTATCTGCAGAACTAAGGTTCTATACGTCCAAAACCTCGTGGATGAAACTGATGATAGTCAGCACATCAGCAACAAATGACAAATATATATGAATTATACTGTTAAAAAAAAAAAAAAGATTATAGAAAAAGAGCCCAGGACTTGTATCCACTGTCCTGAGTTTTATACAATCAATGAGTCTTTATCAGAAACAGAGGAAAACAACAGTTAAATACTGGAGACTTAATGTTATGAATAAGCAATTGATATATTCATTCAGGGAGCGCACATGCTCAAAGAGTATGCCATACATCATGTGCGTAGTTAAAGACGCAATAATTTAATCACACTCATATTTAATCATATTAATGTTCGATATTATCACATTCACTGATTCACTGGTTGAAACCTGATGTTTCCACCTTCTGTGACCTTCTCCCTCTACTGTATATATTGCAATACAGCTGTGAGGAGCAAGGTGTTGCTCTCTGCTGATAAGTAGAGTGTGACCCCTGGGTAGACCCCTTTAGATATGCAGTGGACATGACCAGCTGGGAAACACCCCAGGGCAGATACAGGGCACACTGCAGGGACTACGTCTCCCGTCTGGTCAGAGAGCACTTGGCGTCCCCCCCTGTAGTCGGTAATTGCTTTGGAATTTATGTCTGGGCCGCTCTGTTCACCTTTTTGCAACTGTGGCCTGCCTGTGATAAATATTCAACATGGATAATCACGTGGAAGCGCATGTCACTAAGTACAGCACGCAGGATCTATAATTATGCCCTCGTTACACGTTATAATTTTGACACCAATACACATATACATGTTTGTTGATAATTACCAATAACGAGCAGTTCTGCAAAGCTGCGTTAGCATATGGCACTTGCACACAGTTTAAACATCAGTGTCTGAAACTATGGGAGAAAATGTATTAATATGACAAGTGGTTCAGCCGCTATGGTTATAACAGAGACTTGACAGCATGTAATGATTCCAGTCCCGTTTTTTACCGCATTATTTACATAAAGGCATCAGGTTGGTTACCAGATCTGTTGCATCATTTCTCTCTCTCTCTCTCTCTCTCTCTCACACACACACACACACAAACACACACACAAACAAACACACACACGCCAGAGTGGATGGAGTCACTCATGCATAAACACAGCGGACACCGCTGTATGTGCATTATAAATCAGTTTTGCTCCTGCCATCTTTTCATCTACTGGCCTCCAGATCAAACATGATACATTTCCACACAGCATGAAATGGCATCATGTTGTACACGACATTGGGGGGATATGTAGAATACATAATGCACAGCTGGCTGCAAGAAAGCCAGTATCTGGCCTCTGCATGTGTGTGTGTGTGTGTGTATAGGTATGAGTCGGGAGGGGGGCTAAGCACACAAGCTGTCCAGTGTCAACGCTCTACTTTAAATCAACGCAGTCAGACTCATTCACACGTGGCTGCTGAGACACTGATACTTACAGTGGAGCAGTTGGTGGCACAGTGCGATGCCTGAGGCCACCTCAGTTGAAGGTTGTTTAGGGAAGTGTAACCACGCTGTTTGTTCTCTGCACACCAGCTTGCTGCATCAGCATGTTACTGTGAGCAGATGCGGATGTAACAGCGCTCTTATCCTACAAACTGCCCCCACATGACCCTTTGGTCTTTCCACATTGTAACAGAGCCCAGGAGAGGGATGCTGCAACAGGGCGTGTCTAAATATTTCAGCAGAGCAGATGGCCCGCACTTTGTACTCATGGCCAGGGGCGCCACCAGGAATTCAGGGCCCCATGACAAAAAATCGAATTGCCCACCCCCCTGCACAGAGTAAATATACACTTTTTTGGGCCCCCAATCAGTCAGGGGCCCTTGGAATCCTCCTAACTTTTCTTTTGAAATTCTAAACTAAAAGTTTGTTTTTAGTTATTTGTTTTGTTTACAATGTTTCATTGGGAGTGTATATTACTCTTATTTGAAACGGAAGGAAAATGGAAAACGTCTGTAAAATGACGGTTAAATTAAATTGCCTTCCACACTGATGAAAAACTACACATTAATACTGTGAACATCAACTAATACTGTAGCCCAGCCAAAGTAATGCAGTATTAACATGCTCCTTGTCCTTGGAAGTGCTAGTTAAATGTATTTTTGAATCTGCCATGAATATTTACCATTGCTCCTGCTGTGACTGGATGCTCCCCAGCTGTCAAAGAGATGCTAGTGTGGTCTACTTGGATGGATGTGGTCAAAGTTAACCCATGCAAGTTTTGAGTGACCATGTGAGTGATGAGGCTACTGAGACCACAACAAGTTGGCAATCCAGGATTTGTAAATCAGGATGTATATGAGATGAGATAATGCAGTGTTAGTCATACAAAATATGATGTAGAGTCAGAAGAAACACACAGTGGTGAACTGTAAACAGAAATACAATATTTTTAAAAATATTGTTTGACTTTGTGAGGAATATGTGTGACAGTTCGCTACTGGCTTAACTACATATGTAGGCAGTTCAACATATCACTTAATGCTTGTTAAACAGGAAGTGTAATGAAGGGCTCTAGCATATTTTTACTCATGAGGGTTTTGATGACACTTATGGAGAGAGCAGCTCGGGTATAACACTCAGCCCTCGCCGTTATCCACCTTCTCTGTTCTGGCTGGTGGGCGCGCGAGAGAGGAGAGGACAGACACCAAAACAGAACACTGAACATTCATCATAGTTTTTTTTTTTCTAGTTCATTTGGCTCAAGTGCTTCACCTTAGTCGAATATTTGTATTGAAAACCTGTCTGAGTGCACAGTCCTTGTAAATAAAATAATTTTTCATTCTCCACATTTCAGGCAGTCTGTTGCAATACCTTATATCGCTATGGCAGTGAATATGATTTATTGAGCATTAGCATTAGTCAGAATGGAACCTAGTTATTTACTAATACCCTCTTGTTTGACTGAAAGGTGCAATGGCAGAATTACCAGAGCAGGATGTTGAATGACACTGAAGTGATATTTGCATGTCTTACACTGTAACCTGTGCATTTGTAAGTAAATATAAGGATAATATTAATCAGATTAGATAGAGCTGTTGCTGCTGTACAACCTTATGTTAATCCAGATATGCAAAGGCTGGAAGAGTACAATATAATTTAATGCCATATATCCATAATGAAATTATCTCCCCTGTGGTAAATTAAAGTTGTGCATGAGTGCAGCTAGCAACAACTATGTGAGTGTGTGTGTGTGTCTGTGTGTGAGAGAAACTGCAGGTAAATGCACGCACACACACACACACACTCGCTCGCTCTCTCACACACAAATGGACACCCAAAGTGATGGAGCTCTCTGTGTTTGGAGGAGGCCCAACTCATTAGAGTGATTGTCTGAGAAGCGCCTTTGACCGCATATCATGAAGTGCATAATTGGCCCTGGATTTGCAATGAAGCCGGAGAATATGTGCATGCGTAGGTCTGACTGTGCGTGTGTGTGTGTGTTGTAGGAGGGTGGGTGGGAGTGTTTCACTTGAAAGCAGGATTAAGATGGAAGTTAATGCACAGTATTTTTTTCCGCCATAATGAAAATTAAAATGGGTCACTGATCTTTGGCCTGCATTTTAAGTCGAAGAAGCTTTACACCAGCGTTGTTAACATCCGAACTCCTGAGGAATATATTATTACGCATTATTTTGAATAAGCTACCTACTGGGTACTCAACCGAAAGGCGGATGTTGTTTAACATTGGACTGTAAAATGCAACATTGGCTTTACTGGAGAAAATGGCTGACGATTTTGTGCGTTATAGTACAAAAGGAAACTCGGAGCAAATCGTTACCACTGTTGTGTATGATGCCAAAATTCATAATGCATTTTCCTCATTGGCGGAGACAGATCTATAATACATTAGCGTTAGGCAGGGGGTCAATGAATCATAAATAAGACTTTGAAGATCAGATTCAGCAAGAAGGATCTGTCTGTTCGCCACTGCCTATTTATCTCTCTGTCCCACAAAGAAAAGCACAAAATATCTTCCCCATTCAGGAGATGTGGGGGATGTTGAAGGGACAGGATGAAGGTGGGCAAAGTAGAAGATAGAAGGGATACAGGCAGGAAAAGAGTGACAAAACAAGTGATAGAGAGGACGAGTTAATAAACATGCATTAACCTTACTGTGATGCCGCCATACACCCAAATTGGCTCCTCCGTACTTTGACACATTTATGTTCTAATAATCTGCGTCATTGAGGTTGATTGATTGGCCTAATTTTATACGCACGGCGCCGATTTAGCAAAGAAACCAATCTGTGACAGCTTTTGTTGGCAATGGCGTCCTCCCTCACCGTGTTCGAACCACCGTGTTGATGTCTTGCGTTCAAAGTGAGTTCGGCTCCAGCCAACTTGTGCTGTTTACGAGGGCCGGTGACTGAACCTCATCAATCACGCAACTTCTCGGACTCACTTGCTCTATTTTAAGGATGAACAATGATAGGATTTGTAGCAGTAATTAATGGCAACGGGACTGTTTATTAGGGGAGAGAGGACTTTAGTGGCGTTCGCTCGTGTATGACGCCATCTCTCCTTGCTGCGTTCATTGCGGGGCTGATTAAAAACAGGTGACAGGAATCAGATGGAATTTATTTGGCGCAAACCAGTCGGGAAATTTACTTTCCATCTCGGTATGATTGTAATGAAATTTGGAAAATTTGCACTGTAAGGTGTGCGGTCAAGGGCAATGGCACAGAGAGTGTGTTACTGTGAAGCCGCAATAGTTTCAATAAACAAACAATAACAGCTACTGTGTACATAATACTATATAGATGCCAGTGTCAAGAAAGACTGTCACTATACATTCGTCTAAATTAAACTTGAAGGACAAATATAGGACAAATAGAGAGGTCCAATATTATATGGACATCGATATTAAGTTTTAATGCGATATTGGCATTGAAACTTAATATCAGAAATGATCTGTATCGGTTTTTACTTTCTTAATGACACAACTTTTACACAACATGCACATATTATACGTCAATCTCTTCAGCTACTTCTCCTCTAACTCGAAATTTTAAGATACTTTTGTTTTGTTTTGTTTACTTTTGTTTGTTTACCTGAATTTTTTTTTCAACTATTAATTTCCGATACCGATAAATGCGGGGTCATTTATCGGTATCGGAAATTAATAGTTGGACAATATCGGATATTGGTAAGAAAGCCAATATTGTACATAAGGACAAACTAAAGGATATGTTCAATGACACCCATAGATAATATGTCTGATCGTAAGGTGCAGAAGACCATGCATTTTGTATTTCCACCACATCCCCCTCACCTTCTACAAACTCTCCCCACAAACTCATCACGTTGCACCACATTACAGGGAGGCTGCATCCAGCATACTGCAAGCCTTAACAGCAAATCATTAGCATTAGATGCACTATACACCTGGGTTCATGCCAAAGTGACCTTGGCCAGAGGGAATTATGGGAAGCATGTTTAAATTCATAGAAGTGGTCGCAAAAATGAGCAGGCACACATTTACTTGGTCATGCACACACACATACACATAGCTGGAGAGGTATATCTGATGGAGCATCAGTCACCTGTAGAGAATGAACCACTTTGCAGGCGATCAACACCACCATAAAACACAAGAAACGCGTGCACCGAAACAACCAACCTTTACTACAATGTAAAGGGCAAACGGGTCACAGATTACCTCCAGTGACCAATGACACGCATCACAGCAATGGAAGCCTTTGTGGTTCCTCCACTGGACATAGTTACTGTGAGGACTTCAACCCCCATGCTCAACCAAGATTGATGACCAACATGAAAAAAATTTATATATATATATATATATATATATATATATATATATAGAGTTATTCTGTGGGTGTAAAAATGCTTTGAAAAATAAACGAATGCTTGTACAGCAGCTCTTCAGCGATCATAGAGAGAGAGAGACGTTGAATTGAGTGGACATGTGGTCATGCATGGAGGAGGGCCAATCTTAAGAGACCTCGCCACCGGAGAGTAAATCATGTAAAGGGCGTGGACACACATACTCTAACATGTCTAGGGCGAGCGGTGGAGAGAGGGAGAGAGAGGAGTCAGGGAGGGCAGGGAGGAAGAAGAGGTAGAAACACTGAGACCAACGACTGGAATGATCCTATCTTTATAAAGTATTGGAGGTTTATGACTTATAGGTGACAATACAATACATTTATATTGTTAAACCTATAAGTCACAATTATGATAGATAGATAGATAGATAGATAGATAGATAGATAGATAGATAGATAGATAGATAGATAGATAGATAGATAGATAGATAGATAGATAGATAGATAGAGATTAAATAATTGGCCGTACTTGCAATGCAAACAGCCCTCAACAGTCTCCTGCTTTAGTTTCATCTGTGTGCGCAGCAGGCATGGTGAACAGGTGGAGGAGGGTAGGAAACAGGTGTGGTTCAGATGAAGCAGTGCAAAGCCAGTTGTTAATGAACAGAACACGATGCCGTTCTCCACTCCACTGGCACTTAAATGATTTTATCAACAGGAGTGAACTATTTCTTTTTCCCGTCAGCAAATTCACAGAAGAGTAAAATTCATTGGGTTTGAAGCAATAAAATTTGTCTGCCCGCATTCTGACAGGTTCCGCTGTCGACAACAGATGTGCAGGACAGAGACGCCTCTCGTTCAGGTCATTAAATCCTTGCAGAAATCTGAAGGCAGCACATATGTTAATTATCTGCAGCCCGGAAATTTGAGACGAGACAGTTGGAACTCATTCTTTTGTCTGTTATGCAGGAGACGTCTGATTACTCACCCTCACCCGCTCTCAGACATGAGTCCCTGACTTAACAAGCACAAGATCCATCTCTCTTTTCCAGTGCAAAACAGATCAACACATCTACTGTGCATCTACTGTACATTTACTGGTCCTGAACAGCCTGTCCTCCACAAACCCCTGACCCAACACAGTCTGTATGAAGGTCACAGCAACACATTCACAGTGGCCACACATTTCATTCTCGAGTAGCTTCTTTTCATCTGGGCTAACAGAAAAACGAATGGGCTCTCTGTTCCCATCCTGCCGCTTCTTATCTTCATGCCCATCATTCTTCTCCAAAACCCTGGCATGTTTTTTTTTTTCAGTGGTGACCTGTTAACCAGACTGAAAGAAAATATCTCCATCCATTTGGACTTGGATGACAGCAGACTGCAATGAATTAATGGTAAAGGTCCATCCATCCATTAACTATGCCACTTATCCTTTAAGGGACACAGGAGGGCGGGAGCCAATCCCAGCTGACATTGGCTGAGAGGCGGCGTACACCCTGCACAGATCACCAGTCAGTCACAGGGAATGACATATGTTAAATGGAAGAAAGCCAAAATCTAGACTCATAATTACACCTGGCCCCAAAAATGTAACAGTAATGTGTTGGCGTTGAGATGATGCTTTCAACAAGGTTGCAAGCTGTACACTGCACTGCATAAATATGGTTCTCACGGGTTACTATGACACTATAGATATGGACCAAATACTGTAGTAATGTTATTTTTACCTGTTATATTTCATGTCAAATTTGCTGCTGTGGGAAAAAAAAAGCTACTGTGACAGCGTTTTAACTAACATGTTTTTATGTGGTAAAACTAATGGATGTTACACATAACTAGAAACTGTATGCTGGCAGTACTGTTGCCTAGCTGTCTGTGACGGCACGGCATCTGTCAATTAATTATTGACTGATAATTAGGCAGATTAGCACACGTTCGGAGATGAGCCATCAACAAGAAGAGAGATCTTGTTCATTAAATCAGAAAAAAAAAACACGTCATCAAATGAATAATTCATTTCAAATAAGCCTCCAAATGTTGCTGCTTTTCCAACAGGACTCCTTCATCAGTATCTCTCTAATCAGAAACTAGAGACGAAAGTAACTTGAAGTAAATGGCAAATCACTCATTCCCACATCTTCCTCCTGATTGGAAGGTGAGCCAGCTGCTGTCTGCCTGCGCATGATAAGATATTGATCAACGTCACAGCCCTGTCATTTGGACTATTGGGCCTGTGATGAAAGTTCGAATAGATAACAGGAAGGGATTATTATGACAGGCGATTACATTTTATTCACAATTCGTCTTTGCCAGTGTTGCGTCTCTGCTGGAGAAACTTTGCAGTGCGAGGCATGAAAGGAACAGGACAGATCGGTCACCATGTTTAACCGCGAGCCCAACGAGAGTGTTGAAACACTGGTGCTAAACAACCATACAACCATACCAACAACAGGAAGAGGAAGCGCTGGGTGTGTTCAGTCTCTTTGCCAGTCTCCTCCCTCCATTCAGCTTGTTAAAGGCAGCCCCATGTAAGCACCCCGCCACCCTGTTAGGGGAGGATAATGAAGTAATCCATAGTCATTACTCACCCATCACCCTCAGTGTGCACAGGCCGCCATGGACCACTTAGTTGGAGGTGTCTCAGGGTATATGTGTGTGTATGTGTGATGGCATGAGAGGAGGAGTGGGTTAGAGGAGGTCAGTGTGGGACACTGGGACAGCGTCCACAGGTTGTGTTGGGAGACGGGTGAGGGAATGGGAGCCGGGCACGGCGTAGCTGCGGCTGTTGTGTTGTACTTTAATTACAGCCGAGGGATAATTTGAGCGGTTATTGATCCCCCTGCTATGGAGGGAGGAGGAATTCTCCCCGCTGTTATGACCTGCCAGCCCAGCGGGGGAGGTATGGGTGAGAGAGGTGGAAGAAGAAGGGAGGGAAGTTCAGGAGGGGAATAAGTCCAGGTGGCGGCAGGCAGGAGAGGAGGCTTTATGTCGCTATAAAGTTCATTATTATCATCCTGACCAGCCGTCCGGGGACCGGACCTGTAAATAAGCAAGGCAGCACATGCTACATTACTAAAGGTGTTGATTTAAGACTATTTGTTTTGTCCGCCTATTTATTTTGCATGACGGCACGATTTACAAGAGGCAAGCAGGGCAAGGCAGCAGGCCCGATACAACATCAAGCACAACAGCATGACTCACAGCCGGACCCAAAGCCAATTCCCAGGTATTAGAGTGCTTTAAGTTTTATGATCCCCTTTCACCAAACCTAATATAATTACCCTGCAAGGGCACTCTGTCTTTCAGCTATGGGGGTGAAATGGGATGCTTGAGGAACGGGGCTGCTTGCTGGATGCAGCTGTGACAGCGGTGGGCAGATGAGTGGCAATGAAGAGAGGGCATATGAATGGAGGACATGCACATCGTGTGCAGCCGTATGGTTTTAATGCACACACATACCCCTCACCAAGACCCCCACACACACACACACACACACACTCTCACACCCTGAGCCTCTCAGACAGTGTTGAGTGGTAGTCGTCCATCGTATGGACAGTGACCTTAGCCGTGTTGTTATTAATTGCCTCATTATTTTAATTAAGAAGTAACACCCAGTGTGAAGTGGAATTGACAAAGCCACCTAAGAGTGTGTGTAATTAATAGAGTCCGTTCTGAAGGTCAATCCTTGGCGCATCCGTAAGGATCAAGACGTGTGTGTATGTACGTGCGCGTTTGTGTGTGTGTGCGTGCGCGCGTGCACGCGTGCGTGTGGTTGCGCCTTTCCGCTATTTTATCATCCTGCATGTTGTTGTATGAGACTGGTATGATTAGCTCCTGTCACACCAACCCGTAATTCATTCCCACACTGACGCCTCAATCTCTGCTCGCTCCGCCGAAATGCGAAATGTGTCACTGCGGCCACAAGTGATATACGCCGCCATTATGAATTAAATAACCATCGTTAGAATGTCCAATACTGCATTATCTCTGTCCCTGTCGCGCACGCCTGCGCTGTGAAGTCCCAGCTGCACAGCCACAAGGTCAAACTGAGAGAGTTCAGAGTCGACGTTTTGTTCTGTGTTCATCCAGAGGTCAAACAGCAGTTTGGCTGATTATTCCATTACCCATTCCTCCAGCTGGAAATCGGAGCGCCTCTCACCTCTCCATCATCTGACGTGCTTCGCGGCTTCTGAACTTGTTTCAGCCGCGTTTATCTACCTTGCGGCTTGAGGCTGACATGCGAGGCACGCATTAAAAATTCATGCTGAGCCGGAGCCACCGAGATAGACGGGAGGATGAAGGGCGACGTCTGGGAGAGTGACGGGGACGGAGGGAGGGAGACGGTTGACGTGGCAGCCATAGGAGTCACAAGTGAGAAAGTCTGGGAGAAGATGTGCATGACATGTGGAGGAGGCTGAGTCAGAGAATGCAGGGGCAGCTGCGTAAACACTTAATGGTCGGCCGACATTCTCCTTTTAAAAGGTTAATTGCATCTAATCTGTGCATGAGAAGCCATGTCAGAGAAAGAGACATTAATAAGGCATGACAAGGCAGAGGAGCAGGTGGGGCAGCAGTCTGGGGATTGGAGGGATAGACTGATACGCTCCATTCTGACTATAGCAGCCAGATAAGAAGACTAATCAGTCGTCAGTGAGAAGAGGAAGAGACAGTATCACTGATGGAGCTGCAGCCCTGGTTTACCTGTATGACAGTGCCATTTCTGAATTAAACACCATCTGCATTATGATCTCAAAGAGAATTTTCTCTCTTTTTTTAAAAACTATCTAACTCTAATAATATCCCATAACTACTATGAAAAGACAGCCATCTGATAATGCTGCAGCCCTTTGGCGGAAATGTTGCTCGGAAGTGAAATCCAAGAAAAGAACACAGAAAATAATCTCGTAGAAAATCAAGTTAAGAAGAAGACAGGAGCAAATTGTCCGGCTCATCTCATCGATGCAAGAATGAGCTTGATGTGCATTTTGCAGGTATCAGAAGCGTCCTCCCATGCAAACGCAGCACATGGACCTCGTTTTAAAGTGTGCATTCAAAGAAAACCAGCACACACAGCAGGACCTGGTTCTGTCATTGTCACAAAGTCAAGTCTTATATCAAAGCAAACAAGATCTGAGCTATCTGCTCCGTGGTGAGGCTTTGTTTAACTTCACACAGAGTGGAAGTGATGGGTGTGAGACAACAGCAGCGGGCCTGCTCCCCGCACAGACGCTAATCCTCGTGATGGCATTATCATCCACACATCAGCCCACTATAGAGTAGGCAGGCATGGGTGGAGGATGTGCTGCTCGCTGTGACAGCTGGGGTCTTTATGCTTGGGAGGGAGCAACAGCTCATTACTGGAGATGTTTTTCAGTGTTTTGATGGGTAAATAGAAAAACTGCTATCAAAAGCCAGCACTGACAGGCACCGCATTGCCTCCCACTTAATCTGGATACGCGTGAATGAGAAAAAGGATAATATCATCAGCATACGGTCGTAGTTTTTTTTTTTTTTAATAAGAGGAAGTGAAAATATCAGCTGTCCCCATTTTCAATCACTGACTTGTGTATCAATAGACAGCTGCCAGTGGGGCTGCTTTGAAGTGGCAGTTTGGAGATAAGGATTATTATTACTGTGGGGAGGTGAATGGAGCGGCAGGTAAGGAGTGGCTGACGCTGTCTCCTGCCTCCTCCTTCACCGTGCATTATCAAGACTGAGACGAGAAATCAGTGGGTGTAAAAGTCAATTGCCCCCAACAAAATCTGAGGTGGATGATTGCGATCTAACTGTGGCGCTGTGATTGCATTTTATTGTCCAAGTGTTTCGGTCTTAATGTGTCGCCGTGTCATCAGCGAGCGACGCGCCCCTGCACCCCTCGCAGATGGTTCTGGCAAATTCACTGCTCATCAATCCATCATGTGGGGTTTTATTTGCAGAAGGATTCAAGTGGGTGGAAGGTATTGTGTTGTTTTTCCTCTCCCAACATGGTAGTGAGCGGGGAAAGCCTGCGTCTCAGTGTAATCAGGCCTTTAGATGAGAATCTTGTTACAGCTTGATGAATCTCATTCTGATTGTTTTGTCTATATATATAAGAAATCTGGGCTCTCAGTTGTGTTATTCTTTTGTTTCTATATTAATTTCTTCACATTTGTCTAAAAACTGAAAAAAGTAGTCTGAGAGTAGGTTTTTCATTTGCAGACACTGACTGAAAGGGATTTTATTTATCTTATCTTATATGAAGTCATTCATAAAACAAAACCCTAAGCAAGGCAGTCACCGGACAAGTCGTCTGTGAGCGAGCTGCCATTATCGTGACAGAGAGAAAGGAAGGCATACGAGCAGCAGAGTCACGGCTGCCCTTTCATACAGGGTGACCCTCACTGGGTGGATGTGGCTCATCCTGATTGTCTGGATGGAAAAATGCAAAGCAGGGCCTGTAGACACAGATGCCTGAAGGCCAGACATGTCTTATTAAAGAGTAAAGCCTGTGTGGAATTTCCATGTGTTTAAGGTTAAATTACTGAGACAGTCAAAAGCAGATAAAAGAGAGGGAGCTAAAGTTGGTCTGGCTTTATCTAAATGTATCTGTGTGTGTGTGTGTGAGCGTGTTATTTGGACACACCGCGTGTTTGTCACTTGGCAACCAGGCTTTGGTCAGATCAGGCTCGACAATGTGCACTATGTTCTTGGCTGAATGACAGAGACCCCATTTGCTGGACACAAATGAGGAGCATTGTCGTTGCTGCTAATCCAACGCGGCTCTTCTTCCTTTAACGAGTGTGGCTTTTTACACAAGTGTTAACAGATTGGTTGTTCTCCATAGAGGAATCGATCCCACTGTGGACAAGAATGAATAAATGCAGCTAACCACTCAGTGGGAGCACATGAACTTTAGGCAGTTCTCTTTCTGGCCAAGAGATGTACCACAAAGTAACAAAAATCAGCAAATAAGCCACAGTGATAAACAAACACACACTGCAGTGTGCTTTTTGTTGAGTCGTCGAATAGCTGCCTCAAAGAAGGGATAATATACGGTGAATAATGTGCCCCACACAATGTAACGAATCAAAGGTACGCACAAACGGGAGCCATAACCTAACTTAGAAAACAGTGAAGCACAGCAGGTTCCTGCAGATCTCCAGTGGCGTCTCGTAAAAATACATCTAAGAGAAAGCACATCAGTAAAAAAAAGTAATCCATATTCATTAGCAAGGCAAATTTCTCCTCTGGAGAAGTAGCCCGACAAAGTACAGAAACATGATGCTTTTCTTTTTTGTTCAGAGGGAACAAATGTCACACCTAAAGGCTGCTGCAGGCTTCACACACTATGTGAGGAAGGTACATGGTTTGGAATCTGAGGTTCTATCTAACTCTGCGGTTTCCGGATACACACAACGCACAATACTGTGTGTCATTTTCATGCTGTTGTTCATTGTCCTTTTATACAACTCTTATTTATTTATTAACTTCATCTCACTTAGCTGAGTCACTAACCGCTTGGCTGTGTGTCGAGAACAAAAAGGGTCAGTATATATTCACCGTGTGGCCATGTTGCCAGTGGGAATGAGTAATTTGGGTCAGTAAAGCAAGTCCATTCTTCATAGTTACATTAATCTGGCTCTTCAATATAAACAGGTTACGCTATGTGTCAGAACGTATGGGGCTTTAACTGTGTAATTCTAGGCAGTTTACCCTCTGTCATGTTTGTGACTCATTAATCCACTGTGCTATAACTGGCCTTGCGGCAGAGGATCAGGCTTAATGAAGACTGACCTTGTCCACTGTTATGGTCGGAATCCCAGAAGAATAAACGCAGGTACCACTACGTCCGTTTTCCTTTTTTTCCCCCCTCCGTTTTGTCACATAAGTCACCAACACCGCATTACCAGGACCGCACTTGTTGTTCCTTGTGGCTGTGACAGGTGTGACATATTGCGAATGGATTACATGAAAAAGGCAGGGCGATAATGTGGGAACGCGAGTGCATTCACTGTGCATGATGTGCTGCTGGGCTTATTTCTGTCAGGAGGGATAGCTTCCCGTTCACGTGCCTTCCACTTCCACTTCTAAAAACCCATTTCTGCTGTTTGGAGCAGGTGAAATATAAGATTTTTCACATGTAGGTCTTATAACTTTATAACCGTGTGACTGGAAAACCAATTTATGTATCATTTTAAAAATCCAAAATTGTGTTCTGCTCAGTCCAGTACACTAATTGTAATTTGTAGATGGTGTTGTTCACCACCGGCATGTGCACTCAGCCTCATCAATCTATATCTATATCTATATCTATATCTATCTATATCTATATCTATATCTATCTATCTATCTATCTATCTATCTATCTATCTATCTATCTATCTATCTATCTATCTATCTATATATATGATCTTGATTGACTGTTTAATACTCTGTGATTGATTAGATTGTTTACCCCGCAGCATGGGTCTCTTCGACTGCAGGCTTTCTCTGCAAACAACATTTTCATAAGCGTGCTGCGTTGCCCTCCACCCCTGTTGCTTCGACAGATGTGTCCTGTAGGAATCGATTTTCATTTGGATGCAACTCAGCATGCCAGCAATATCAAATGCATGAAGAACATGCATGTATGAACATGTATGAACGATCAAAATCATTCTTTCATTATTTCATATTCAAAGTGTCTACACAGACGCATTTAAGCTGACAGATGAATCACCCTTAATGCATATTTATGTGCATCTTGACGAATGCAAAGCGGTTTACCAATTGGCGGTAGAGGCTGTGCGGTTCCATATTATGCACAAGCGAGAGCGAGTCTCACAGAGATCACAGATCATGGCAGGCTCTCGGTGTTATTGCCTCAGATTGGGTAGAGAGACAGGCTGACGCGAAGAAAACCCTGTCTTGCTCCCCACAGGCAGCACATGTCAACCATCTTCTAGGGCCTTGTCAGCAGCCAAAAGGTTTTAATGGAACTGTGTTTTGGGATTTGCACACGTCGTCGGTCTTGTTCCAGAGACAGAGAGTGTCAAGGGGGAGACAGAGAGAGTGAGAGAGAGGGGGGAGAGAGAGAGATCGGAGAGACCTCCATGTGAATCAAGGCGCTGAATGGAGACATCCACCAGGAGAACAGTTATGTTAGTCCTCTGATCTCTCCCTGCCGACACTCACGTCGTCAGTTTCTCTCCCCAAGATGTTCTCTGTGTGTGTCAGAGTTAGAGATATGCCTGGCTGTTGGGTGATTGAACTGCCGGGCGCCTGTTCTGCACTTCACATCTTCATTTAGCTCGAGTGAACACCTCCTGCGACTGGGCTGTGATGCATTTTCTGTGATTGCTTTTCTGCTCCAACTGCCTGGGTGCCAAAGTTTGGAGAGGGTTTTTTTTTTTTGTTTTTTGGTGGTGTTCTTATTGTTGTTGTCCTGTTTTGTGTTGTATTCATCATTGGGAGCAACTAATTAACAACTGGTAACCACTGTTATTTGCATTTTAGTAAAATGGATTTGAAATGTCAACATTTAAGTGTGAAGTATCACATGGTATATTCCCTTAACAGCATCAGCTAATGTCTGTCCCTCCTGCCCCATTGTCATTAAAGCTGAATGCAAACTGTCTACTGGGAAAAAAAAACAGCTGTTTTTCCTGTGTGAAACATTTATTACATGAAGGCCGACTTGAACTTGTATAACTTAAGGAAAACTCATAATGAGCACCGACCTCGGCAAGAAGCAACATTATAAAATCCCTTTTAAGGATACTGAATACCAAACCTCTTCTGCAAGCTTTCATTGTAAAATCGCCTATACAACTGCAGTTGGATCATAATTATAGCTATATCATAAATGCTTTCCTGTGCAGTGCTTCATATTAAATGTTAATGTTAAAAGTATTGTGTAGTAGCTTGTAACGATAAAATGCATCATCTGAGAATCCCGTCTCTTCTCTCACATCTCAGACTAAAGCTCCAACACACACCTATAAGTATATTGGCTTGAGTGAATGATGAGACTTTTTTTTTTCTTTAAAGATTAATCAGTTAATTGACTTTATGTTCCAGTAGCGTTTGAAATTTTACAACATGACTGGCTCAGAAAACGCGGGAGGTTGTGAGCAGATTTGTCTTTGGACTGACTGGACTTGTGCTGCTTTATTAGCATTTCAATCGAGTCATTGTCCGTCCAAGGATTTCATGTATTCAACAGAATGTCATTCAATTCAATTCCAATTAATTTCATGTGTATGGTGCTAAACCACAACATGCAGTTCCCCCCTCTCATTCCACTATGTAATGTAAGTTTGTGACCTTACGGCAAAGCGAGAAAAGAAAAACATTAAATAGTGTTTCAAGGTGGCAACTGGTAGGTGACAATAATAAGAACATAATAGAATAATAGGAATGCATATTGGAGTCATGATTAAAAAGGCAAATCTTAATTATCTCAGTGACCCCTGACCTTTTCTCAACAACCTCCAGGACATCTTTTGTCTTGACCTTTCATTGTCCTAACACTTTTCCTGACCTCTGGACATTTCCTTTGGCACAACCAAACCAGTAAATATTGGTCTGTCCCTCCCTCAGAGGGAGCACACATACTTAATGACGGAGCACTAAACGTCCTTAAATATCAAGAGGGGCTTACTCAACTTAATGTCATAATCCCTTCCACTTCATCAGAGCTGCAGAACTACCACCATGACGGTTCGGCTCACTTCCCCCGTGGAGACAACGCTCCACCATCCAGCCTCATCAAGTCTATTTATCCGAATGATCTCTTTAAAGTCAGCTCTTCCCATCCCATCGCCCTACTTAAAGCCACGTCCTGCTGGCGCCCATAGACAGTTTCCCTCATTCACGTCCACACATCACTGTGCTCATTCTCTCACTACAGAGAGCGGGGCATCAACTCGGTCTTGACTGGGATTAATGGAGCTGGATACTTTGTCAACATGTATGAGCATCTCCACTGGAGAAACTTCTCTGTCGTTACATAACCCTCATTTATCAAGGAAGGGTTTTACTTTTCCGCCACAGACTTCAAATGGCTTTGCATTTTTCTAATATAATAATCAATGTCGTTTCTTTAAAAAAATACATATACGCTATCGTCAGGTGACATGTTTTTTTCTCCCTTGCTTGTTCCACATGAGGAAAAAAAATCCACTGTATTTAAACCAGTAATTGTACTTCTGTTTACAATGCCCCTCATTGTTCTTCAGTAAGCCTTAGTGAAACACATGAAACAGGATTGTTCTCTATTAATTATCGGGCCTGAGGATATGTACTATATGTACTGTCTTCTTAAGGCGACACTGAAGAGGTCACTTAGCTCAACGTCAAGGTGAAAGGAAACCATGTTGAAACTTTACGAGGACATTTGGATAATGTTATGCTAAATGAGTGTTGATTACAGAGTGGCCTGAAATATGGGACACTTTGTAATGAACTCATTAAAACACCATTGCACGCTATTAGCAGCAAATGGAAATATCAAGGCAGTTTGCTTAGTCATGGTGGGCTGAGGATGACTTCGAAGAAACCCTCTGTATTTCTATATCTGGAGATAAAAGTGAAATATAGGACTTTTTCTGATTGCAGTTCTTTGTTCCACATGTTTTGGGCTAACTCCAGTGAAACTGGATCTACACTTGAATGACTTGATTCACTGAAAGTTTTCCAATTAGGCAGATTTGTAGCATTTGAATTGAACAGGGAACAGTGAACTAAGCAGATTTCTCACATGCTGCCCAAATAACGTGATGCTGCTTCACTGTGCCTGCACCCGCAGGTAAAATACAGCAGGACAGGGGTCAGCGTCCGCTGCACGCGTCCAGGATAATCACCCGCTCCGAGACCGAGGGGTCAGAGGTTTGGGGGCAGAGAGCGTGCACATGTGTGCCAACCAGAATTCCTACTTCACCTTTCCATTTTCCATCTGTTTCCTAACCCCTCGCGCTCTCCCCCATCCAACCCTCAACACCACCACCAGCTAATTGGCTGCCTCGCTGCCATTTACATCTGATGACTATCCAGCTGCCCCAGGGTGCCAAAGCCGTCCTCAGAAATTCAAATGACTCTACCCCATAATGCACCACACCGACTGCCTCTGTCGCTGAGCCTCTACGCTGACTTCCAGTCCCGTTTTCATTTTAAGTATGATTTTCTGACTCGCGTGTCATTATGTTTGATCTCCTCACATTTTCTTTGCACACAAGATGACGCACATGCACAGATATCCACAAAAATGTGGCACAGCCAGTTCAAAAACAACCTCGAGTTCAAAAAACAACCTCAAAAGCCCGACCATATCATCTTCAGACAATACTGGAGTGCGATAACTTGCAGCTACATGAACTACGTTCACGATAGTGGAAAACTGATATTGCCTTGTAAAACTGGTGAGATTACAGTCTCTTTTTAATAATTAGAAAAGATATTACTTGTATGTTGTTTTTACATAATCCTTTTGTTTGGTTTCTGGAACGTTTTGTTTCTCCACCTTTTGCTCTAAATACTCTAAGCAATTAAATGACTTAAGTTCATGTTTTTAAGGCACAGGGAGAAAATCCATTAAGAGCAACTCCAAGTCCACTTCTTCTTATGCCAGGAAACAACAGCAGGTGTATAACTCTGCTTATTCTCACCGTCTTCATTAACCCTAGGTGTGTTTTGGCTGAAACATGTAATAAACAAAGAGTGCCACTTCACATCGCATTTAAACACTAGGTGTTATATTGTCAGGTGTTATGTATTGTATCCAGCTGTCAGGTCTCCAATTCCTTTTTTTATTCTTTACAAACGTCTGTGATTTCTCTCATTTCTTCACTTAGGCTTAACTGGAAACCTACAGGGTTTTATTGAGGCTGTACTGTGGAGTCAGTATTTTCAATGCTGTCTAACCGCTTTGTCGTTAATTATATATAAGACGAAACTGGTCTTCACTTCACCTTAAAAACTACAAGTTTTATAAGACGGTACACGTTTGACTTATTGAATATTATTATAATATATTAATATTGTGCATTTCCGAAGTTATGGTCTATGCATGGCTCTAAATATCAAATCGACAATATGACAGTAGTGAACTCCATTAAAAAAGTAAATAAATACAAAAACTCAGAGGCACACAACAGAAAACAAGACACTGAAATTAAATGCGTCTCATTATTCTCCCTGCACAAAAAAATATCCACCTTAACAACCCACACTGAAAATGTGTTTGGCTTCACCCAGTCTTCCCACTGAGCATAAACACATTAATCATGAAAGGCAGCCAGAGCATTGCCAAACTCTCTTTCTGCCTGCTATCACATTTCCCCCCATACAATCATACACTTAGCTCTGGGGAAGTTCATGGATCATAAATGTGAAACATCTTAATGCAACCCCCCCCCCCATGCTATCACCCAGGTTTCATTCATGCTCTAACAGTCTGCCTTGGAGCCATTCGGTTCTGGCTGGAGCAGGAGCATGACTAAGTGAAGGAGCAGCATCACACCCAGTGGAGATGCACCGAAGATGCGAAAGCCAAAAGTAGATGGACGAGAGCTCTGCACCGGAAATGGATTGGCAGTGAATTATTAAAAGAGCTGGTTATTTTGTAAAGGGGGAGAGTATCAAAAAAAACGTTTGTGCACACCTTTCCCTACGTACAGAAATGGCAGTGTGTTTGTGGTCGGTTGCCAGTAGAGGCCTTTAAAAGCTCATATCATGCAGGGATAGACAGGTTCACTGGGAAATAAAGAGGCTGTTAAACCACCCTGCAAATTCTTGCCCACTGGGCAAGAGTAGTACCATGTCCTGTGGAAAAGACATGCAGCTGCGTTCACACAGGGACGGGACAATCAAATGAGTGTGACGTGGAAAATGCTTTTTTTTGTGGCCCCAGAGCCAAGTGTGACTCATGATTTTCAATTTTTCTTCGTGCTTATTTCTAATTAGCTCAAAGGTGTTGAAAGCACAACCTATTACTCTCTAATGTTTCCAGCTGGGAATAGTAATAAGGTGGAATTTGTATCATGTTGCTAGAGGTCAAACAAGAGCAACATATGTCTGACAAAGTCAAAAGCATCTGTCCAAAATGTGTTCATTGATGAAGTGAGACAAACGTTTAATATATAAAAACCATATGTATACCTACTGTATATAAGTAGTATGGGTAGTGTGCTCTCAATGTGTTCAAAGAGTAACAAAACTAAAAGCTTCAACAAGACTGATATATTAGTGAATATAATATTTCTGCAGGCTCGGCAAAAACAACATAATCAAACCATCTCAGTCAGTGACATAACATCACTCATGTTTTGAATTGACTCCATATTACAATTTGTACATTTACCTCAGTGTTTTTCCTCTCGACAGGAAATATTGGCTTCTTGAATGTCATGGCAAAATGCCACGCGGCCAATGGAAGTGCGTGTGACACCGAGTCTTACGCGGATAACTATTAAGTCACTGTATGTGGCCTGAACGTGCGATGGGTTATATTTTCATTTGACTTGTTCAAATGATTTTCTGATCAGCTGGAAAATAAAGACAGAGAAAATGTCAGACTGTCCAATATCCACTTGAGAATCTACGCAAGTAATACAGCATACTGCCAAATGGCTGCGACACTATGCTATAGACACAAATTGAGACATGATGGAAATGATCCCCATAATCTTACACAGTACGGGAGGAAACCCTGGGTTCATTGATGGTCCATGAGGGGTTGACATTTAAAAACTGTCTCGAGGGAGGAGCCATTGCCTCTCACAGTGGGGAGCCTTGTAGACATCCTTGGCTGCTTTAATGATCCTTATTCATCTTCACCTACACACACGAACACACACACGCACGCACACGTACCTGAACATTTTACCACAGTGGACCTGACTTCAGTCACACATAATAATCTGTCTGTACCCTGTGTAGCATAGCACATAAATTATATACGACAAGTTCCAAGCGAGTTGCAAATTGTATTCTCTTCTATAGTGCTACATTTTTTCCCAGACACACACTCTCTCTCACTCAGCCTCACATATTTTGTGGGATGCAAGTTTTCCCTCACTGACTTTGAGAGCAGGAAGATAAGTGGAGATGTGAAGCACTTTATTTCCATGTCAGGGTCCACTTTTTCCACTTGATTGGCCTTTCATCACACAGCATGTGGTGGCGACAATAAAGGAACAGGAAGTGGGGGCGCAGAATGGAAAACAGGGGTTGGGAGACGCAGCACAGACATGGGATGAATGGAGGGATGCGGCCTGACTGATGATGACACTGGATGAAGAAGAGGATGACGACTGCCTGTCATCCCTTTACTTTCCTTTTTTTCCCAGAACGAGCCGAATCAGAAACAAACTCAGACTTTGAACCAATCTCCACAACTCCTTCATTTGCCAATTTGGTTGAGACGACACAAAATGTTTGCAAGTCCTCATCCTCACAGACAGGTAATGTACTGCGATGAAAGCTGGCTCCTCCTACACACCTCTGCGTGACTAACTTCCTGTGTCACCAGTGTAAGATGGTGAAACTTCCCCCCAGAATGTTGGGGGAGTGTGTTTGGTGGCTATTGCGACTCCCACAGGAGAGTGTTCAAAAGAGCAGCGTGCCGACACCCAGTGTGCCAGGTTTGATGCTCTCTGTTTTAATCAGGCCTGAAGACATGTGTTTATCAAAGTGAATTTTCAGTGTCTGTTTTCGGGGCTTTTCTGAAGTTTTCAAATCTCCCTCAAAGGAGTCGGCTCAGAATGTGAAATGACGAGAACATCACCCGCTCATCACCAGCGAGACGCAGCAAACGTGTCGCAACAGCGAATCACCACAGTAAGTACCTGTGATGATGTCTGTGTATTAATATGAAACTCAAAGTTAACAAAACATTATAAAGCAATCAGAGAGGAATGCTGGTAGATTACGCCGTTTCCGTGAGCGATCTGTGAAGATCATGCAGTATCAGCATTTCTTTTACATACTGCAAGTGGGATCTTTGGTATTATTAGTTTTGGGTAGAATAATAAGGCCAAAAAAGAAAAAGATGAAAGCGTTATTACAACTTTCCCAACTGTTTCATTGTTTGCTGTTGAGACAGAAAACTTTAAACTATGCCTCTGTGAAGCAGATGAAAAGCAAAGGATTGAAGTCAAAGCTGCATCAACACTCCTTTCTTTTATTTGTCTTTGCAACCACGCGGACACAGTTTGACACCACTGCCACATAAAGTTGATAAGTAATTTGTTCGCAATGGCTACTGGAATCTAGCATTAGCATCTTTCCCCAATGCAGCAACTACAACTACTACTTTAGTAATGAGCTAAAATAAATACGCTGGAGTTCCGCAGGGCAGAGGAGATCTGCCGAGGCTGGTGACAGTTTTCTGAGGATTTTCACAGGAAGCTATTGTTCCCTGAAAAGTGTTATTATTATAATGACCTTTAAGTGGCATGGACAGCGACCTCCATATATAACTAGATGTCACTATTTGACTCCATATGTCTTTTACAATAAATTATTCAAAATGTCCCTGCACACCACTTTAGGCATTTCCTTACAAAGAAATAACACTATCAGAGAGATGCATTTTTAATTTAATTTCAAGGCTAGGTCCAGATAATAAGCCGGTTGAACAATACCACACGCTGTTTCTGTACAGCTCTCAGGTGGTTCCGAGGTGTTTAATAACTCATTTCTTGATTTTGTTATTATGATTTGTTGATTTGTGATAAAATTCAGAGTTCGAAAGAGACAAGAAAATTCTACATTTATTGTATGTCCTTCAAACATCAGCTCAAAGAATGGATGGATTTTTTTTTTTGTTTGTTTGGTTTTATGACAGGAGGCAGTTACATCCCCAACAAATCCTCCTGGGGAAGCCGAGTTTTTCACACAATCTAATATCATTCTCTCTGGTAGCAAACAAAAAGGAGACATAAAGAGTTGAGTGCCACTACCACTGCAGAGGGGTTTGCACAAGTCAAGTGGTGTGGGAACCTCTCACTGTGTTGCTCCAGCCACTTGACCCCCAACTCCACAGACAAAACACATCAGTAAAGTGCTGCCATAGCAACAGGGAACCACCACCTCCTCCTCCTCTTCCTCATGAAGCCTGGGACCAGAAGCCAAAGCAGACCATGGCAGGAACAGTTTAATATCAGAGTTTTAATTGCCACATTTGTCTGAGAGACAATTTGATAGAACTAATGAGAGAGAATAAAGCTAAATGATGTGGCACTTGCAAGCACAGTCAGTAAAGAATGAAGGAGTGTGTGTGTGTGTGTGTGCGCGGGGGGAGGCGGGGTGGGTGGGGGGTGGGTGGGGCTGAAGGAGTCGAAGGCAGAGATGGCTGCTGTGCTCCTCATGGGAAACAAAGCCGAAGTGAGATCCTATCTAATTATATCCCGCTCACCAAATCGATTTCAGCCAAAAACATACAGCAAGTGCAACAGGCTGGAAATCCATCCCCAGCACCGCGCGGCGCGGTCAGGATTCACACGGCCAAATTGAAATCATCAATGACCGTCAGCGGGAGTGGATGGCGGTGTGGCTACTGGCAGCTCTGTGGTGATCAGAGCCTTATCTGCACATCTGCTAGACACCAATCTTGTGCAAAAACCTGGACGCACTCCCAGTCCCTCAGACGCAGACAGTTGGGGAGTAGCAGCAAAACAAAGCCACGGCTAATCCATTATCTCACAGCGAGATTTTCAGCAGTTTACTTTCTGTGGAAGTCGAAAGAGCAAAGAAAAAAGTCGATGGGTTTTTCTATATTGTGTAATGCATGATATTTGAAATGTAGAAAAAAAAGCTATTAGCTTTCATGGCAGTGCGCTGACAAACACAGTCAATGTCTCTACCTCCTTCTATAGAAATATAGCACTAATTAGCAGGCAGCCTTGTCTACCTGACAGGTCTGTTGGCTAAAATATACAATCGTGGGTTGAGGATGTGTCAGAGTCAGAAATCCCTGAGATGTTCTGTTAATATTAATAGAGTCAGATCCATGTGCCAAACATGTGTCAGACATGACGTGCCGTTTCCTCTGTAAGCTTTGCCAAGAAGCTGCTGGGAGCTGCCACAGCTGCCTGCGTACGGACTGATGTTTTATTCATTTTCTTTGTAGCTCGTAAAAAAAGTGTCTTTTAAAGCTAAGGGAACATGAGGCCGTGTAGACCATGATGCAAAAGTGTATGAAATTGTAAGGCTGAGCCAAGCTGTGGATAGGTTGCTCTGCCATCGACGTCCTATGATCACAAATTAATCTAAAAAAAAAAAAAGTGTGATAACTGTCCAGATGAATATTTTTAAGAGTTGTAGTTTGGTTCATTGTGTAGAGAATAAACTTTGAAATCTTCGGCAGTCACATAGAGCAAATGCACCTGCGTTGTTTATTTCCTCTTCTAATTTAGATGACAAGGTGCGAGACGAAGAATGTGTTCACTTGCCCTTAATGACTACCAGTGATTATTTTATCATCTTTTATGATACCTAATAAAACAGAAACAAATTGAATCACTGCCCCAAAGTAGCTGCCAAACAGTCAAGTTGCAGGTGCCACGGTTACAGTTTGTCCTTCGCTTTCTTTTCTTTCTTCATTTACTCAGGGAAAGAAACCAGCCAGAATTGTTTATACTGTTTGTGTTTTCTAATTCCTGATTTTACTCATTTATAATGGGATTGAGAGGCTTTAAAATCAGATGCAGCCCAAGAGAAAGACACACTAGTAGATACTATAAATGGAATAATTCCACCAGTTCCTGACTTCTGTGGAGTCAGAGGTCTGCGCTGGAGGATGCATTTGTTTCACCAGGAGACTTTCTGTCTGCCCACTGAAATGGCATTGAGCAGTAATTAGGAGCACATTAACACGTTAGTATTCATGGAGGAGGCAGTGGGGCCGAGATAAAGCGCAGCAAGATGCACGGTAGATGAGTGTGGATTGAGGGAAAACTGAAAACAAAAAAAAAATTCCCTTCATTTGAGCGATGAAAGAGGTGAAGGGTAAGCAACAGAGCGAGGTGGTGAAGGAGGGAGGCAGAAGAAGAGCAGGCGCCGATAGCAGACTGCTGATGATGAAACGCTGCATTCGTTGTGCAAGTGTGGTCCCGTTAATGAAAGGAAAACAGCAGCATGCGTTCCCATCGTTAGCCCTCATTAGCCCCCTCTCTGGGGGGTCTGTTGTGAGCGCGCTGAGGAGGCGGCTGGATGGAGGCAGACGCACGGCAGACGGAAACATGAAGGCGTAAAGGGGGAGGGAAAAAAGGGAAAGGGTGGGGGTTGGAGGTTGCATGAGTTTCGCTGTTGAATGTGTATGTCAAGGTAATGTGAAAGGTATCCCATAAGCATACACCGCATGGGGCTGCTTAGATTTTAAAGCAAAAACTAATAAATACAAATATTACCATGTCAGGTGAAAGGAAACGAAACAGTCACACACATATATATATATATACTGTACATACATACATATATATATATACACACATACATATGTATATATGAAAGACACATACACACACACACACACACACTTATATGTATGAGACATCCTGGTACAGTAGTGTGACTAATTATCTGCAGAAACAGTGTATTAGTTGCATGATTACCAGGCTCCTCTATAGCTAATTACATATCCTGCTCTTGCCTGACCTCTGCCAGCATGATACATTGCTGTAATTCTCCGTCTCCCGCTCCTATGCCACCACCCTCCTCCCCTTCTTTTTTTCATCTTTTTAAAAAGTTCACCTCAACTCCCTTTGAAAATGTGACCTTTTTATACCTTATCTCAACTACCCATAAAATACAGCCATAAAACATTGCAAGGAACGTTTTAGCCCTAAAGTCAAAATCAGCATAACCCACTATCCCAGTTAATGAAATGAACGGTAACACGCTATGAGAATATTTCATATTTGTTCTTAATAAGTAGCCTTTTCCTTTGTATAACTATTATATTCAACAACAGTAATTGATGCAAGTCCATGTTTCCGTTTATATCGATAGCCGAAGGAGACGTGGACTGAGCTGCTGATGTTTTTCTAGACAACAACTCGCCATCTGTATTCCGACCGAGTAAATAAAGCATCCACCAAGAATGTGTGTCTTCAGAGAGTAAATTATTTGCTCACCTTTTCAAAAAAAAGGTTCATCTGCTCATTTACTTTCCATGGTCTTGATGTCACCTTTTTTTTTATTTTTTTTTTTACAAACAATAGTGTACCAGACTTTACGGCTATAACAGGTTTTCCCACACTGTAGTGTGGCAGAGGAGTCAAAGAGATTTCTTTTCAATATGGGTAACTTTTTAGGGACACTAGAGCATCAGCTGTATCCAAAGGCCACCTTTCCACTCTGTCGTCTGACTGAGGCGACTCCTGGGATTACATCTTAGAAACATAACATCACTTTCGTCCCCTCTGTTATTAAAATGTCAGCACTTTGTCACAGTGAAGGCTCCGGTTTAAAAGGCGAAGAGTTGATTTGACTGGCCTTGATTAATTGACCAGTCCCTAACACACCCACCTTAATTCACCCTCCAAACTGAGGTGACACATCTGATCATGTTGTGACTAAAAATCTGCACACGTCTGCACTTTGACTCACACAAACCCATTAAATAAGATCAGTCCTCACAGTCGTTGAATCACGACTGCCTTTTCTAGGCTACTAATAATATTGGTAGCCATTTTACTTTTTGTGACCAGACATTTAAACGGGTAAATAAAAGTGTCTCTTCTCTGATTTAAAACTTTGTATTTCCACTCATTCTCCCATTCTCTCTCTTCCTTGAAGCTTTTTTTCCCCTTCACAAGCTTGGCGGCTGTTCCGCATCCACAGCACTGTGTGATTTTATCACATAAACTATGAGAGATTTTCCTCGTCTACAATCCACAGGACTTAGGTGGAATAAGGCAGGAAGTGGAGTGGGGAAGTCTACCGGGCCCCAGACGGGCAGCGACAGTGGCGAGGCTGAGGGAAATGAGATGGGGGGGATCTTGACAAGTCAAATGGGATTAGGTGTATGGAGACAGTTCTTTAAGGGTCAGGAAGTGACCTGTGTGTGGGCTACACTTACTTGAGGAGTGCAATTCAAATTGTGGTGCATGTGAATGAGGTTACGGAAAAGAAAGGGGAGGATGAAAGAGAAAGACGGGAGAGAAAAATCCCTGCAGGCACGTGAAGCCGTCAGGGAGCATCGCCTGGAGGAGGGAGGATAAAAACCAGGGTGATTGACGTTCACTTTAATCCATTACTCGCCACATGTCAGCCAATTTCTACACCTGAAACACAAAAAGGAGCAGCAGAGTACCGGGCACACAATGAAAGTGGACAGCAGGGAGCGCACAAAGGAACGGGGGGGGGGGGGGGGGGACTTGATTCCACAGCTTAGTGGACAGCAGGGAGCGCACAAAGGAACGGGGGGGGGGGGGAAGACTTGATTCCACAGCTTTGATGACGGACAAAGAGAAATTAAAAAGACAAGAGAGACTTTTAGACAATTTGGCATTTGATGCATCGTGCAGCAGACGAGAGGCGAGAAGTGGCAATGGAAAAAAACCAAATCCTCCAAACAGGATGTGGGAAATAGGTCGCAGGAGCTGACTGGACAAAAAAAAGAACAGCAAACTACAAGTTACAGCGCTGCTAAAGACCCGTTCAGCCCATCCTGCTGCATCATTGTTTGGTTGCCAGTGCTGCTGTAACGCTATCTGTTTACATTTCATTAGGAACATCAGAGTTTACACAACTCAGTCATCACAGGTTTACATGAGAGAATGAAATACAGTGTATGTAGTGCAAGTCACAACACAACAACAAATAGTCCGTTTCTGCTCTGGTGACTAATGGCAGCCTAGTTTTGTCCATCAATGTTTTACCTTGACTTTTACCTATACAGTCCTGCATATGGCTCCACCATTAAATATTCATACAGTGTGATGTGCTCGCTCTTATATGCTTTGCTTTTATGTAAACTCTATTTAAGAGCAGGAATAGACAGAAGTGTTTACTTGTACTCTTGCCGGGAGTCTGTATTGACTCAGGGGGGGAGGGGAACAGGCGATTGTATGTTTACAGAAAAAGAGATGTTGATTTTATATGTGATCCATTTTTTATTATATGAAGCGCTTGACTCGCTCCCAAATTAGGTGAAAATCAATCTTGAAGGATTGTTATGCCTCAATGCACGTTGTTGCTTTACAATGAAACAGCCTCTCTCTCTCACACACACACACACACACACATACACTTTCAGTGGTGACCCTTGTTGCAGATGCTTTTTCTCTAATTAAAGGAGGAGAGAAGCTGCCAAGCAACTGTGGTGAAACTGCAGACGGCTGCACACACACACACACACACACACAGTCACAGACACGCACACACACACACACACACATGTGCAAACACATTGCACACACACTGACACCCTCAAACAAATTTGTTACCAGGAGATGTTGGCCCTGACAAATCACTTTAGCGGACCTGTCTGCAGACCCTATACAGTCTGTCTGTGCCACGGAGAAGACTGATAAGATTTGAATTCCATCACTGTTCCTTCCTTGCCTCAGGCAGCATGGCCATGGAAAATCCTGTTACATTTTATCTCGTTAGCAAGTTATCGCTATCTGCAACCAGTACAAAACAAGTTAGACAGCTACTGTACAACAGCTGTGGCTATAACGAGCCAGAGATATGCAAAGAGGATACTGGAGTTAAAAAAAAGACATTTCAGAACTTAAGAATCTGTGATCTTATCTCTACTGGACAGGTGTGAATGTTCTAAAGAGGCACATATAGAAAGAAATAAAAATAGACAAAGGAGACTTCACAGCTGATGAGATTACTGTAAACTTTCTAACCATCGTCCTTGGGTTTACCCTGCTTGCTCTCTCTTGGCTTCCCATGTCTCATTCCAGATGTTTGGGATGTGGATGTGTAGGTGACATCAGATGTGAGCTCTGTGCTCCTGATGGACTTTAAATTATTAAAATACATCTAAGTAAGTAAAAGCAATCTCTGTTTTTGAGCTCATATGACTGACGGGCTCGGTTGTGTCAAATGAGTACAACTGAATGTTTGAAATATTTTTCCAAAGTACAAGCTCTGAGTCTCAGTGTTTACTGGATACAGAAGATACAGTATGTAACTGAATACCCTGAGAATATAAAACAATCTTAGCAATGGACATATACTATCAGGCCATATAGTAGAGCTGTTTGACACATTTCTGCTTATGTCAGCCTTCACTTACACATTCCAAACTCCTGACTAAATTACAGCGTGGCTTTTACTGTATATTGATCTCTCTCTCTCTCTCTCACACACACACACACACACTCTCTGCTTTAAGCTACAAAAGTATATAGGTGGCTTATTAATTATTCATCTTGTTCCAAACACGTTGCCTTGGCCCCATCCTAATCAGAGTCCTTTAATATTGAGTTTAGGTCGATACCAGGTTCAATCCCATTTTTCATTTGCATCATCTAAAAGTTCATTAAACAGCCTGTGTCTGACGTACTGAAATAACAGAGTTGATCTTACATTTACAAAAAAAGTAAAGAAAAAAAAAAACATGTTTTTTGTAAACTTGAAAAAGAAAGTATCATCCAAACGGCGACAGGAAGTGTTCTGTTGAGGTGAACCTGCAGAAATACTCATTTCACCTGCGGTTGTGCGGTGACGTGACGAAGTGGGAGTTTGTCCTCTCAGAGGATCTTTGACAGGCACTGACAGCGACATGCAGAGAGCAAACAACCAGACAACAGCCAAGCTCAATTTCAACCTGCTTTCAAGTTAATTAGTTACAGCGGATGTGACAGATCAAACCGTCCCATGTCATCACCTGTCATGATGTTTCACTTTATATTTTCTCATGTGCCAGGTGAGCAGAAACTCTCATCAACACATGTATCAGTATGTGCTGATTTGTTAGCTGAGGAGGAGAAAGTGCTGCAGGCAACTGCTAAAAAATAATGTTTTATGTGAGTACATTTTGGGAACAGTCAGTTTTTCCGGCCTAAAAAAGAATCCAGCATCCTTCAAGACCTTCATTTCGGAAGGCAACGGATGAAGGATGGAATGAAAAGGCATGGACACCACTGATGCCACATATATATCAGACAAAATGTCAAGCATCATTTAAGTCATAAAGGGGGAAAACGTCTCAAGGCTTTAGTGGCTGGCGAGTCTGAAGATGCGGGTGATTATGATAACGCATCAAGCAGCCGTCAGTGAGGGGAAGTAGTGACGGCTGATTAAAGACTGGCCTGGATTTGAGCTAAATTATTTAGAAGAACATGCTGACAGAGAGATAGAGGGGGGGGGGGGGGGGGGGGGGGGGGGGGAGCGGAGAATATAGAGAAAGAAAGAAAATAGGGGAAAGAGAGTTCAGCCAGCAGAGAAGCATCTGGGTTATACCACAGTCACCCAAGGGACAGCAATCATATAACTCAGTGAGGGGAAGTAGTGACGGCTGATTAAAGACTGGCCTGGATTTGAGCTAAATTATTTAGAAGAACATGCTGACAGAGAGATAGAGAGATGGGGGGGAAGGGGGAGGGGGAGCGGAGAATATAGAGAAAGAAAGAAAATAGGGGAAAGAGAGTTCAGCCAGCAGAGAAGCATCTGGGTTATACCACAGTCACCCAAGGGACAGCAATCATATAACTCTGTGTGTGTGTGTGTGTGTGTGTGTGTCATTCACACCTGTTCTTTATTCTCGTCATCTAATTACTTCCTGCTCGTTTACCTAAGCAAGCATGATTCCTGGACACTGATCTTCCAGACTGAAACAAAGTACCACTCTGGCTTGCTCCGTGCTGCTCGGTCGTGTCCACAGCGCCAAAGTCTCAAATGGCTGAGAGATTAGAGGACCCTCCAGACAGCCATTTCTCCACACCCGGACTATTTTGGGGGACAAACTAATCCTTATAAATCTTATCAAGGATATGTGAGAAACCCAACCATATGTGGAGGAGATTAGTGTGGAGTTTTTGGCCTTCCACCGATTTTCTCACTTGAGATAACAGGGGTGTCGGAGACACACACACACAGACACACACACACCTGCACGCGCATTCATGCACACACACAATCAATTTCAGCGTTTACCATTGTTTTCTTTGAAACTTTGAAGGGCGATAACGAAATCCTTATCAATCCCAACTGGGCCCTCTGGGGCCCAAACGTTTTCCCATGCACAAAAAAAAACAAAAACAAAAAAAGATGCTCACACATTTCCGAAACCCACCGCACTACTATGATCAAGCCCACTTCCCATGGCTTACTTGGTGAGACTGGGCATAAATGTGGTTGCTTTCTCAGTGCGTCGTCCCTCATCACCCCCAAATGCCAATAATTGGGGAAACCACCTCCGCATGCGCAATCTACTCTACGTACCAATGTTGTTGTGTACTCACTAACATGGAATGCAGTGAAGTAACTTCCCAAATCTGTGATGAATAAAGTATGTTCTTTTTCGAATAACAAAAAAAAGAACAAAATCGTCAGACGCCTTTTGAAGTACAAAAATTAAAAACGATGAGCCTTGATACAAAGAGACAATGGAGGAGCCAAAGAATGAGAAGTGAGAGGAAAGCGGCAGACAGCGACAGACGAGAGGGAGGTGAAGCCGGGGGGAGAGATGGAACGTGAGGAATGGACTGTTTGAAAACGAGACAAAAAGGAGGGAGCTGAGAAGTAGATTATGGGTGTTTCTGATTTGATTTCTATGGCAGATGATAATGATGGTTAGTTTTCTATTCATCTTCTTGGCTCTGTGGGAGCACCGTAGGCAAATCAGGTTTTAGGATCTGGCCAGTGGGCAATAAGGCGGGCTATTAAAGTATCATTACCATCTCCTGCCATTACGGAGCTGTTGCTCCAGAGGAATTACCTTAGTAATGAGACCAACCTGAAACGGAGCGCTTACGGCGGGCTGGCCCGACATTACGCAGGAACACTTTGACACATGAGCGCGCACATAAAATATCACAGACACACACAGTTTGAATTGATAGAGCCCGCTGTCCATTTGCCCACAACAACATGTCGGCGTGTGTGCGAGTGTGTGTGACACCCACATTGTGCTTTTGTACCTTTTGTTGCCCCTTTGCACGATTAAAGGTGAGCGGGGGACAATTGAAGAGGGAGGCATGATACCATTACATGATGATCATCTCACAAGGCAGAGCTGTGACAGTGTTGTAGAAGAAAGTGGAGAAACAAAACAAAGTTCTGTCGCTGCACGGTTATTTAAATTCCACTTTTAAGTGTTTCTTCTATTTTAAGTTTTCTGCTGTCAGACATAATATGTATGTGTGGTGTCCTCAGGCGAAACCAAAAGACTTTTTTTTTTTTTAATTCTCACGCTCTTAAAATAGCTCCTAAATAAACGATTTCATGGTGGGTTTTCTTAAGCTGATGCTTCTGGTCATGACGTTCTGCAGTGTTTGTTTGATGCATTTCAGTTTCTCTGTTTGAAAAAGAGTCGCTATGCTGAATCTAAAAGAACTCTATTCCAGTTCAACAGCAGGAAAATGATCATCATGACCACAGAACCACTCAAATCATCCCTGCAACATAGAGTACATCATGCCCTCTCTTGCTGTTTATATGGAAAACAAATGTGTTCACAACAATCAACTGTCCAAAGAGGATTTAGAGGCTTGAAAACATTATGATTTGAAGTAAGTATCAGAGTATCATATCTTTTTGTTTTGTTTTGATTTATCATCAGTGAAATCATGACATTGTGATCACAGCTGCTGTTCTTTATGTGAGATGACAGGAAGCCCAGGGTGGTGATCAGTGTTTGATGTGGGGTGGAGTCTCACTTTAATCACATGACAGATCTGTATCCTGATCATCTAGGTCACATGACACACTTGATGTGTCCAAAAATCACTCAGTCGTTCCCTACTCCCTACTCCCTACATAAGGAAATAAATGTAGTGGACTATATAGTGAGCTCAACAGAAAAATCTTTCGGACACTACTCTCGGCGCCGGTAATTGCGTCATCGCTGTTGCACAATTAAAACGTACCACATTATTGTCATCTCACAAAATACTTGTTTGTTTACCACTGCATTTTTATTAAATTAGAGGCTTTTGATTACTTTCCTGTACTTTTTATTGTCGTATTTTGTTATATTTTATAATATTTATGTATATTTCCCTCCCGTCCGTCCGCCATTTGCACTTCCGCGCAGCCCAGAGAATTTCTGGCAATGCATGATAGGATATCTTGCTCCGGTTAGTGACCATCGGATGTTCACTACATTTCGTGGTGAATTGTGGGATACATTGAGTGCACTATATAGTGGACATGCTATGATCCCTAAGCAGTCGGACACCACTACAAAATGGCGTGGTCACTATATAGTGCACTGTATAGGGGTTAGGGAGCGATTTCGGACACAGCCACTGACTTCAGAGTGACAATGTGGACAATGTTGTGGTTAAAAACATAGAAATAGCTGCCGAAACCAAAGCTCCTATAACAATCAGCATATAGTAATGGGTGCACACACATGGACGCACACACACACACACTAATACTCACAGTACCTTACCAAGGGCAGAGCCCATTCCAGCTTTACGATGGACCTAAAGACACGCCGTAAGCAGCGAGGGCTTTGGCCAAAAAGACTTTATAGCATCATAAATGCAGTTATACGCCATCTCGCCAGCATAAATACGTGTTGGAGAGTTACAGAGAGGACAGCTTGAAGTCATGTCTGCTCTCAGAGGGGGTGGCGGTGTTCCCATGAGGAAATAAAGAGACCATGCTAGATGGTACTGTACAGAGTTGGAGCAGAAGCAATTACATTAGCGTCAAAAAACAGTCCCCTGCCGCAAAGAAACGTATCAGCGCTTTATTTCATGCCAACATTTTTTATATTTTTCATCATCACCTTTTGTTTAATTTTTGTTTCAAAGTGCACAAACACTTTCCTGAATGGCACATCTGCTCGTCACACTCACTGCACCAACTCTGGGCTAAAATGCAACAATATACTTTTACTGCTCATAATAATGGCCAATGAAAAGCATCACGGTGGCGACGCGTATCCTGTATATGAAAGAGCTGCGGTTTAAAAAGAGATTTATTTTTTAATTTAAAAAAAAGTTGCATCACAAAAAACAAAAAAGAAATACCAATCACAATTTCTCAATTAGAGCGATATCTTCAAACAGCCATTTTGTCAAATATTACGAAGAAATATGCATTCATTCAGCTTGAATGAATTAATGAATTTGCAAAACTATAATTTGCAACAGACTGACTGTTAGCTTGTGAGCGTGTGGCCATTTCATACACACACACACACACACACACACACACACACACACACACACACACACACACATATGATAGAAACAATGAGATCAACCAATTTGGCTATTAGGGTTAGCTAAGATATTTGCAATGCAGATCTCTGAAATCCATGCGCAAGATGGAGAAAGCGGTGCCTAATGAAGGAATCTCCAGTCTGACCTGGATTTGGTTTCTTTTACATAAGCAATGCTCATTTTCTCTCTGTCACTGCCTCGCTGCTGCTCTGCCCCACTCTCCCTCTCTCTCCATGAGATACAGTAACACGTGGAGATTTGTATACACAAACCCAGGAAAAGGGATTGGAGTGTGGGAGCAGAGTGCAGTGAGGGAGGTTTCATTGCTCTTCAGAAGCAGACTGAGATCCCCAGTCTGTCAGTGTGAAACCAGCCATTCAGTCTGAGAGGCGTCAAGCATGATAATCCCAAAGGAGGCCGGAGGTGTGTGTGTGTGTGTGTGTGTGTGTGTGTGTGTGTGTGTGTGTTTGAGTGAGTGAGTGAGGATGGATGGATAAACAGGTGTGTGCAATCTAGTCTGCAGACAGGTTTATGCGATTATGCGAGAATATGCACATGCAGTGTGAGGGAAAAATTAGATCCGCATGTGAGACACGCAGGTCGAAGCCTGAGTATAATTTGTCAGGTGTGTGTGTGTGTGTTGGCATGTGTCACCCTGCTTGCATGCATGGATCCTGCAGATTGCAGTTTGTACCTGCAGTGTGAAAGGCTGCAAATGAGACGATGTTGCACGGTGTCACAGCACAGGACAATTTGGGCAAGACGTTGCTTCACGGCAAACCAGCAGGGCAGAGAGCAAAAACCTCCCAACATCAGTCTAATCCACTAACACCCTGCCCAACTTTTCAAGAAATACTATTTTAAGTTTCTAAGCCCCTCGCTCTTCATTGCACTACCGGTACGGATCTAGAGAGGGAAATTGGATTTCTGTAGTGCTTATGAACTCAGGTGAACATGACCGACTTATATATCCGCGGAAGCTTTCAGGAGTGTGAGTGACAGATGCAGATGTTAAAATAAATAAAAATAAGAAGTCACTCGGCATGTTTGGACTAGGAGATGCCCTTGTCAATATCTCCTCTCTCCTGCTCTTTATCTCTCTCCTGATCCCAGAGAGGAGCAGGTGCATCGCGCTGCACAAACACGAGGAAGCACCGGGGAGCGCATTGTTTACTCTCTCGCCCAGTGTGCCTTGCAGCCACGCAGGTGGAGAGTCGACCATGACGGCAGGCGAAGCAGAAAGTTATTGTTTGTGACATGAACACTGAGCCACACCGCCATCGTCACCCACCCCCCACCCCCCAGTACCTGCCAACTGTCTAGACTGCTGTTGTGGTCGGGCATGACAGGATGTTTGGCTTGTGTCTGACGACTCCTCAGTGGTGTTGTCGTATGTCAATGAAAAATGTTGGGTTATATTGTGCGTCAAAAAGATTATTCAAATTACACAATTATAATCATAGGATTTAAGTCTCCTGTTCTGTAGGCTCTTCACACATAGCTGTATCGAACGTCTACAAGCACACGTGCTAACATCCGTTTCAGCTCGCTCTTGGTTTGCACCTAGGATTTGCTTGGATAAGAAAGTCTGCAGCAGGTAAGAAACCCTGATTCAGACTGCAGGGATGATCTGATCACATGTCTGCTTAGAGAAAGTGGAAACAGTGCCATCTAGTGAAGTGTGTGTGTGTGTGTGTGTGTTTCCCCGGATTCCTGAGGGGACCTCAGTTCTCTATTCCTGATATCATGCGTTCATGGGATGTTCAAATAAACAGACACCTAAAAGTTTCTCCTGACTCTTACATCCTATACAGATACTCAAGGACCGGGCGCAGTGAAGAAAAGTGCTCTCACAGCCACAATGAGCTAATAAACGCAGCCTAGCAACAGCTGCCCTGGAGCCAAACATCCAAGTGAGACTTGAGACAGGCACAATGTTGACAATGTAGATTTCTTAGTAATCTGATTGCCCTGCTGACCTGGACTGCTCACACTCCTACCTTGTTAATACCTCAGCAGAACCCATCAGATTAGTATATCCTTTGGGTCACTAATCTAATATACACACGATTACGTCATCTTGACCCTTGACCCCCTGATTGATTGCTCAAACGCTGAGACACCCTCTCTGATAGAGGTGTTGTCATCAATAAACCTGACAGGCAGCCAATGGGTTCAGAGCAAAGGGGGGTGGGGGTGGGGGAAGGGGTCTAAAAGGACCAACTGAACCTGACCCCGACCAATAAATTATTCCGGCGACCAAAAACAGTCATTCGAACAAAATTTGCTCCTGAATTAGTGCGAACCGAGATGGTTTATGTGTTAAGTTGTTGCCCACACGGCAAACAATGTTGTTCTTAGATACTGGGTGTTTAACGGTGTGAGTAGGAGTGTGAGGAGAGAGTGATGAGGGTGTTATCCAGGGTCAAGGATGGATATTTGTGGCGTGCCAGCCTGGGTGTGGATAATGGCTAGTGAGAAGTCAAGAACCATTTAACTTCCTCTCCCATTTGCCTAATTTAAGACCTCCATTTAGATTGAGTCTTTTGGGACTACTTAGGATCATTCTCCAGTAATTGTAATGGACCGCATCAAATTGAAAAACCATTACATTCTTTAAGAAAATGCAATTGGACGTATATCTGGTGAGTAGCACCGACAGCGAGATGTGATATGTTTTTTCTCAAAATAAGATAAGAATTAAAAAGTGATGTGATTTCTTGGAGTCAACAAGATGCGGCAGCACTGATTGTTCTTGCTACACTGATAAAAACAGATGATTATCTATGGGATAAGCTCTGACGCATGGCAGCTCTGTATCTGAGTTTCTGTCATGACTCTAGTGTTTGGCCCAAACTGCAAAAAAGCATCATGTGTGATTTTTAGATAAGATGTGCATCTGCTGAAAAGATCACAAAAATGACCCTTTTAGGGCTTTTCCTATCTCTGAGCTTTTTACTCTTACGATTTAAATCAACCATATCCTTTTCTAGTCGGAGAAAATATCCTATCCAGGCTTAAAGGCCACAGCACTTACGCTGTGGAGTGCATTTCATAATGTTTGATTCTCCTACAGGCTGAGTGGAAAAGTGATTCACAGTGTCAACACACTTGAACGCCCAGAAAGACGGAAGGCCTTGTATTTCACATAAAGCACAGCTCATAGACGGCCATTGCTAAGGATTACTGACAGAGGCAATAAAACGCGTGTATCATTCACTGCATGTGTATGCGTCTGTGTCTGCGTGTGTGTTATTGTGTACATGATACGACCTATTCACGAGTCAAATGTCCAATTCCAGCTGGCGGCAGTGATATGAGTTATGCCCACTATCACAGGGAAGCAGGAAGTGGAACAACTACTGGTCAAATAAGGCCACTTGACAACGTCTCAAAGATCAATTATGGTCAGTGTCTGAATCAAAGCGCACAACACAATTGCGACCATGTGGCTCATGGCAGCCATTGGACTACTTATCCATGCATGTTTGAGTACTCTAATAGCCTTAGTCTTGGTTTGTTTTATGTTCAGTAAGTAGCAATGATTGCATGACAAATCATTTAATGGTATGATGTGCGTAATATGCTCGTCTGTGCCTCAGTGGGCAGTGGAGCCTCTTAACCCTCTGCTGAAAAACCGCAATTACACCTCGGCTCAGCCGGATGTGGCAGGAAATGGAGGGCGTCGACGCCCTATAATAACACAACCTACAGTAGGTAAATTAAAAATTAAGGTGAAGACATTTTGAAACAGCAGCACTCTGTAGTACAATGGTACCGAGTTACAGCACTTGACCTCCCTACCTCTCCCTGAAGCGATCCTCTTGCCCTGGTAGATGAGGCTGGCACCACAGTGTGACACTATAACAGGCAGGAGATGTGATTACCAGATCTTAATCGGCTGTAATTCAGCCATCATCTCTGTCCTTAATATGCGGCTGCTGTGCTCTGGTGAACCCAGACACCCAGCGACACCGGCTCCTCCGCTTGCTGACAACGCTTGATCCAGCTCATGGACATTGATGTATCTTAATTATGGAGACAATGGAGTGGGGAGCGAAACGAGCTAATGGGGAAAATACTCGCCGGCCAGGTTAATTTGGGGCTCATCGAATTACGGTGCGAATTAGCGTGATGTTGTAAATTACGGCGGAGCGGTAATGGAGAAATGGAAAGTTTGAGAAAAGGGAAGCTTTCTGCAGCAGCAGCAGAACATACCTCCTCCCAGATAATTAAATAAAAGCACAACCCACAAATTAGAGAGCCCTTTTCTGGTGTGAGAATAAAAGGCTGTTCAGCGGGTCTTAAAAATGAGAATGACCTGCTCGTGGCCTGGAGGGGAAGCGAAGGGAACGGTGAACGCTCACAAAATGTAAAAAAGAGAAGAAAAAGCCGTCAGGAACCAACACAAAAGATTTGGTATAGGGAGGACGACAGTAGGGCAGATTTTATTGGAAGGTATCTGACGCGTTGTGGCAGAGGCGAGGGAGAGTGATAACAATAAGCTAAAGAATGCAAGGAAGAAGCGTAAAGGGGAGTTATGGGGAGGAGAGGGTGAGCACGGGTGAGACAAACATCACCGCACCCGATTTCCCTCTGACATCCTTCAGCCCGTCTCCCCAGCCCATCCATCTTGGATGACAACAGCATCCTGATCTGCATACCAAAAACGCTTTCCGATACGCGGCGGCCAAGTCATTGCAAGAGATTAAAAAATATTGACAATTATTGACAAACCCCCTAAAGCAACGGGCAACGCTCCATCTGCAGTATTGCATCTATGCTTTTATTCTCCTATTTGCTCCTTTCTTCCTTCTTATGAAGCCACGTTATTGACTTGAATATCTGATTGCTGCAGCAGCGGCTTATGAGCCGAGGCGAGGCGCCGCGCGGCGTTGGCTTGTTATGGCGGTGGCTGTTGCCTGGGTGGGAGGTCAGGGTGTTATTGCTTGTTTGTGCACATTTCCCAATGACACAAGCTTTAATTAAGATAATCATCGACGGGGCACCCCGCATGACTCGACAGCGGGGGTCTATGTAGATTCAGGCCCGCGCTGTGCAAACCCTGTGTGATCACTTATTCAGCTTCCAGGGAAAAAAAAACTTGTGATTGCAGTGATAAATACATGGCATAAAGGAGAGGATGGGGACAGAGCAGAGTGAGCTGGAATTAAAGAGCTATGGAACAGTTGCTGAGATATTAAGGAGCATCATCAGTCCAGAACGCGGAACCGAGTGAAATGAATGTCATTAATTGAATAAGGCAGATGCCATACGGAAAGTCAGTTATTACAAATGAATGAAACATTTTTTGTTGTTAATAAGTAAAACAACTAAATAAAAAAACACTTGCAAAGAGGTCAGGTTTATTAATAGAAATGGCACAGGGGCGTGTCATACATTTGGCTGGTAATGTCCTTTAAAGTCGCTTTAAGCTCCTGTCTCTGTGCGAGGCCAAAGATCCTGTTCCGAGGTGCAGAGAGTATCTCCTTATTACTACATCGGAACGGTCTCCGCTCCTCAGGTAATTAAGTTTCTCATGTCCTGGCTATTTGTCGCTGCTTAATGAGAACTCTGCGCACCCCCTCTTGTGTCCTGTACTGTCATTAACGGACAATGGGAAAACGAGGAGGTGGCGGATAAAGCACAGGAAGGAAAAGTGGAAACTCGTCCTGTCTGGTGACCTGATGGTTGACCTTATAAAGCTTTTTTTCTCTCTCCCTCACTCTGCCACCCCACCCCACCCACCCACCCCCCACCCCCGCTCTGTCTTCGTATTCCTCTCTTGACTTGCTGCTATTTTTTTTCAGCGGACTGTTTGACAAGCTGCCAGTTCTAATGCCCTCAATGCAATGTCCCTTGTCAGCTCCCATAAACTCTTATATCTATCAGAGTTACCTCTTCACAAAAAAAAGAAAAAGAAGCCTCCATTATCAAAGTGATTAAAAATGATCTTTAATTTCGGGAACAGCCAAGGGTATGATGAGTTTAGACAAAGAGCCAATGGCAAAGTTCCACATCTGCATATCTTTGTTCTAATCCCTCTTAACCTGTGTCTCTGTTTTTGTCTTTCTTCTGTCAGTCCTCACCGTCTGCTCTTTCGCTCTGCTCCTCTTCCTCCACACCGCTGACGAGTGTTACGTGTTGCTGCAGTGGTGCATGCAGCTTTACTGTGTTTGACATGATCCCCTCACATTTTACCATAAATAATTGGACAGTGCACAAACTCAGAGATCGTTGTCAGTCATCGATTGTTTTGATGCTACTTAAAATGGTGAGTGGGGTTTAATAAGATCTGATTAGATTGCCCTCACTTTAATTACTGCATTCGGATCAGTATAGAAAAGATGCAGTGTCCTCATCTCTGAAACCAAGGTGAGACAAAATAGCAGGGGAAATAAATGTGATATAGTGCGGTGAATAAAAGTTGCGGTGATGGTGAAATACCTTAAGAGCATAATTCCACAATGCATCAAACACACACACACACACACACTGACGAACTTGCTAATTTAATCACCTAAGTTGTGTGGAGGATGTTGGGCGGCTGAGGAGGCGAGTTGTTCCTGCGCCAGTTGACTTCCTCGCATCCTGTGCGGATGCACTGCCAGGCCTTTCACAGCCACTGCTGCAATTACATTTCCAAGGTGGCCATGATAAAGGGGTGCGAGGAAGAAGAAGAGGAGGCACAGATGCGGCGAGTAAATGGGGGGTTGAAAAAAGCAAGAACAGGTGTCAAAGAGATGAGAGATAAATGGGTTCTGGATAAGGGGTTTTGGCAGCAGAGTGAAATGCAGGTGAGCTAAATGTGCCAGAACAGGTCTAATTAGGACTATTAGAGATTTGTCATTCTGGCTTCAGAGGATTGTCCGTCGGCAGCGGCTGCATGTGAGCAATGAAAACCCACAATGAGAGGTGCACTAATGTTTAATGGCAAGAAATAAGCAGCGAGGGACAGAGGTGGTGGGGACTGCGCCTGACACAAACAAGATGTGGCAAGGTGCAGCTCGAGCACCACGCGACGCAGAAACAAATTACATTTTCAGATGGCCCTTCAGATGGGAAACTGATTGGGTGGATAAATGCATAAGGGAGACGGAGGGATGCGGGAAGAGACGATGGAGGACGGAGCGTTGGGTTTGTTTACTTTCCGGGCGCTGGATGAGAAGTCAGGACAGGATGGGGGGGACAGAACGTGATGAATTGTCCTAAAGAGCAGCCCTGAGCACCAGACCGAAAATGTGATGAGGCACAAAGGCCTCAGAGCGCATATCAAACAGATGATTCCAGCCTGAGTGATGTTGTCTCGGCATTATCGACGATAGCGAGACTGAACGATAGCGCCTGCAGCTACGGAGGAGGACAGGTTAGGAAGAAGCACTCGGACAAATCTGTGGCCGCGTATCTAATGCATACCAACGCCTGCGTCCCGCTGCCGTGTTCTGCTTTCTCATTTCACACTCGCTTGGCTTGCATCACTCTGTCTCGCTGTCTGTGATTATCTCACTTGTTTGAAAGACTGCCAGCCTCAGTTGCTACACAGATTTATTATTATTTTTTGGCATCGTCAGGTGCTGCACCCGAAACACCGCAGCCACGTTTCCATTATAACTTCCTGTTATCGCCCGCATATCAAAGTTACGCTGAAATGCAACATGTAAACAAAGGGATGAGAAAACCAGGCTTATCCACAGGCAATAAAGCACAGAATATTCAATCTAATAAAAAAAAGGTGTCCGCAATGCATCTGTTATTCAACTGGATTGTACAAAATGACATTTGAACTTGACTTAGAAATGGAACATAACTTAAACTAAAAAGACTGAAATTAGGGCTCGAAGTCAGTGTGCAAGCCTCTGTTTAAAAGCAGCCATTTTATTTTCCAGGGCTGGTTTTACAACATAATGAATGTTTAGGGAGAGACACTCATCATTAGCTGCCTCATTTTGGAATTTATACTGTCCAATCTATACGGTTTAATCTACTTAATCGCACGAGATAATATATTTAAAGTTGAATTACTACAAACCGATTAAGCACAACTCTAACAATGGGCAACCTGTGAACCACAATGCAGCTTTTACGGAATAAGATGAAGTCCCCGTTTGCGGTCGATTGAAACTCCACCCAGGAGACATGGACATGGACCCGTTATGTAGCTGATGGTTTCTGTCTGTGCCTCTGGGCTGCTCGCCGCTCATGTCGGAGTAAGTGGACTTCCATGTCTCCTGTCAATGTCGCTGCTCGATGCAGCAAAGTGATACGGCACAGGGAGTAAACAGCGGGGGGACGGAGCTGCAAGGAGAACGAGGCGAGTATCGAGGATGGAGAACAGGTGGCTGCAAGGGAGTGACATAAAAATGTACAGAGGGAGGAGAGGAGGAGAGGAGGAGTGTGTGTGTGGAGGGGATGGAGGACAGCTGACATTGGAAAGAGTCATCACACTGCAGGAGAGTCAGAGGTTCTCACCACAAGGAAGAAGAGAGGGTATTAAAGGAGATGGAGCGGAGGGGAGAGGGAGAGAGAGAGAGGGAGAGAGAGAGAGAGAGAGAGAAAATGGCCATATAACTGTGCAACCCGTCACAAAGCCGCTGTAGCATTCTCACCATAACAATAGCGGCAGATTGAGTTGGACAGGGTTCACAGGGCTGAATAGGAGCCAGACAGACAATGCTATCGAGTGGCTCGCCTGCGTTATCTGGCCCGCCGCTCAATACTTCCCCTTCTGCGGAGGTGAGCAGGCTCAGGTTACTACAGCCCTCACTGACAGGCTTCAGTCCATCACTCTTCCCCTCCGCAGAGCAGCAACCTCAGGCACAGCCCCGCCATCATACACTGAGGCCTGACGACTTCAGTGGAGGAAAGAGGACAACAAACAAAAAAAAAACCTACCCCTGGTGCATACAGACACAGCACAATGTTATATGAAACATATATAGGAAACATCCAGGTGTGTTTCCTGCAGCTGTTTAACATCAGCCACAGCTGGATATGAATCCTGCTCTGACAGCAGCTGGATCCAGTGTTGGCTTTTTGTTTTGTCTGATATGCAGCTTTGTCCTCCCCACTGTCATTGACCCATGCATTTTCTAATTATCTGATTCACAAAGGACATCCCAGCAGCTAACTGCAGGACATGATCCCCATTATTTTTCCATGAGATGTCATGTTTATAATTGGACGTATTATCTCATTGATCACAGCTGCTATTGTTACCATCATAATTACCACTACGGTGTCATTTAGATGGTAATTTGGGCATTTCTTATGGAGCATCAAGTTATTCATCATATTCATAGCGTCCTGTGGGGCTGGCTATTGTTCTTGAAGATAAACAAGGCCTGATGAGATTCTCGATATGGAACTTATTGTACTTGTAGCGTGATCTTGAGTGTCAGTACTGTAGTGGAACATTTTGGAATAAGGGATTTACACTGGGTTTGACCTTTTGTCCAAGGCTCTCCTTGTTTTCTGGTCAGCCTCTACCTCCCTCTACCTTCCGAGTGACTCTTGTCATGAAGAAGGTCTTATAAATATGGATGCCTTCTTCTCGAGGCCGTGATGCAATTTCAGAAATAGGATTTTTTTTTTCTTTTTAAAGGAGGTAGAAATGTTCAGTTGGGTTGCAAAAAGACTGGACCAAGAGCCTTTCCCAAGGCTGCTTCTTTATATCTTTTATGTGAGATGGTGACACTTATTTATTTCTGCCACAGCTTGCATCATTGCAGTGTGGAGAACTCTGACAGAAGAGGATGAAAAGAGAATGAAAGACCTTTACTTTCTATACGAGAGTGATTTCAGTATAAACAGAATCATTTTTAAAATGTCATGCTGTTTTCTTATAAAATCATAAGATTATATTGGCAACTATTTTTGCATAGAGAAACTAATTCTATACACACACACACACACACACAGGAGCTGCTTATTCGAGGCATTCTGAATAGGACGCACAGAACACGAGGCTATAGAACTCATCAAGGGGAACAGATGTCATTATCAGCAGAGATAAAGAATCATTACTCTGACAGCTTTACAAACAGCTATGTCACCATGAGTGCCGAAGACAAATGAGGGGTCGTTTTCTCGTGATGATCTGAGCTGTGATTTTTGTGCGCGTGCAAGCACATGTAGCCGACTTGTACTGAGCAGTCGTTACTCTCAGAATGTTATATGTTGCCTATAACCAGCATTAGCGATACCCTTCATGCAGCAGGAACCACGTCCTTGGCAGCGATACCCACTGGGGAGGAAGAGGGAGAGAGCAGGGAACGAGAGAGAGTGGAAGACACTGAAAAATTGAAAGAGGGAGAGCGTGCACGCGAGATGAAGGAGGTGGAGGATGCTTTATCATCTGAAGTTTGCAACAGCAAAGGAAGCCACCGGATGTATTCAGCAAGACAACAAAACTAGCATGATGACACATAAATAAAACACACACGCACACACACTGTAACGTAATGGGATTGAACGAGCTCACAATGAGAAATTATACAAGCATACACTTACGCCACATTAATGAACCATAATAGTGTTAGATTTGAATAAGAAGATTACCTGCTTCCCTTTATTGTTGATTTGCAGTGACGAATCTATAAATATCGCCACAACACGCAACTGTAGCGTCCTTGTAATTAGAGGAAATGAATGTTGAACTTGTTCGATAGTGTGATGCAATGAAGGTCAGTGAACGAGACTCGTTTTATCATCTCATTAAGTGAGATGAGGAATGGAAAAACAGTGTGTTGCACAGGTTTTATACACTGTAGCTAGAGATTATAATATGCAATAAAAAGGGGGGAATTATATTTGCTCAGCCAAATATAGTACAGGGGTTCCTCGAGTTACGACGGTTGCGAGTTACGTCGTTTTCGTGGTTACGACACATCTCCCGTGAACTTCCTTGTTTCGGCTTAAGCGGTTTGCCCCGTAAATATGTACAGACTTCGCACGGGAAGTAGTTGGTGAGCGCTCTCTCTGTCTCTCCAGCGCGCCTGCCGGCTCTCCAACACCTCCACAGCACAGCTAGGCTACTCTGCCTTGTGTTTACTTATGTGAAATGGACGGCTGGCGGGGGGGTCTGCAGCGGCAGCCGGTAGGGAGATGCACATGGACACAGATGCGTTCGGGATCGTGGCGATACCGTAGGTTTATTCACAACACAGGGTCTACAAGGTTGATATCAGAAATCTAAAGGAAATGCTCATTACACTCGCGATGTCAACCCCTGCGGTGTGTCAAGAGGGTCAAGAGGGACAAAAGGCAATAATCACAGTAAACTCTTATTGTAGGGTGGTGTTATAGCGACATCTAGTGGCACAATGTATGCACAATGGCACAATGGATGTATGTTCCGACTAACGTCGAAATTCGGTTACGACACATTCTCAGGAACGGATCTCCGTCATAACTCGAGGACCCCCTGTATTGGTTTCGTCAACTTTAAATGGAAAACTGCTATTATAAATCTATTATGAATTATTTTTGCATACTATTACAGTAATTCAGCATCTATAAGTCTGTGAAAATAAATGCATGTTGTGGTCATCTGTGCCTATGGAAATCTAGCTGAATGAGAACATGAGCTTGCTTATATACTAATATTAGATCTAATATCAGCTAATATCAGATAATAAGTAGTAAACATAAAATTAGGTTCAAATGATACAAAACATATCACTTCAGTCATTAAGGTTTATTCTGAGGGGAAAATAATGGTGCGCTTGTTTCACGGCAATGATTTTTCACTCCAAACCCTAAATAGAAAAGTCAGGGGATCAACAAAGTCATTCCAGTTGTGAAGTGGGGACCGTGTGTGTCAGTACAAAAGTTCATGGCAATCAATCCAAAAGACCTTTAGTCTGGACAAAAAGTGGTGGATTTACCAACAAAAGGACATTATTCTCATTTGGACCACATGGTTTCTGTGTAGGAGTCGACAGCTGGGACTTGCATGTGCAAGGCCACGTGGCAGTCAGAGCAGGTCTTCGCAAATCCCACTCAACCAGTATCCATGTGACCCGAAACTAAAAAGAAATGTATTAAATGTGTTAATTAAATGGCTAAAATATGTGTTGTCACTCTCCCCTGTGCTTTTTTGAATATTCATGTGCTTTCCAAACATTTTTTGGATGCCTGGCCTGTATAATCATATTGTCTCCATGGAGTTATAATAGGGACTAGGTGATTGGTTACATTCACTAAATTGCTTTTCTGACACCATGTGAAATATCGCCCGAATCACTTTCAAGATACAGGGCTGCGTGACAAATACCAAACATAGTGCCAAGAATTAATACACACTTCATCAAGAGGTGCAAAAATTAGCATAAAGCTGACACTCAGTGAGGACTCTATCAAGAACAACATACTAATACTCATACTAATACTGCATTTGTTCTCAAGCCTCAGCTCATACCAACCAACATACTGCATGGTACCTTTGTTACCATTTTGTTGTTGGAATCATTTCACTGACATAAAGCTAGTGTCATGACAACGCCCTGCTCCTCCCCCTCCACTACCTCCACGCCCACTCGTTCCCCTCTGAGATGCTGTAATAAAGTTCTGATTAAGCCGTATGGTACAATTTCACTACTGTAAAATCAGGGCATGTCGGGGGGCGGGGGGCGGGGGGTGTAGGTTAAAGGCTGCTGCAAATGCAGGCCCATGTAACTCAATCATCCCAAGTCCGCTCTATATGAAACTGGCTTCATTTGCTACTGTGGTTACAGGAAATTAATGTTTCCATATCATCTGTGTGATTGCTGCTCTGTTATTGCTAGTTAGTGCTTCATAAACTGTGCAGTGTGTTTATGCACCAGGCAAATCTAATACACACAGTGACACAAGGGGGTTGTTATTATTAAGTTAATGTTCACATTTCCTGCTCCTCCCCCTCCACTACCTCCACGCCCACTCGTTCCCCTCTGAGATGCTGTAATAAAGTTCTGATTAAGCCGTATGGTACAATTTCACTACTGTGAAATCAGGGCATGTCGGGGGGGTGGGGGGGGGGGGGGGGGGGGGGGGGGGGGTGGAGGTTAAAGGCTGCTGCAAATGCAGGCCCATGTAACTCAATCATCCCAAGTCCGCTCTTTATGAAACTGGCTTCATTTGCTACTGTGGTTACAGGAAATTAATGTTTCCATATCATCTGTGTGATTGCAGCTCTGTTATTGCTAGTTAGTGCTTCATAAACTGTGCAGTGTGTTTATGCACCAGGCAAATCTAATACACACAGTGACACAAGGGGGTTGTTATTATTAAGTTAATGTTCACATTTAATGGCTAAACACAACAAATACACAACTTACATATTCAACTTTCATTGTTTCAAGAAACATTGCCCACACAGACATACATACTACTCCTAGTACTTGATCAGTGAATACAGGAATGATGAAGTAAAGTCCCATGATCAAGGCTAGGAGAAAGGATGTAATGTACATGGCGATAATGCACTTAAAAGTTGTTTCTCAGCTGCCATTAAACATCAGAAGAAGAATAAAAGGGTCTGGCTTTCTACCTCTGCAATTTGATATATATAGACACAGACACACACACACACACACATTCACAAAATATGGAATATTACCAAAACAAAGTGGATTAAATTGTGGGAGTATTTTGCATCGAGGGAAAAATACTCCCACAATTTTTCAGTGGATGAAGGGCCAAATTTTACAGCCAGAGTTTATTTCCTGTTATCCCACTGAAATCACATTCTTTACATGTTTTTTTTTTAATTTAATCAAATTACAGCATTTAGTTAGAGGTTGCCAACATTTTCAAGTTAACAAAAAAACATTTAAAAACTAAGAATGCCAGAAAATACAGTCCAAATATATTTTTTGGACCACAGCTGCCATCATGCCATCATCACTGGTATTCCATTTGATTTATACAGTGCAGTTCTCATCTCAGCAAACTGAAGGGAAACTGAAACAAACTAGAGCAAAACCGCTGACAGTCAATGTCTACATTTCCCATTCACTCTGTGGGAGAGGAAAATAATCAGCTTTGTGATGAAATCCACAGACGCCCTTAAAAACTCCGGCTGAATAAATCCAACAGATTGTGGCAACTAAAATCTCAAGGCAGCTTCAATATTTCTGGTTCTGGTAACAAATGAGAAACTTTTAAAGACTCTGCACCTCGTGCCTCTCGTTAGTTGAGCTGTAGCACAGGGTGGCTGATTGCCTCAACAGCACTGTTTGTTAATCTGACCGTGTTTGTGTTTGGAGCCAACGCATACAAGCTGCTATAAACATGCTGAAACAGTGAACTCAACACCCCCCAACACACACACACACACACACACACACACACACACACACACACACACACACACAGTCTTCTATAGTTTTGAATACATTCATAGACAATATGATGAGATCTCCAGTCTTTTACCCAAACATAAGCCCTTTAAATGTCTGTTGTTGTTTTTTAAACCCAAATTGGTCCAACAACTATAGACAAACACTATATAGACACACTCACATGAGCATGAGCCTCTTCTCCACGGCTAAATAATGAAGATCGGAGGCACATCGCTTATGTGATTAATTATCCATGTCACCAGATGGGACGATGAACAAAAAAAAAAATCATATTTTCTTTTTTTCTACTAAATGCATTTCACAGTGAGGATTCGATTGGTGTAGTGACAGCCATGTGTTGATGGATCACCAAAGGCGCGTATTAATCAGGAATACAGATATGGGATGTTACCAGGGAGTGTGTGTGTGTGTGTGTGTGTGTGTGTGTGTGTGTGTGTGTGTGCGCGTGTGTGCGTGTGTGTGCGTGTGTGTGTGTGAGAGAGAGAATGGGGACCAGCGGTGTTAAAAATATAAAAAACTAAAATATAAAAAAGTTTAAAAGAATCGACAAGATTAGAAAATATCTCATGAAAATATCTTGTTGATATATAATAAGTGCATTACATACAGTTACCACGATATAACAATTAATTAAATTATTCTGACTTTTTGGCTTTTTTGCTGCTAAATTAAACAGTTTCTCCATTTCACAATGACTCATCCATACCAAACTAAGTGACTCTTGTTCCCAGCCAAATTAGAGAGCGCTTAAAGTGAGACGCGACTGGAAACTATTTTAACTGGTGAAAAACTGACAGATATAGAAATTGGCATAGTCATATTATATAACTGCCAAATATTGAACGACCGAAAATGCTGTCAGTAGAAAGCCAAGACAGTGCATGGGATTTTATGAATGGGTCATCCATTTTGTCTCAGTGGATAGTGTCTGGCCTCAGGGATGCTAGGTGCACACCGGGGGCCACTTACGTAGCCCGGTCAGGCAAGGAGAGCGGTCCAAGTCATTCTATCCCTCATTACATTAGTGCACATGTCAAATGTCTGTACCCCGGAGACGGAAGGTTTTTCTTGTTAAAGCCGGTTAAAAAAAATACAAATACTTTAAACACACTCACTGTAAGAATATACTTATATACATAGTAATGTACACAGATATACACTCACATACATGGAAGCATTGAATGTTACTTGAAGGCATATAGCAGCTCCCCCTACCTACACACACACACACACACACACACACACACACACACACACACACACATGTACTTTTTTTTTAAGTGCTGCATTTCAAAATGCACGCTGCACAGTTTAAATTGCCCGAGGACTCTAGTGTGACATCAAGTTAGAGACAGCCAGTCCTCAAATGAAAAAAAAGCTGGCATGAATTTAAATGAGGAGGATACTTGTTATTCCGTCCCTTCCTCCTCACCATCCTTTGTCCTCTTTAATCTACTCACTTTAATGTGCCGATGAAGATCTTAATTTGAAAACAGCCCTTTTAGTCGTCTTATGCAAACAAACGGAGACCCCGTCTGTTTGGCCAGTCGGAAACGCAAGAGCAATATCGGTTCACTGTAAACCTAATGTACGCACCACTTCCCAGCTTGATGTCTGTGGCTACAAATCAGTCGCGCTATGAAAATCAAAAAATATGCAAGAGTTATGTATATGAGGTGGAAAATAGAATCCAGTCAGTTGGCAGGAAGCGTCACCTCTTCACCTATTGATTGAAATCTGTCTGAGTGGCAGATGAGGGTGGAAGAGGCACATTCATTTGGAAGTGTTGAGGCGGCTGTCTTTGTCAAACTTTTGACACAGCTCACACACACTGAGAGATTCCATTTTGCACAAAGCTATTTGTTGTGAAAATCTTTTTTTTTTATCCTGACCGAATGCATTTTACTTGCATTATGGTGGATAAAAAAAATTATCAGTCATTCAATTTAAGCAAGGCTTCAATCAAACGGTAATGCAGTAACTTTGTAAATGCAAACATGGAGCATCCTGTTGTTGTAACTCTATCAAATACTAACACAAACAAACACAAATCTATATGAACCACAAAAGGGCAAAGAAAGTAACTGGAAGTGTTAGGATGTCTTATCGCGCCAATTCAACAACTTAATCAGCGTTAAACTCAGCTCAATGAGGCAGTGAATATCCAGGAGAGTGTCTATGGCTGCTTGTGGTCTTTGGATACACCCGTCTTATCTGTTTGTCACTTTCTTCTAAGCTCAATCTGTGCGAACTTTACAGGATTTATTCAGCTTTCTCCTGTGAGGACTGATTTATTAGATGTCATAATCCTCAGTGTGAACCTAGTCACCGAGTCATTGGCTTTGATCAATAACCTTATCAAAGCTCTGCAGGGCTGTGGCCATTTCGAGTTATGGGACCCAGAAAAAAAGATATGACTCATTGTAACGGTGACATCTCTCTCTCTCTCTCTCTCTCTCTCTCTCTCTCTCTTTCTCTCTCTCTGAAGCGACATTGGAACGTGTGGCGAAATAAAGCCCATCGGGCTCACTGTGTACTCTGTGTCTTATCGCTCGTATGACTCATCTCTCAAGTACCTTAACAACACCATAATAACCGAGATCTGCACAATATTTCCAGCAGACATATGACTTGAAAATGGGGGCTGAGAATAAACAAACCCCTTTCTTTATTATTGCATCCGAATTTCAAGGTAGAATGGTTGCATTGATAATTTGCCGGCAAAAACAAAGTGAAGTCCCATTTGTTGTTCAGGAAAATGGTGTAAAAGTGAGAGTAATCATGGTTCCAGGCGTTATTTGGGTTTTACTCAAGCAGCTGGAAGAATGGATAAGCTGTCTGGAAGCTGGATGCCCGTGCGAGGCTGAATGTCTGTCTGACAGCCACAACAATAGCCGCTTTTGTTTGTTCGCTTGTCACCAACTGTGGCTGACAAGTTGTTCTCAAACGCAACACTGAAGACGCACGACTGCTGCTCACTCTCAGCGAGGCGGTGTTGCATTCTCAACATCATCATCGTCATCACTGTGACGTGCCAGAAGCTGATTTTTATGTTTTTTGTTTGTTTGTTGTACACAAACTCACTGTAACTGCGAGTGCGACTGGCTGCTGCCAAAATGTGAGTGACCTACTGTACATGTAGCACTGTGCCATAAATGTTTCCTGGCTCTGCTTTCATGATGTTTAGGCCCCGACAGATTTGCAGAGGTTATGTAATTGTTGCTGACGTATGTCAGTATACCAACACGCTAACATTAGCATAATATTTATCATATTATTTATTATATTATTAAATTTGCATGCATCTCACTGTGCCTTCACCACTGCTTCAGTTAAACTAGCTCGCTTACCCTTTAATGAAAATGGAATAGTGCAGGCTTTTATATGAATGAAACGTTTGCTCACTGAAGTACAGATCATGTGTGGGATAAAAGGGGGATAAAGCGAGTGGTGGAAAAGACACACTGAAACATAAAAGGGAATAACGACAGAGATTAACAGTGAAAATAACAATTAAAATGTCTACGTGATGGCTGCAGGAGCAGCTAAAAACACGCTGTTCTATTCATAATATTTGTGTTTTGTTTTCAGTTGGATTTGTAGCAGTTTTCGCTCAAAAAAACCCCCTCCGTAAACAAATAAAATAACCAGCATTTTCCATTTGTTTACATGCTTTTGTTTAGACAGTAAAGTCAGCTAACGCCTGCGTTTTGTGTTTAAGCCGTGTTGTTGTTGTTACTGCTGTGTTTCTGAGGATACATATGGTGAATCATTCACTGCAAAGGCCCTTATGTCTGCGCAAAGCTGAAAGCTGTGCTGAATAAAACCTGGATTCATTAGTGCCTGCAGCATTAAAAGTCAATTAGGGAGTGTATTAACAATAATAATAATAATAATAATAATAATAGTAGTAGACTAGTATGTCTATTCTCCAAACTGTTTGTTCACAAAAAGCACACAGGAGGTTGGCATGAGAAATGACTCACAAATTCCAATTCAAGTAACCATTCAAGTCACTGAACCCTAATCTCAAAACAACATCCTACAGAAATAGGTATTATAGAAGATGTTCTATTGATTTTTTTTTTTTAAGAAACAGGAAAAAAATATTTCTTTGTCTTTGGCGCTTTATTGTTTTTCGGCTCCAGGTTTCTGGCAAACACCTGCACTCCATCCTGCTCTCTGATGGGGTGGATTAGGTGCCGACTCGGGGGAGATTTCCAGAGATATTTTGCCTGAGATGTTTCAGGCTGCACCAAAGTGGAGGACTGATCAACCGTTCAGCCCGACAGACATGTGCTGATCCATGCCTCTAGTGGGACTGAAGCACTCTCCATAAAGCTCCTCAAAATCATAACGCAAAAAAATGAAGCTGTTGTGCTTCTGCGCTACACATTACCTCCAACATCATTTCCCTCTGGTTGATATTAACAGATCAGCTCAACATGAAAACCAGTTATCGGTTTTGACTGCAGCGGCTGATCATTGTATCATCAGTGTGACAGAAAGCAGCATTACATTAAAACAAAACTTTGGGACACCGAGGTGGTATGAGTAATGAGGATACCTAACATGGGTCAATGTGGCATTTTCACACTAAACGTACCATTAGCGAATGCCAGAGGCGCCAACGCAGCCCCCACACACTATTAACCCACTCACAGGGCCGCGCGTCTGGGGAAACGGAGAACGCAATGTTGCCCAGAGGAGCCGCTCTGTGTCTGTGAAACATGCGTGTTCAGTATAAACTGAAATAAATAAATAAACGTTTAAAAGTTTCTGCACGAGGTGAGCGCAAGCACGTGTGTGGTTATGTTTCCGTGCGAGCAGAGGCGTAGTCACACGTGCAGTCGGATGAATGAAGCAGAGGGGTCGGAGTTGAGCTGTGACAGTGGCAGCTGTCAGCACTGTGGTGTGTGTGATGTATGAGCTCATCCGTCACACTGGCTGGGGGGGTGGGGGTGGGGGGGGGGGTACTAATCCAACATCACTTCCAATTTTCCCCCTCAATCAATTTTATATCCCGAACACTATCAGAATTTGTTTCAGATAAATTTTTCATTTCATTTTCTTTTTTCCCCTGGTTATGTGTGTGCACAGATGCACGAGACCGGGTAAATAATGGAAGTTCCTGCTTTGGCTCTCGCCAGCTTTGTGACTATTATGGAGCATATGTTGGCAGTAAATGGGTAAAGACAGCTGAGGAAAACACGCACATGCACTCGCACACTCAAGTGTGGAAAATGCATGACATGAAAGTGATGGATAGATAAAAGAAAAGAAATCTTTGGTTGAGCTTTTGCAGACGTTGATCCATGCACAGTTTTCTCACCTCACTCATCCCACAATAAAAAAAAAACAATCACACAAGCACTTGATAAACCAGACAGCACACACATTATCCTTTTCTCATGTGCAGGAAGGAAATATGGAAACAATAGCAACACACAGCCATTTGGCCACACCTGAGTAAAAAATCACAGAGGGTGAGACACAGCTGCAGAGGCATCATGACATGCTGTGCTTGAGTATTTTTTATTTGTGTTAAAGAAGTGGGGAGCGGGGGGGGTGCGTAAAAGATAAAGATAAAGCCCAGGGGAGACTATAAAAAAAAAAATGCTGACAAAAGGACTCAAAATAACTTTATATATTCCTTCCAGGCCAATGCTGCTGATGCTCTGTGTACTTTATGCCAAATCTATACCCAGTATTAGCAGGTGGTTAAAACAGATCTAAATAAAGCATGGAAAAACAGGACGTTTCTCTCAGGAGTGCTGCTCCGTGATGGAACAGTCGGTGATTGTGTTCTCCAGCCCCTCAGATAGCAGCAGTGTCTGAGGCTCTGTGCAGGAATATGAAAAGCCTTGTGTACCGTATGTCTGTGAGATCCAGTGCAATAGTTGGAGACGTGTTGCCTCATGTCCCTTTACTTACTCCCCCTGAGGCCCACATTGAGCAGTCATCACTGCCAGGGGAGACTATAAAAAAAAAATGCTGACAAAAGAACTCAAAATAACTTTATATATTCCTTCCAGGCCAATGCTGCTGATGCTCTGTGTACTTTATGCCAAATCTATACCCAGTATTAGCAGGTGGTTAAAAACAGATCTAAATAAAGCATGGAAAAACAGGACGTTTCTCTCAGGAGTGCTGCTCAGTGACGGAACAGTCGGTGATTGTGTTCTCCAGCCCCTCAGACAGCAGCAGTGTCTGAGGCTCTGTGCAGGAATATGAAAAGCCTTGTGTACCGTATGTCTGTGAGATCCAGTGCAATAGTTGGAGACGTGTTGCCTCATGTCCCTTTACTTACTCCCCCTGAGGCCCACATTGAGCAGTCATCACTGGGATCCCTTTACGGCTTGTCCATTCTGTCCTCATGAATTACATCTCACATCATTTCCACCTTTGTTCGTGCAGGCCTGTGCCAAGAGCCCCGTGTCTGACACGGGCATAAATCAAAGGGCCGCTCACCGCTCGGATTAAGGTTGCCAGATACGAGCGGTCGCCAGAGTCATGCTGTAAAGTATGGACATGAGCATTATCCATGCGCTGTGCCAAGACCACACGCAGAGCCAATCACAAGGTATGGCAAGTGCACATAAGCGGGTTTCATATTGGGAGCTTTATGGCTCACCGTGTTTACATCAATCATGTGAAGAGGGCATGTGCCCTTCAACAACAGTATGTCGTGCATGTTCTTATATCAAACTGAGATAAAGGCAGTTTCCTGGTTTCTTGAGGATAAATATTCCAAAACAAGTCGATAACAAGAGTAAGGCATCAAAATATAAAATGTGTATATCTTCTGTATTCAGGCTTTTCCTCTTGCTGTGAAAATGTGCTTGTGTTCTTTTCTCAGCCCTCAGCAGATGGTTTTTGTGTCGTCCTTTTGGGGTTACGCCGCACAAACTGACACAACACTGTTGTTTGCGGTTGCATGGAAAAGGCCTGCGCAAAAAAAACACCGCCCACGCCGGCTCTGAGTCATGCTGCAAAAACACACGTTTGCATAACTCAAAGTAATTGCACGGCATCGATCTCTTAAAAAAAAAAAAAGAAAATCAAGTTACCGTGTGACCTGCTCTACCTTTCCTCTCACCCTCTTCTTTTTATTCACCTCCCCCCCGACCCCCCTCCACAGTGGGCAACACAAACAAGAAAACCAATAAAATCTCAGGCCTCTGAGATGGTAACAACGGCGCTACACATCCAGAAACGATATTAACACCACCACCTGTTTCTCTTTGAGGCGAGGAAGCTTATTATTCGCAACAACCAACCAGCCACTTGCAGAGAGAGAGGAATAGAAAGCAAAAGGTCACTATCCACAGACGCTGGTGGGATCTGAAAAATCTTGACAGATGCCCCCTAATTAACTGTATCCCCCTCTAACTAATGCCATTTGTTTGTCAGAGTGCTCCTTTCGTTTCTTGATCCAGCTTTCGCCACATTATGTTTTTTTTTCCCACTTCCAGCCGGCTTAATGGCGAGCGGCGGTGTGTTCGCCTCGGTCCTCTCTGACCTGTCTCTTCATCATTAATGGTTAATGGGATGTTGCCAATAGCAACACTAGCAACACTTTTGCCACTGCGGCGGGAGAAGGGAGACAGAAAGTTGTGGGCTGGCACAGCAAAATGGGCTGTGCCAAGGAGTGGGTTGCTTCACAGCATTGTGCTCTGTGCCGCTGCTGTCAAGTGGAGGTGTGCACTTTACTTTTGGATTAAACAACTGTGTGTTTGTTGTAGGCCGAGTCCTGGAACACACACACACTCAGATCCCAATGGCCACGTATCATATTTTACTGTTGGTCCAGAGTGGCTACATTCATTATGCTTTTGATCCCCCAGGCTGGTGTGTGTCTTTATCACTGGCTTGTGCAGAGGTGATGGTCTCTGAGGCGGAGAAATCCAGCATTAGTGCATCACTACCACTCGTCAGGCCCGTAGGAAAAGACTCTGAAGAGGATGTGTGAGGACACAAAGCTCGAGGAAATAAAGGACCCAAGGCTTTCACAATGCTCTCGTTGACACATCTCTAACACACAAAGACACACACTCTCACCATGTCTCACTGTGAACTACATAACAGAGAATGTTGGTGCTGGATACCTCTGTTTTGACCAAAATACAGATCTGTCCACATCAATATGAAGTAAACTGTCTCTGAAACAGGAAGTCTGAGGTCATAACAGTTAAAATGTTTAGTTTGCCCAAATATCATTGTCTCTGGCATATTTTAGCGCCATTAAACCCTAACCCCTTACCCGCATTTGTCTACATATTTGTTGAACAGATTATTTGATAAACACTGTGAAATCAGTGATAGATAGTAGATGTCAACTCATACATATTAACTACATAATAACTATAGCGACCTGACGACACAAAGCTCTGCAAACAGCTTGAAGAACTTCTGACAGATTGAAACGCTTGAATCTACAAACACTGAAAACGACAAATTAAGATGGATTTCTTGGGTCTAGCTGTGAACGTAGCAAGTAATACAAGATTTATGATTAAGCAGGATACATAAAAAGTTGTGTATTTGCAGTGGGATAGTAGCAGGCGGCATTTTTACGACTCATATGAAAATAATTCAATAGACAGATGCAGCTTACCCACAAGACTGCAGACAGAGTCCTCACCAGTACCAACAAATATATAGTACTTCAACTCTAGTACTTATATCCCTGCCCTGGGTTCCTGCACGTCAAAGCACAGATTTCAAAATCCTATTACTTAAAGCACTACGTGGTCCAAATATATTTCTGATCAACACTGCCAAGCTTTGCTGCCCCTCAGGTTAACGCAGTGATCCCAGAATCAGCAGAACCAAGACAAGTGAAACAGGGTTTAGTTACTCCTGAACAACTGAGGACTAATAAACCCATCAGTTCATTTAACCAGACCGTATCACAGTGTTTGCTGTGGCTTATATAATACATATGCAACCATGTTTTAATTGGAACTTTAATTTCAAATAAATCTTCTTAAATTCAATTTTGATGTACTTGTTATCATCTATTCTGCTTATGCAAAAATCACGTTCCCCCTTGTTTCATTAACTGTCCTAATTGTCTTATTATTTATACGTTATTTATGGCTAATTATAGCTAATTTAAAAAATTAGCCATATGCTACAATATCAGTCTAAAGATTCATGCCACATTGGAAAATAAATAGGTACAAAATAAAAAGAACACATATTTGATTTGCTAATAAGACACTGACTACGAGTCGAAAAAAAAGAGTTGCATCCATTTATTTTTTGCTGTTTTTTCCTTGAATATTTCAGTCTTTCCATCTGCATGTCAGCAGTGGCCTTGTTAGAAACCTTGTTAAGTCCAGCAGGGAATGTTTTCCTAAATTATCTCTAAGTTTGTTTCAACTCTCTTCTCCAGATCACTCTGGATTCTGCACAGTTGCAGCTTTTTCCTGTTTCCTTCTATAGCAAGTCTCATCTTTCACCAAGGCCTTTTGTTGCCCTGCTCTCCTCTTTCTCTCCATTTGTATTGTTCTCACCAAGCCTCTTCCTCCCATCATAACTCCCTCTCACTCTCTCCATGGCTTTGTCCCTTTCTTTCTTTTCCATCTTAATTCTCAATTTACTTCTATTCAGTTCTCTCCTCTTTTCCTGTTCTCTATTTCTGCTTCCTTCAAACCTCTTTATGTTCTTATCCCCGGTCTCTGTCCCATCCACCCCTCCAAAATCTCCAGCTCCATTAATAGTCAGCTTTTCTTTTTGTTGTTGGAATTGTTCTGTCTTTTAGGTTTTATACTTCAGTGTGTATACAGTAGATCTCTGGGGTCTAATATCACCAGGTAGGCAAGTATAAGCACATGTATTTAACCACGATCCATGAACAATCATCAGTAAATGAAAATATAAAATTCAACTAATGCCAATCTAGTTATACAGACGCCATTTCACTCCTATGTTTGCAGCTGCATTAATATGATGATTTAAAGATTTGCCCGAGTGTTTACCTGGTGAGTCATGAGTAACAATGTGATTAATTTTTTAAAATGTCACAGGGTACAACTCTGCAAGAAACTCTGTTTTAATTCATTATAAAGTGAAGTTACAAACTTAAACAGCAGCTCGCCAGAAACTATTCAAGGGAGATGATCTTGTGCGAGATGCATAAGACAATCATATGCAGCTGTTTTTAATTACGACTCCAGTCTGGTGCCGACACACAAACACACACAAACACATGCACACACACAAAATAACTAAATGGTACTCCAGCTTGCTCCTGTGATTGTGCAGTGCAGATGTTAGTGATTAGCCTTGTAATGATGATAACCTGAATCTGCTTCTACTGTATGTCCTCACCTTTCACTCTCTCTCTCTCTCTCTCTCACACACACACACACACACACACACACACACACACACACACACACACAGCAGACCACAGCAGAGGAGGATTTGCCCAGTGCCTAATGTTTATTATACACACACAACGTAAACTGAGTTTATAGACCTTCAGCTATAAAACCCAATGATTAGATGACAGTAAAGACAAACAGTGTGTTCCTCAACTAATGCATTCAGTTGAAGTTTCAGCTTTGTGTACTGACTTGTCTGATGATTGGCTCAGTGATATAAGACAAACAGGATGTACATTAGAAAAAAAAAAAAAAACACTGGTAGTTGCAATGTATCAGAAGATACTGCAGTCACTAAGTTTCAAGGGCATTTTGGAAATGAATCCAGTATCTGGGATGACAATGCTTAATTTAATCCATGAAGTTTATCAAATCTGAATCCCCAAACAATGCCGAAATAAATCTCATTAGCTGATGTCTCTCAATATGACTCCAGTAAATTATGTCATAAATAACAAAAACATAAAGATTCAATTTAGATCTGTAATTATATTTTACTTCCTGAGAAGCCAGGGACAAAGCAGCTATGTATGCAAAGTTTAGTAAATTCGCATTGTATCCATTGTAGTTTTGTTTCGTAAACATTTCTAGATATTTCCTCTACCTGGCCAGTGGTCTTGCATTCAGAGTGGCAGGCTATGACAAAACACACTGATTGGTGTGACGGTGAAGTCACTGTATGAGCTTTTTTCAGAAAAATGGCAAGGGTAGCATCAGGTGCATTAGAGCAAACAGACTGTCAGGAAGCTTTCACCTCCATGTTCTCTGAGCCACAGTGGACCTCATGTTCTATGTTGAGTGTTTTCTCTTCCCACAGTAATGGATGACGCTGGTCACTTATTGTACTTAATATCTGAGAAAACAAATCTCTTTGTATGCTTACAGAAGAAGGAGATGATTTCATGACAGGCTGGTTATTACTAGACCCCACCATTATATTTTTCCATCTTTTCCTTGGGCCGCTTCATTACACCTTGTTCATGCACACAATCAGACCCCCACCCCACCCCACCTCCCACATGTTGAAATACAAATCCATTTTTGTGGAAACATGCACGTGTGTGTGTGTGTGTGTGCGTTGACATGTTTCATTTGGTTCCTGTGCCACTTTGATTATTTGTCGCTCTGTTCTTTTTCCATACACAAACACACACACACTCCCGCGCAATAAACACGCACTCTCACGTCACCTGGCATGACTGGCAGACCCCGTTGCCTGCTCCCTGGGGCACAGGGCTCCTTTTATTATTAGAAATGCATTCGATCGCTGCTTTTAATGTAAAAACGCGGTTAAGTCATTTCACGCCATGTTGAGCAACTTTGCCACATTATTGTTTGGTCTCTTTGGCTTTCCATGGCAAGACAGCAAGACTCACACACACTCTCACTCACACACAAATACGCTGATGTTATCCGGCGCATGTGCCTCCTCCGTGACAGGTAGAGGAGTGGAACTGAACAGATGAATAGCTCAGTAAATCTCTGTGTACATGAGCACCTCAGTGGACTCAGCTGTGGGGGAGTCAGTGCTGATGAGTCTTGTGACGGTCTATAGCGTGTGGATTTGACTGGAATGCCTCATCTTACCGATGATAGCACATGATGGAGTTCACAGACAAACACAGCATCTGCCTATACTGTCTGTGGCTGCACCACCGTTTCTATCTGATGGAAAACTCTGCAGCAGAAAACACATTGTTAAAAAAAAAGGTGTGAATAAAATCAGTTGAGTAATGAAAAACATGCAAATGCTCACACGTGGGGGAAATTCATGATGCAATTAAGCAATTCACTTCCAATCAAGTTCTGTTTCATGTATGATTCTGATTTTGGGCTGACGTCACACGTAGCACGTAATTTTAAATATCAAGCATCTAAGACTACAGGGTTGCCTAGCAACACTGACTTTGTTTGCTGCAGCCACTGCATAGTTTATAGAAATATACAATAGCTGTATATACAGTAAAGTTTATGGAAACCTGCTGTGGTGCCCTGAAGTTTCTATTGTTTTGTCTGTTGTTTTGTACTGCATTTGTACATACATCCTCCAAAATGACCACACTGATGAATGAACAAATCAGTTGGTGAGCTGATGAGTTACGCAACCAGCCAGGGGAATATGCTCATTAAAGTATGTTTCTGGTTGGTTTGTTTGTTTCATTCTTCTCAATCTTTCTCTGCCACTAATCTCACACTGGCAAACTGTGTCGTCTCATCTCACGGCTGCTCGTTTCTCCATGATATTGCGCCTCGTCTCCATTAGTTATTCATAGCCAGCTAGCACAATGTGCAAAATGTTCGACACAGTGCCAAGGCTGACATGGACACCGCTCAATGAACTGCTGAGGCTCCGTCCTCTCTGCCCTCCATTCATTTGGCAACTTTGACCAAAGCCGTTCTTTTGGTTTTACTCAATGAGCTCAGTAGAAGGGGAAGGCAGTTTTGTAAACAGGTTGGGGAAAATAGACAAATGGAAATGTGAACCTTATGACACAAGTTGTTTACGGAGAATGTTGTCAAGAACTAATGGTTTATTTTGGCCGAGCACTTACTATTACGCTAAGAAATGCATCTGTGTTCATCAGGAGAAGCTCTGTGACCACTAATCTGAGATAATAGCAGCCTCTTGCCTGCTGGGACTAAAACAGTCAGACTCCTGAAAGCGAGATCCTCCTGTGAACGTTCCTGAAATCTTTTCGCATCTGCCCATTTTTCCTTCTGCGCTCTCACGGTAGAAAAATGACTGGCACAGCTAGCACTGCAACCAGCTGGTCTTTTGCCTTGCTAGTCGCTTCAGTGTTTTCATGCCCAGTGAACAGTGTCAGTGAACAATGATGAGAGGGGAGATGCAAAAAGATGGGAGATCATGCAGATGAGGCAGTGCAAGTGGAGGCTGAAATTTCTTTTCTCTGAAAGTGTTTTTCAAAATCAATTAAAATATTTTATATTCGTTTTGGAGAGGTGATAATGTCATGAGTCAATCAATAATCAAAATAAAATTATCATACAAATAATCAGTGAACTCTTAGCTCTCTAAAGAGTAGGTGTGTCCACATCAGCATCCAAAGATCAAATTCAGTTGCACCAATGTCGACTGACTGAATAAAGACCTCAGTCAGTCAGTGTTGGCAGAATGAGGTTAAAACAGCTTATTGACCTGGGAGTGATCACATATTACTGTGAGGCGGTTCCACCGGTGCTAACTCTGCAGTCACGGCTGATAAACAGCAACAATTTGCAGCAGTTCATGAACAAATGACCCAAGATACCGGCAAACAGTGGCAATCTAAATGCATTGTATTAGTGTCAATGCCGGTCATCAAATCTGTGAACAGGTGAAACCACCCCCCCACCCCCCCACTCAGCTGCTTATGATTATAGTTTGAAAGATATGACATGACAGCACAGACAGCCGACACCTGAAGGCAACACTTGTTTTTAATATAATCACGTTGCCCAAAAATAAGTACACAAACATGTGCTCATAACTCATGATTGTCCTGAGTTACATTTTGGATACACGGCAAATTGCTCACACTAAAAACATCTTTAGTATTTTTAACTAAAACTAATATAAACCATTTAATATTCTGCTTCCTGTTGTTCTCCCTCCATGTATCCAGCTGCTGTGTGTCCCGCTCAGCCATGTGTGTCACAGCTGCTCTTTACTTGTGTGCTGTTAATTGATTGGACATGGTGATGGAGGATTATAAATGCTGGGCTGACTTGTTGGACAGTCAGCAACACACCATTGTCCAAAAACTCTTGGAAAGTCGTGGAAACAAGATTATATGAATGTGTCATTCCATGCAGTTGTAATCAGCTTAAACAAAGTGCCTCAGTGAGTTTTGGCATTGGTCACATTTAAATGAAGCCAAATCAAATTAAATGCTATTGTATTAGTCTGAGGGAAACTTTCTAAATGCAATCAGGATCTGTTTCTTACTCACATTAAACATATTTAATATTACAAAGTCAATAACTGCACATGACTACACGCGATAGTTGAATATTTTGTTGAAGAGCTCCGTACACTTGGTGAGCCATCTCGGGTGGGAACCACTTTGCTGACCACAGGTGTTTGAAGGGGATGAAACAAGTGTATCGCTGGCTGAGAGGATAATGATTAATTACATCCAGTACATATATACCACCTGACCTTGCCCTTGTTTCCACTGGGTGTGCAGCGTCTGAACAAAAGAACAGGTGTGTTTCAGTACACTTATTGACCTTGGGTAAATAACCCAGTGATTTATGCTGATCTTTGAAACTGCCACATTATAACAGAGCTATCTTTAGTGTTCCAGTCCAGAGGTTGCATCCTTCAGAGGACTCTGTCTATACCGAACAAACTATAAAGGCCAAGACCAGAATTAGACATCTGGTCTATGGAGGATTTCCTGTTTGCATCACCAGCTTCTCCCACCAGTACCACTGGATTATATATATAGCTAATCTGTGTTGCTGTACTTACTGTAACTGAGCTGCCTGCATACCGAGCTGACTAGCGTCATAACCAACAGGCAATGAATCCTGGGACAGGTTGGCCTCTGCAGTATCTCTACACTGGACACTTTCATGTTTGGGAGTGAGGTGCCATGTTGTTCTGCTGCACTTGACATACAGAGCCTTTAAAGTAGCACAGTCTAGTCAAAGCATTCCATTTTCAGTTGCACCCTATGGCAAGATGTGGCCCGTGAATCTGGACACAGCTCTTGACGCCACCAGTGGGCGCCATCATAGGCGAAACAACAGTGGACAGGACAACATTTGCTATTCGTGTGACTGCCTAATTTGTTATTATAGTATGTGTGGATGCATTTGAGCCTGTGTCTGTGTGTGTGTGTGCTGCTGCAGCACTGTGACTGTCCTGACCTAGAAAAGCACTGACACAGAGAGCTGAGGCTCCGCATGGTGACAGCAGGAGGGGGAATCCAGCCTCAACGAGGCAGGCGCCACTTTTACTCGGTCTGTAGCACGACCCCACCCACTTACCCACCGACCAAAGCAAAGATGGAGAACATCACTGCTCCGGTATGCTCATAGGCATCAATCAAAAGTTCATCCCCCCTTCCCCCACCACAGAAACATACTTTGAATAATTTGACTGCTCACATCACACTTGTCTGCATCACAGAACTGGTTGTTCCTCAGCAGCAACTCCAACGCGATCATGCTCTGCTTACAAGTCTCTCTGATTCAAGTAAAAATCATAGTCAGATCAACCTATGCTTGGAGGTGTAGGGGGAGGTGGGGTGTAGACTGTTGTGTCACAACTATCAGTGAAGTGCTAGAAACGCAGATGTCAGTTTATAGAAGAACAAATTAATTTTCATGTAAGTTTAATACTCCCACTAGTTATTTTACAAATCAATGAGGTACCAGGGTAAATATTGTACTGGTGATCACTCAAACCATCACTTAATTTGATATCTTTATGTTCTTATTTATAAATCTTAACACCAGTCATCATCCCATAACAACTTGTTTAACTAGCATCTCTACTTTACTGTCTCCTATGAATGTTACACACACAGACAACACTTAACGCTTTCATAGCCCTTTAGTTGATAGCTGTTGGCATTTTCACAGCACCTCTCAAGCCTGTCACTGGCTGCAAAATACTGTGAGGAGATAAGGGAGGCGAGGAAACAAGGGAGCACCTCTGTGATGTATCATGGCAACTGAGGCAGATGGAGGAGAGGAGTGGCATGGGAAGGCCATTCACGAGAGATTAGTCACACGCCCGCACAAACTACACGCCGGCGCACATTACCCGATAACATCAATCAGGCAGGAGCCTGAACCACACTGTCTCTGTGATGAAAAGATCCTTTACTTTACACAAAGAGTCAAATTAACTTTGTTTAATTACAGCCCAAGTCCCCCACTGTGCATAACAAAGACAAGTGGCTTGTCCTCCAAGCATCCTGCAGGCACATTATTCACTGACTGATAATGACCCCTGACTTACATTCAGTTGGAGTAATGGGACACACATGGCTCCGGTGGATATTTGTATAAAAGGACCATCCAAACAGAAAATGCCCATCAGGTCCTACAGTAGCTCTCTGACTCATGCATTCATAGTTATTACAAATGTTTTAATACACACACACACACATAATATGACAAAACAGTTTGGGACACCATCCATCCATTAAAAACTTAGGGACTCACATTATCTGTGCACATGCATATGTATAAAACACTCATTGCATTATATGTATATTCTGTTCATTTTTCAAGTGGGTTTATATTTTTGAACTCATACCTAGCTTTTATTTATTCAAGAAGTTGGACAGTGCCTTAATTGCGTTGTGTTGGTGTAGATCTACAATGTATGAATGTATGTGCAATGACAATAAAGATTCTTATTCTTAAATATATAAATAGTACTAGAAATATTACTTTTATATTAATGTTATTACTTAAATATTATTCTAAAAAGTGTGTGCACCTCATGCACACACTTTTTAATCTGGCAAGAAAAACATCACATAAAAAATGTATTCGACAAGCTACTGTCAGATATAAACCATCTTAGCTTTAACTTCTTTGGTCCCCAAGGACATTTAAGACCTTTGTTGTTCTGAGGTCAAACAGCCAGGCTTTACTGCAGCTCTGTCCGACCAATTAATCTCTTCACTTCCCACAAAGGGGATGAAAGTTGGCGTTCTGGTTATGTTTGGTTTGCAGCAAGTGGGATGATTTACTGCGCTGGCCTAATCGCTTATGCATCCCTGAGCCGATCCACCAGTCAAGACCACAAGCTGAGAGGAAAAAACCCAAATGTTATAAGCCTCTACTGAAATACTTGCCTTTGCTATCTGTCGTAGCTAATATTTCTCACTCTTTAAACACACTGCTTCTTCTGTGTGCCCCGCTGCAATGTGCATTACTTACAGGACAAGTCTGGACTAGCTTTTCCAATTCCCCATTATTTGAAATGACTACTATTGACCGTTCAATAAAAAAAAAAGGTGCATGCAGTTAATTTGTGCACTGAGAGGTGTTGACATTAAATCCAAGGACGCTGTTTGTCTCAGGCAGTACAAGCATAGACGGAGTCACCACACAGCGAAACGCACCATGCAGACCGGTCATATTATTTAACAAGCAGGAGAGTATGTAACCTAAATATTACATTTATGACTTGCTCAGATTCCTCCACACCGTCTTCCACTGTGAGCCAGCAGGTCCGATCGCTCAGTAAGACACAGATTACTGAAGGTTATGAAGTGGTTTGCGTACGACACAGAGAAGAAGAGCAGTGTACTTCAAACAGAATCCCAGCCAAAATCAGATGAGAGAATGATGTCATGATAATTACATTCAAAGTGATGGTTGCTTCAAACTAAGAGGCAAACACACTTGATGCACAAAGACATCATGTCTTTAGACGAGAAGAAGCGTGACTACACACACTCACATTACAAACATATATATATATATATAATATTATATATTAATATATATAATATTATATATATATAATATAAATATTATATTTGCTATGACAATCATTACTAAAATGCATTCAGTCAACCAATTTATATGAATAGATAAGTATGTCAACTCAAGGCACTGCTGTCATCACTCCTGACAAACTGCTGCACAGCAACACAAACCAGGTTGCCTTCCCACAACAACAAGCTTCCCACAAACGTGAGGTATGTACTGTACTGCGTGAGCCAGGAAATGAAGATAAACAAATCACCGCAGCCCAGCAGTCCACCTGATGCACAGCAGCAGGCTACGGCACATCGGTTATGCAGCGAAGAATAATTAACATTAGCATATTAAACACAACTCTTTATAGCTGGGAGCCAGAAGACAGTCTCTCTTTATGGAGCGTTGTGTTGCATTCCCAATGAGCGCAGAAAAAAAAGGGGGGGGGAAGAGGAGTTGAGGGCTAATTATGGTGTGAAAACAGTAGAGCATGATGAAACGTAGGCCGGGTTGAAATATCCCTCTAATGATTATCATTAACGGAACATAGCTGCACGTAAAGTATGCGTGTGTGTGACTACTTGTCCTGTGTTAAAGAGCTGTGTTTAGTTCCTGTGTGGCCAGCGTGACGGGGACATATGAATGAGCCGAGTGCACGTTAACAACCCTGAAGTCAGAGCTTGCATTAAGCTAATAGGACGAGTCCAAAAGACCTGGCACGACCTGGAATTATGTGCTCATTAATACACAACCATGAATATTCATTTTTGCGCTAGTACATAAATTAACGAGAGGGAAGCACAAAGCGTGTGGTGAACGGCAACTGGAGAGAGGGGGAAAAAAAGCCTCAGCTACAGCAGAAATACTACAGGTTGATGGGTGAACAAACAAACACACAAACAAACAAACAACCTGCAGTTCCAGCGACCTAGCGTGTTAGACAACAGACAAACAGCATCACTACCCACAGGTGGGAGCACAAGCGCTGACCTTGCTGTGGCGATGGCCTGTTCTGCAGCAGGTCAACAAAAATATGACGAGGTAAAAACATCAGGACGAGTAAACACAAACTGTGTAAAAAGACTGCAAGGCTAGGACCAACAAACAGCAACAGGGAAACACATTCATCGTTAAACAGCAGAAATGGCCTGTTAGCAGCCGCATGCTACACAACAAAACAACAGGGGGCAGCATCAGAGTCACTTAATATGCAGATTAGCAGTAGAAAGGAGGAGGCACATATAAACTTAATATCAGCTTCCCACTGTGACATGTCAACTTACATACATACATATATACAGTATATATACATATATACACACACACACACGGACCAGTGGCTTCATGGCACCACCCAAACATTTACACACAGGGACCAGTTCAAGCTAATGCCCCACCCATCCTGTGATCAATCTAGAAAACGGCGGTGACTCATTACCTGGAAGTCAGTGGTCACTTCCGTGTCCATGTCTGTTCAGTCCTCCATCATTCATCTTGTCCTTCAGTCCATAAGGATCCACCGATCAAAAGAATCCAAGTCAAGCCACATTTTTCCTCTTCCTCCAACAGGAAAGGTTTTTTTCAAACATAGTTTGACAGCTGCCACAAACACATCTGTGTTTAGGTCATAAGGATGTTTTGTAAAAAATAAAAATGTTTCATACTATAGAGTTCACAGTTTCATTGTTTTCTCTCTGCCGTCCACCATTGCAACAGTTTGTCACCTGTGTCCTTGCCTGGCTGAAGCTCCTGATTAGTTCCAGATGGACAGCAGGTGTGTTTGGCCCCGCCCACTTTAACTCAGCGTCTAATTGGTCGCTGACCATGCAGACTTTTCATTGGATAATTTCCTTTCCTTTCGCAGTTTTTGGTTTCTGTTAAAGACACATTCATTTCTGAAGCGAGCAGGACGAGGTCATGAGATTAAAATCACAATTACAAAAGATAATATTAAAACTAGAATGAAATAATTATTGAATGAATGATTTTAAATATCACATTTACAATGCTAAGAAGTGAAGGGCTAACAGGGGTCCACACTAATGGAGTGCACTTAATGTGCAATCCCCCAAAATGATCATACAGTTGAATTAACACCTCTCTCTCTCTCTCTCTCTCTCTCTCTCTCGCCCTCTTCAGCAGTTACTGATAACACATTAAAGACCCTGCAGGCTCAGTTCATACAGTTTCATTGTTTTCTCTCTGCCGCCCACCACTGCAACAGTTTGTCACCTGTGTCCTTGCCTGGCTGAAGCTCCTGATTAGTTCCAGAAGGAGAGCAGGTGTGTTTGGCCCCGCCCACTTTAACTCAGCGTCTAATTGGTCGAGGTCATGAGATTAAAATCACAATTACAAAAGATAATATTAAAACTAGAATGAAATAATTATTGAATGAATGATTTTAAATATCACATTTACAATGCTAAGAAGTGAAGGGCTAACAGGGGTCCACACTAATGGAGTGCACTTAATGTGCAATCCCCCAAAATGATCATACAGTTGAATTAACACCTCTCTCTCTCTCTCTCTCTCTCTCTCTCTCGCCCTCTTCAGCAGTTACTGATAACACATTAAAGACCCTGCAGGCTCCTTCTTGGGGGCTGATTGGACCTCAGCACAGGTTGAAGATAACACACACTTGTCAACACTGGAGAACCAAAAATCACGGAATATGTCACATTCCGTGATTTTGTTTTGCTTTGTTTTGTTTTTTTTAGTAGAATTCCACTGCTGGACGTAACAGCATCACAGTTGCAGCATCCTCCTCCCTCTCAGCCTGCGACAATTTATGACTGACCAGTCCGGGGCAGCGGGGGGCACTTAGAGGTAAAGTGTCAACACTGGCTTACAGCCGCACACATATTTATCCAGCAGTGGCGATACACATGTGTGCTGAGGGACACACCAGATGTGACCCCATGGGACATGGTCTCTGCTGGGAAAGACAGCAGGGGGATGAGTGGAAAAGAGAAAATAGTAGTGCCACTACTATGTGAGAGGGGAAAGACTACAGGACAAATGTCTGAATTAAAATAAATATGTCTTTATCTGTGTCTATTTTTTTTTTGTATTTAACTCACACACAAAAACACATTGACGCACACAAAAATGTAAAATGGAAATGCACCGGGGCCATCCCTCTGCAGGGTCAGACTGAGGCAAACGAGAGAAGCGGGGAAGAAAAAGCAATAAAAGACCCCGGTAATGAATCCACGCAACAGAATGATAAATGATTGCAATGAAATCAGAACTGGTTTAATGACGGCATAATGAAGATGGGTGAAATTGAGGGCGCGAGGAGAAAAGTTAGAAAACATGAAAGTCAAAGCGGGAACCAAAGCAAGAAATGTAATGAAGGCGGCAGCAGGGAAAATCTATGGAAGACGGAGCGAGGGAGAGACGGAGGGTGAGTCCTCTGTGCTGCAATAAGCCTCCAGCGGTGAGGGTAAGAGGCAGAGAGGGCAGGATTCCTGACAGAACCTTATCTCATCTCCAGCCTGGAATAAAACCCATTTTCCAGCCCCGAGTCAATAAAGCACAAGGTTACTGAACCTCGCACCCGTGACACCCCTATTTAGAAAGAGGCCTCGGCCCTACATAAAAATGCATAACGCCATCACTGCACTGAGAAGCTGTGTATGACAATGCCACTGAGCTTCCCATGTCTGTGTCTATATGTACTGTGTGTGTGTGTGTATGTGTGTATACAGTATATATACACACTCTATACACTTGTGCAGTAAACGCAGTCGTACCAGTCATCACGTGCAGACAGTTGTTCAAGACTCTGCAGATTGAAAAATGACTCTAAAGGTGGACCTGCCACTCAGGTAGTGATGAGATAGTACTTTATGATAATGCAGGAGAAACGTGTTCAGCTTTAATGTGCAGGAGAGTAGATAAACTCTGCCGACTACAGAGTTTTAATGATGTACTTCAGGGCTGTCATTTTTGCTGCTGCAGGGGTTTTTTTTTGTTGTTGTTTTGAATTGAAAAACAATGAGATAGTGGATTTAACTGTGTTGTTTATAACCATGAGGAGCAGGGGAGAAGCAGTGTTTGAGTGTGGACCTGTGAACACTCGTGCGTTTAAGCAGCCGAATGCTCCTGCACACTCACAACATGCATGTCGGTCTGTTTTTCCCATTGGATTTATCTCGTCACACGCTGACATGAATCTGACACGATGGCTCATCATCATCACTAAGTGGATTGAGGATCGGCGATGGGCGTATCAGCCGCCTTTGGGGGGGAAAAAAATGCCATGCGACTCTTATAATGTGATTCTCCTATGTTGTGATGGGTGACGAGTGTTTTCTGTCTATCCACCCACCATCCCTCCATCCATCCATTCATCTATCCATCCATCCCAGGCCTCACCAGAGGGGACGTGGAAGCAGATGTGATAAGAAGAAGGAGAGATCAACAGGAGGGAGCAAGAAGAAGAGGGGGATGGGGAGGGGAAATAAAGACTCTGAGCGTCTCTCTGAGCCAGGAGACGCCCACACGCCTTCAAGTTTCTTGTCTTGTTTGCTCACACAGAGGAGGCAGGAAAGTGAAATGTCTGCAGTGACAGAGAAAGAGACTCTGGCAAAGGCAGACGCAAACACAGGGCGTCTCAGGCTAACACTCGCCCAGAGCTCAAGCCTGCTGGATTTACATTCTCACATATCTCTCTCTCTATCTGACACACACACACACACAAGTTTACTACACGTTACTCAAATGAGATGTGCATGTGAAGTAGCACACAGCCATGCAGAAAACAAGCCTGCTCTTTTTTTTTCTTCATAGCAGCAAGAATTAGGGCAATTAAGTCAAAGCACGTTTATCATCGTGCAGCGGTCGGTGCTGTTGGCGGAGCATTAGCAGTAATGTCGTGCTGATTTGCGTGTTCGTTGCAGATTTGGACTCCGACTCAGACCATTTGGCTCAGATACGATGCAGATCTTTGTCTCCAGCATGGCCTCACCTTTAACATCACAGCCACAGCCCTGAAGGGAAATCCCTCTCTGGCTCGCTCGTTTAAATGAAACAGCCATACTGAGCCAGACTCTGGCTTTTACTTTTAATTGCCTAAAGCCTGATAAAGCGGAGCTATTTGTCTGCAAAGCGCACTTATCTAATCTCTTTTGAGCTATTTCACTCGGAAACATAACTGTGGGAAAGCCCAGACAATTAGGATCTTTCAGAACATAGTGGGTAGTGTGGATCTTTCAAAAGGCTTTTGGGGACATGATGTGATCATTTGAGGATTTCTGTTGGAACCAGGCACAGCTGGTTAAAGATAGCAAGATCCTCCACCAGCATCTGAAGGGGATTATTACAGTGGGGGCATCCTTTTATTCAGGGCCAGGACATTTTTTTCTGCAGCCACTGTGATGGCTATGCAGTGGCTTTTGAAAGTGCATGTATTTAAAGTAATGGACAAACCCAGATGACCCAGAAAAGCTGATTTGCAAGCAGATTTCTTATTTTTTTCAATGCCAACCCATTAATTGGTTTGGCAGTGCATCAAAACCATCCACAGTACTTTATCATTTGACAGGAAGGCTACACTGCATCAAGGTCTGTTACACTTCAACAGTCTCAAAAAATAAACAAAAGGGTAATATTCGACCAGAGTTGGCCAGATGGGAAATTCAGGGCCATCCAAAAAAGAAAAATGAAGCCAAAAATCAGAAATGTTAGGTCACTGTATAAATAAACCTATATTTATATATAGGTATATAATAAAATATTGTAAAAATAATAAAAAAGGTGGATGGATGGATGGATGGATGGATGGATGGATGGATGGATGGATGGATGGATAGATGGATAGATAGATAGATAGATAGATAGATAGATAGATAGATAGATAGATGGATGGATGGATGGATGGATGGATGGATGGATAGATAGATATTGTGAGTAACAGTGTTTTGTATACATGCATCATATGCCTCCATAGTAATACAACAGCTACTGGAAAAAAGAGACTATTTTGTGGACAGAACGTATATGCATAATACACAGTACTTGAGTTTTGCATTTGCATTCTAATGTATGGGGGCTCACAAGGCGAGTTTAAAGCAAACTCCAAGGCAGCACCACCACCACGAGGCAATTTGCCGTGTGAAAAACAGCTACACTCAGCTACCATTATTTGACAGTGATGAAATGTGAGTCTTACATTTTTCCTTCAGGTGTTTTAGACGCTGCACAAAAAAAAGAAACTGTAAAAGGGTGATGGGAGCTTAATACCCCCAAGCCCCCCCACACCACCACCACCACCACCGCCAGCATTACGCAGTAAGTCCAGCAGCTTGGTGTGTTTCTGTGGTAGTGCACATGAGTGAGTCTTTGTGTGCATTTGGTGTGTGTGTGTCTGAGAGTGAGTGTGCATGTGTGAGTGCGTGTGTGTACACTGAGGCCCTTTATCAGATTCCGGCTGAGTAGAGTACAGGGGGATCGATAGAGCTTTGGCCTGAAACAGGGAGACAGTACCTGGATCTCAGCCGACCTCCACCTTTCCTCTCATTGATCTTCATTACCTCCACAGGGAGGAGCTTGGGCAAGACGGAGTTGGACATGGCGGCACATATATAAGGGACACACTTCTTAAAATGTTTGTGTACACACGTCCATGCACAGACTGCACGGTCACAGTAATCTGTAATCTGAAGTCACACAGCCAAATGTAAAAAATTAATGATAAAGAAAACATACAGGTAAATAAGGCAACATTAGAAATAGATTTTTTTTTAAATAGTCGAAAAAGTTTGAACTTCTGTTGGATGCAGTTTTACAGTCTTTACTCAGAACAGGGGATTTGGATTAACCTTGAGTAAAGGTTTTTTTTTTTGTCAGCTGCTGTTTCAAAGTCGAGAGGGAACAGTTAAGATCTACTTCAGTAAGATGGCACCTCTGATTTATGACGAGTGCAGGCCAGCTTTTAAAAAGGTACTTCAGCGATTTACTGTCGCGCTTCAATAAAGTTGGGACAATAAGAGACACATTTTTAAAAGAACGTTCAAAATCGAAGTTGTGTTTTTAGTTGAAGCTCCAGACCTGTTGAATCTCCAGTAAGCCTCCCATAATGCACTTCTTCAGATTCTGGTGATGAAATGCCCAAACTCTCACAAAAGACATAATACACTCTATAAAAGTGGTCCATTGTTCCTTTAATGTGCTATTATGTCTCCCAGTCAAGCAGCAACGTTGAGCAGAATGAGGATCAATAATGGACAATAAATTAGACAATTAAACCTGCTGCTTCATATTTGTACCACAACAACAATTTCTAAAAATGTGTGAAGTTCACTAAAAACATGGAATTATTTGGTAAAGTTTATTAAACACTTACTAAAGTACTGTTTATTTTTGTTTGTTTTTCTTCAGATAATTTTATTCGGTTGACTTTCATGATATATAAAAATAAAATATATAAACAATGCAGAAAAGCAAAAAAAAAAAAACTCATACACCCACACACTCCCGTCCAAACCTCTTGTTGCAAAATGAAAACTTGACATTTAGCATCTGTAAACAGACAATAACACTTTACCTTTCAAATTATTTGACAAAATAGATTTCTATGAAGGATTTAATTGAGTCCTCGACAGCAGCACTCACCACATCATGAGCATTTATTGCACTGCATTTGACATTTAAGCATAATATAAACACCAAACTACGGTAGATTACTTCAAAAAACTGCTCGATATATATATGTAAGTATTTTCCAGCTGCAGGGCATAACTACTGATAGTTTAACAGTAGAAGGAGGGCATGAGACCTAATAATCTGATCATACATCTAATAATATACTCCCCATACAAACTCTATTGCATTGAGTTAAAGATAAAAGGTGAAAGGTCAGATTGTTCCAGTGGGTACTCCTGAGGTATAATGTTCAGACCAGATCAGATCACTCAACATTCATTTTAAACATGCACTTAACAAAATATTTACAAATCCAGATCATTAAGAGACTATTCCATCCCACAGGGATAATTATTCCCTATGGGCAGCCCACAAGACAACACTATTGAATGCCAGCAAGAAGCCAATATTCAATGCAGCAACAGATGTACATCCATCAGCACTCTATTGCCCTTTATTACTGACTGCAGTGTAATCAGTGCTGTGCCGTCTCCTGATAACATCCATCTTCACTCCCTCATCCAACTCCTCTGCTCTGCTCTTGATCTTTTCAACTTCTATCACTTACATTGTATCTGTTGTGTCTTTACACCATATACCATCCCTTTGTCTTTCGGTTAGTGTCCCATCAAGTCTGTCCACCCCCCACACACACACACACACACACACAATCTTTATTTTCTATTGTATCACACAGACACACACACACACACACACACACACACACACACACGTATATGTCCTAGTAACCATGATAAAATAAAAAAAAAGTCATATAAAGCAGCCTAGCAATGACCTGTTGCTAACTTGACAATTAATTCCTGCAATGGAAAATAAACCATAGTAGCCAAGTAGCTATCCAGTAGCTGAGTGGCATAAAATAACATGGTTCATGGTTAACAATATGGCCTGATTTATTCCTATATAGGCAGAGAAAGGTCATATCCCTCTTTCTAACCCACACACGTGGCATGTGGATATAAACAGAAAAAAATCGTTTTGTAAAAAAATGACCTCATATCACCTCTTAATTATATTTATATGCCATAACAAGAAACATTTTATATATGTATAACACACACTGTAACTGTCTTTATGTAATACAGACTTTCCATCATTATTGTGTTTGTAGGTCAGTTGTTTAATATGGATTTCCTTTGTCTGTCACTTATGAATGAGTTTCTGTCAGGACACCTGGGGGGAGGGGCCATCCGGACTCTGTAAAGTGTTCATATCTCAGCCAAGCATTGATGTCCAACCATTGCCCTTCATTGAATTTGATTATTAAACAGACTGTTTTCACTCTGTTTTTAACGCTGCCTGAAATAACTCACGTAATCCATAATGATTACATGAGTATCCAAGACAGTTTGCAGTCACCAATTGTCTCTTCACTTGTCTCAAAGAGGTCAATCATGTAATGTACGCCCAGGAAAGTGAGTTAACATGGGAGAAAGAAGAGCAAGGAACGAAAACGAGTGAATGAACGGTGGTATATTGAATAACCAAGGCTCTCAGGTGCCATCCCCACCCCCGCTGTGACTTAAGTTAATTCAATTTTCCCTCGTCCCATCAAAGCCTCGTCTGGAGGTAGACGGCATCAAAGCCCAGCCGGAAAACACTAAATGATTGTAACTCAATTGTTGCTGGGCCATCATTGATTGTTTGCCCGGAAAGATGTTGGAAGAGAGACAAGACACTTATTTTCTCCACCTCTCCCAACCTTGGTAATCACTTTTGGGATGGATGCGTTTATGTGCATGTTTGCACCAATTAGGATGAAGAAGCATCGGTGCGCCGGGCTTTCATCTGTACTTTGCAGGGCATGTGCACTGAAGGCACTGATCGCACATGCAGGAATTACAGATAAGGGAATAAAATTGCATGAGCTCTCTGGCCACACACACACCAACGGATACAGCATACAGTAGATTTAGACCGGTTATGGAGACTGTCACATATACAAACATCAAGGTGGTGAGCAGGGACGCAGGGGAATATACTTCTATGAATATTTCCTCGAGCAGTCGTCAAGCTTTTGAAGTGACACAGTATTTTCTCTGGCTCTCGATCAGAATAAATAATCCCAGTGATGTCATAGTGATGTCACTGTGTGGCCTTGGACTAAGAAATTACATATTTTTAGCAGGAAAAAAACTAAAATTGGAAAGTTTGATTTTTTAAAAAGTTGCATTATGGGAAATGTAGGATCTGCTGTTTGAGGGTTTGACCTAGAGGAGACTAAATATCAAGGTGTCTTGGCTTGTACTCCTCCAGCTTCCAACTGACATGTTCATGTGTCACTGTCGTTCTTTCAACACATCTTTCTGTGTGCAATGCTTAATCACCAGATTAATGTTTTAATTAAATCTACATATAGTAATACAATCATCTTTATATCTGTTGTACAAATAAAACAGACAAAAGGGACAAACCTCACAATGAGGATGAGCCACTGGAAAAGCAGGGTCCTCTGAAGGAAAATACTTGGCACTCACAGGAGACAAAGCTGCGATCACATCGTCACCTGTAAAAAGACATGTGGCGCAGGTGAAAAAAAAGAACAGATCTGAATGCGACTGACAGTTTTAAAAAATTAAATATGGAATTGTATAACAGAAAACTGGAGGGAAACTGAGGACCACTCAGCTTCAGCCCCACAAGACAAAATAGCACCAATTACATCAAGTCTGTTCCTGATGACATAGAGGAGTGCAGCTCCATCAACCACAGAGGAGGCATCGCAGCTTAACCGTTCATCATTAATATAAATTAGAGTCACATGTGAAAGCTAAGGATAGAAAGGAGCAATTAAGGATAATTACAGGAGGACCACCGATACCTACTCCAAGTAACACATTCATTTATCATGTTATGTTGTTACCTTTTGATATTTGGTATTTTTGTGTCTCCCAGGTCAAATCAGATCATCCCCTGTCCTTATCTGGCCCAGAGGCCATACTTTCCTATCAAAGCACACATTCTTTCAATTACTGAAATGAATCAATTTGCAAACTTTACTGTCATAAAGTTCTGTGGCTCTGGAGCTCCCTGTGTTGTTTGCTGCCCACGTGGCTGGCATCGCGCTGACTCCCATTCAGAGCCGCACAGAATCACAGCTGAAATCTCATTTCAACAAGGTCTGGCAAAGAAAACAGAACAAAAAACAAAAGAGAGGGAGGCCATACTAAAAAATATGAAAAGAGTTGCTGTGTTCATGAGCAGTTTTAGAAGTCGTTGCAAGGTTTCAGCAGTTCATTGCTCAATTTACTCTGACTCCCAACATTCACTCAAATTAAAGCTGATTTTTTTTAATGATGTCATTTCACATCTAGGGCAATAAGAGCCAAAGCGTTTAGTACTGTATCGCAGTCCAAGTTACATAGCACATGAACTGCCAACACAGAATCCAGCTCCATATGAGCATCAAACTTTAGGTTTTTATATCTATGCTGGATTAATAGATATGTCGGGCTCTCTCTTCTTGGCTACATCCATCTCATTCAAAAGAGTAAAAAGGTCAATATCATGACTCAGATCACTGACATGTTTAATGGCCCTCCGAACAGACTGCGGTGACTCATGCTGAATGATCTCTCTCTCTCTGTGTGTGAACGTCTCCGTGAATGGGGATCATGGGTGCATTTTTAACTTTGGGCTGTGTTGGGGAGAAAGGCATAGACAAAGTTTCTCATCATATGCCTTTTGCAGGACTTTGCTGCAACCTCTCCTGACCCTCAGCATTCAGTCTAACTTTCACACGATGATACACTCTGCCTCTTTGCGGTTTCATTTCGATCATGTCCTTTGTCAAGAGGTATCATTTTCTCTAAAGCATAGCAAGGGGACATTTTAAAATGTGAAGAGCTTACAGATAGCAGCAGCACCAAAGTGGCTGGGATATTTTAAGTGCTAAACAGGAGTCTGTTGAGGTACAGACTTGGCTCTGGCGCCAATGCCTGATTCAAATTCTTTCCAAAAACCAAGTAAATTCATAAAAAAAATTCCCTCCAAGGTTATAGCCACGAAATTTGACTATTTTCCACATTGCACCTATTAAAATGATCATTTATTTTTATTACAGCTTGGGTTATATTTCTTAGCTTTGGCAGACGAAACTAATAAAAGAGCCATCAGTTGATCAGTTATTTTGTTGTTTGCAGGCAAGTGGTGGAGCTCGATTATCTAGATTACCTTCATTTGAGGGTAAGAGGGACATGGCTATGATGTTGGTATGTGGTGATTTATTAGTATCGTTTCTCTTCCAAATGAGATTTGGTTTGTTCAAAGCCTGTGTGATTGACTTTTTGCCGTTATATCCTGCCCCAATTTCCTTCTGGAGGTGGAAACGATTGTCTGTGTAATAGTTAGTTTAGCAAACAGCTACTGAATGGGCTGCCATTACATTTTCCACAGACGTTCATGTTCCCCAGAGGCTGAATCCTAATGGTTTTCGTGATGCGATTGGGTTTGACACCTCTGTTTGTTTGGCAAAATCTGCTCATCTAACAGGGTGTTGGAAGAGACTGATAAGTTGATGTTTGCAGAATGATGATGAATATGTCTTCTTGCAGCGGTGTGATCAACAGATTGGAGGAAGAGCTCCCCTCCCCAAAAAACAATTGCAAACCAATCTGCACAAGATCTACCCATAATCCCACTTGTGCATGCAGTCCCTTCACTTGGCACCATCCTGTGCTGCATTGTTATGCAGGCACAAGCACAGGAGGAGAGATAATTGAAGATCATTTCCGAATATCATCATGCATTATTTATAATATTAGAGGTTATATAATGATAGATGTTCAAATTAAAGGTACAATTTGTTTTTTTATAAACCTGGAATAGAAATCACTACGGCACTTCCAATTTGCAGAACATACATTTACAAGGTCAACAATAATTTTGTAAAACAGGCAAATAATAATCAGGCAATTAATGACATCAGAGGCTGCTTAATAACAAAAAGGCAAGTGCTCTGCTTTTGCAGACAACCAGACAAGGTAGCGTAGTTTTACATGCAGCTGACTGCTCCTGCAAACACCACAATCACTGCCAGGCCTACATACAAAAAGGAGCATCTTCTCTCTGGAATAGCAAATCCTGACCTACTCAAACTAGCACATGCTGGTCCACCACAACATAGAACTTCTCACCAAACACATATCATTGCATTTATTAGTGATCAGCTTTGATACAATGACAGGTTGGTACAGAGGTGAGAGAAATAAATACCAGCTCAAGAAACTGTGAGTTTCTTCTCCACTTGTCTGTTTGGGGGTTTACAAATACTTACAAGACATGATGCAAACATTTATGCCACATGCCCAATTAAATACTTTTTGATAGTTCGGAAGTGATATAAAAAGTTGGACAGGCAATGGCAGTTGTGCGTCAATTGCTCATGCAGATGCGTGTGAGTGAAAGAAGATTGTGACATAGGCATGGTTTGAGATTTATATTGGTTTGTCTATGGCAGAGCTCACCTGCACACACAGTAATGTACAATGTTAACACAAACTCGTTAACACAAGCCATGTTTGGTCACAGATAGTGGAGAAAAATGCCACATTGAGCTCGGCTGTATGGTGTGAACTGTGTGTAATTTGTCAACTCACCCGTCTCTTCCTCCTTCCTGCCAGGGTGTTCGGGCAAAAGTCTTCCCCCCGGGTCCGAACGCTTTGTATGTGTTCCAGCAGGGTGGGACCTAGAGGGAAGTGATGAAGAGGGGACTTTTAGCTTTTGTTTGAGGTGTAAATAATTATATAAATTATTTATGGATGTTTAGGGGTGTGGTTTATGGTTTGTATATATTTAGTAATGGGATTTATGTAAACATTTACTGTAAATGATGTGGGGCTGTCAGTTGTGTGGTGTTGGGGTTGCTGCTTGGTGTGTTGTGAACAGTGCCAGTTTTCAATACAATTTACTCTGCAACACACCAGAATGTTGATTTAAGAACATTTACAGTTTTACCAAGTTGAGCAAACGACACCTTTCACCGTAGCCAGAAGCATAATCAACTTATCTCAGTGGGAGGCCAGGTAAAGATGGAGTCAATCAACAAATCACACATCTTGTGCGTATTATGCAGGACACATTTGGTGTAATTAATGGTTGTTTGATTGGCTGCAATCAGTGGCTCTCAGCATAAATCAGCGCACAGAAATTCCTCATTGTCCACCCCACTGTTTGATATACTTTAATTCCCACAGAGCGGCGTCCTGTGGAGTCAGTCTGATGGACAGAGAAAGATGAGAGGGAAGATAGTGACCCCTCATTTTCCTTGATTCCCCATAAATTGATTCCCCGTGTGGATAATAAACTTGTCACTTGGTTTTATGTCACACATCACTAATGGGGCTTTGTCGCTCATTTAGTCGCTTCACCACTCTGAGGATATGTATGCACATGCTCATCAGTCTCTTGGCATAAATCAGCTCACATACACTTCCGAAAATCCCCAGCGTCTCCTGACAGTTTGACAAACCTTGAATTCAGCGGACCTCCATCCCGCGGAGTCTGATTAATGGGCAAAGAAAGACAGAGAGACAGAGAGAGAGAGAGAGGGAGAAAACTATGACCTCCTCCAGGGGGCATCTTGGCATCATCCACAGAGGCTGTAGGGACATGATGCTGTCACAACATTGGGCAGTGTGTGTGTGTGTGGGGGGGGGGGGGGGGGGGGGCCCCGGGGAGCAGGGGGGGGGGGGGGGGGGGGGGGGATGACCACTGGAGCAATGGCTGTGACAGTAACAGGATGGTTGGTGGGACAGTGGTCAGAGGAACAAGACGGACGCCACCTCAGCACGACAGCGTCTGCGCGGATGGATCCAGCATTGTTTGGATATCTGATGTCAAACACAGCTCTGACACCACAAGCGAAAAGCTGTTTTTAAACAATGACACCGTATTTTTCACAAACCCTCGTTTTGTTTTAGTTTCGTCGCTTCTGCGCCATGAGGCTGTGTGTTCTCCTGCCAACCGGTCTGAGCCCGTTTAATCGCTTGGGCCTCTGCCCTTTAAAAAGACAGAGACAACAAGACTCAGTGCATCGAGGACTGCCAGCAGACATTGTGCAAAAGATCCATCTAATCCACTATTTGGAGGGATACAGCTGAACGGCGCCTTCCAGAGGCGGTGCTGTGGGAGAGCCGTGCTGGTTCGGGTGATTTGCTCATTCGAGTAACAGGATGGTTGGTGGGACAGCGGTCAGAGGAACAAGACAAACGCCACCTCAGCACGACAGCGTCTGCGTGGATGGATCCAGCATTGTTTGGATATCTGATGTCAAACACAGCTCTGACACCACAAGCAAAAAGCTGTTTTTAAACAATGATACCGTATTTTTCACAAACCCTCGTTTTGTTTTAGTTTCGTCGCTTCTGCGCCATGAGGCTGTGTGTTCTCCTGCCAACCGGTCTGAGCCCGTTTAATCGCTTGGGCCTCTGCCCTTTAAAAAGACAGAGACAACAAGACTCAGTGCATCGAGGACTGCCAGCAGACATTGTGCAAAAGATCCATCTAATCCACTATTTGGAGGGATACAGCTGAACGGCGCCTTCCAGAGGCGGTGCTGTGGGAGAGCCGTGCTGGTTCGGGTGATTTGCTCATTCGGCTCAGTTCTCACATTTCAACGTTTACGCTTTGACGAGTGGGTTTGCTGAAGCCGTCACCTGAAATGGCTTCTGCTGTGGTGCTTGTTAAGAAAACATGCAGAGATGTGTTTTCCCAGCCCACAGTGCCAGCTGATCTCTTCTAATTCTACATCTACTATCAGGCAGGCTGCTTTTGATTTGCCGGCACTAACTCTGCCCTGCTGACTCACAACAGTGAGCAGCTTATGTACCTTTAAGTCTTTTTCCGGTCTCTGCTAATAAAAAGAGATCTGAAACACAAGCCTGTCAGGTAAAAAGAAAAAAAAAAGAACTTCGAACTTCGAAAGTTTTCAGATTCCTTTCGGAAAAGTGATCAGAGTAAGCTGCGTAGCCATTCAGTATATTTAAAGTCCTGGCAAAGTGTGGGAGCTGATCTTGTTACTTGGAGATTATTTAAGGACAAGAGTGATTCAGCCACTTGGTCTTCTGCTTCTTCCTCCACCGCATAATGAGCGAGCATCGTTTGTTTCTCTTTCTCTTTATTTCTCTTTCAGTACACTGGCGTGTGCTATGCACGGGTCAGATCCACCTAAACCAAGGTCCTAAGTGAGCAGATCATGCTGTAGTCCAAATGCCAGTCTATTCTCCTACTGGAGCAACTTGCACTGTTGCTACAAATTTACAAATAAGTAATGGACTCCTTTGTAGCTTCCACAAATTTGACCTTTGCCAGTACATTTTCTCTGGGATTTGACCAGCAGCACAAAAATCAACACAAACAAAGCAGCCTATACAAGGCAGGAGAGAAAGCCTGGTGACTGGATCAGTGGAAGGTGCAACTGAAAGTGTAACTGATGCAGTGTGGTACAGTAGTGACCTGCTAAATAAACAAACATGTGTAACGTGTGAGAGAGTTAAGTCTTACTGGACGTCGACATGCATCGCTCCCGCCTCATTTACAGCAGAACCCTATAGGCTCACTCTGATTGGCTGAGCATGTGCACATACTGTATACCGAGCACATATACCCAGCACATATACCCAGCCGGCTGGTCATTGTTATTGATGGGGAGCTAGACCATAGCTTCCACCCATAGCTTTTAACATGCCACTACCAAAAGCCTGTTGGCTGGGTAAAATGTGAGTCTGTTGGTCAGAACAATAATGTGTTAATTAATGACACATTAATTAATTAAGCGGCACTGACACCAAACTTCATGGCTGTTCTTCGATGCCGCCTTCCTTGCGGATCATACAGACGCCTATTTATAACACAGCGGATGAGATCCTCTGTTTTCTTTTCTCCTCTGTCTCCCTCCGTGTTTCTTTGCTTCACCCAAAAAAAAAAAAAAGAACCACAACAAAATGATGGAGCATCAGCATTCTCTAGAGGCCAATAGAGGTCATAACATGTTGTGGAGAGACCAGCATTAATCTGTCTGATCTCCTCCCTGTCTGCTTCCTCTAAATGCAAGACAGTATATTTACTGCAGATACTGTCTGTGTGCAGACTGAGCTATTTACAGGAAAAAGTATTAAAAATGGCCGTTATTATTGTCAAGTGGAACTAAAGGACAAAACCTGTTTGGGGCTTACAGGGAAGTTGGGTATGTCACACCCTAACTGAACTTAATATGTTGTTCGTGTGTTCGTGTGTGTGCGTGTGTGTGTGTGTCAGCATGTCACTTCGAAACTAGCAGACAAATGATAACAAACAACAATGGTGTTCAGAGAGCGCCCTCCCTCCTGTGGAATGCATCCGACTGTTTGCCTTGACAGCACATCACAGTATTTCCTGCAGGGATTGGTTGTTATGGGAATGTGCATTTTGTGTGTGCCAGGGCTGAGGAAGGAAATGTGATACAGTGCTGACAGTTTTGGGAATTATAGATATGACCACTGGGAAAACCTTTTGTGTGATATGTGTCTACATGTCTATTACAAGGCCCACTTAAAACCTGCATTCCTGACATTTCCACAGCTTTTTCTTTCACTTCTGATTCTGAACTACTCTTTCGTATTGAGTAAGTTCACCCCGGCCACCTGAAACCCACACTTTCGTTTCTGGGCCTGTACAATCATCTCAGTGCTCAAGTTGGGCAGCAAATGCTGGTTAATGATGCAGACACTGGGTTGTAACTTAAGGTTAAATGCCTGAAGTAGCATGTGTCCACACTCAGATTAGATTAGACCGACGTCATCAGCATTAAAACATATACAACAACATGCCAGGTAGTTTACCTGCCTGATGTTTATCACAACATATCTTGAATTATTTCATTAATAAATTCCTATAATAATCATTCCTGCGTCCAGTTGCCTTTCATGCTTTGGCTTCACTTTTTTTTTTTTACTCCATCATCCCATGAAATACCTTGAGGCAGGTTTGCATAGGCAAAACAAGTCCAAGTTCTAAACTCTACTGTGTGAGCGTACACGTGTCTGTGTACAAAGCTCCACCCAGCCTCCCATTCCCCAACTCATCCAGTTAGTCCACACCTTGAAGCCAACTACCTCAAAATATCCAGGTGACACCGAGCCACACAGCAGTGACACAAGGCCTGCTGGGACTCACCTGCCTATCGGGAAACAGCGCCAGCGTTTCCCACAGTCTCAGGTAAGGTGCTTCATTTCTGAGTTTTAGAGATTGTTAGCGCAATAAAGTAGATAATAGATACATAGATAGGTAGACAGATAGATAGATAGATATGTAGATACATAGATAGATAGATACATAGATAGATAGATACATAGATAACGTAAATTGATTTATGTTTATTTCAGATGACTGTTTAGCAGATAGTGTGAGAATAATAGGCAAGAATAGCTGCCATTTTTTTCCTTTTCTTTTTGTCTTTTCTTTTTCCGGCCTTTCCTTTTTCTATCACAGAACAGGGACATATTGTATGTCAGGGGAAGTGCTCTGCTGTGGCACATACAAAGACAGGGGCTTTGATAAGACGGATAACGCGAAGCCATCGGGATAAAAACACACGCCGACTGCTTGTGCTTTGCTCCTCTGGCTGAAACGTGTTACCTTGATAGATAGAAGAAAGCCAGAGTGGCTGACTGTGGAAAGGCACAGGTGCGTGAGTGACAGAGGGAGAAAGAACAGCGGAGTCGGGAAGAGGGAGAAAAGAAAGGCGCACTCAAGACAACTCTAACCCCACCTTGTTAGCACTGACTCATACAGACACTGTGGTCATGGTGAATGGAAAAAGAGTATTTGCAACTCGCTGAACCTGTTGAGCGAGGCACAGTCAAGAATCCATTATCATGCATGTATGTGTCATATGAGTATAAGGTGGTTCTTGACACATGACACTAGATAAGGCTCTCTCTCTCTCTAAATGTGTGTGTGTGTGTGTGTGTTGTGTGTGTGTGTGTGTGTGTGTGTGTGTGTGTGTGTATATATATATATATATATATATATATATATAATGTCATGTTTGCATGATGCTGAGTTAACTAGTTAACGAGTTATGGTTGTTTACTTTTCCCACACTCAGTAAACATCCTATTAGCAGCAGGAGGATGCACTGTTTGCCTCACACTGAGTAGATAAACATAAGCATGAATCAAATGCATTACATAACCAGTGGTTTCTCAGCTGAGGGAGCATGATACGTCTCATCTGTCACAACATCGGCAAAGACAAACGCTGTGCGGGGAGACAGATGAGGCCGGCTGCTTTTGGCAGCGTCGGCAACATTGCAATCTAGAACAAATGCGAAAAACAAATTGTGGTCCACCTTTGCCACTTCCCAGGGACGAGATGCACTGTTTTCTCTGAGGTTTTCTCTCCCATCAGTGCTGAACGTCGTGTTTGTGTATGTATGTGTGTGTGTGTGTGTGTGTGTGTTTGGTTTGGAGTGGCCAGATTAAATTGCACGCTCATGTGTTTGTGCAAAAGCACAAATAATCAGGCCGTGCCTACGTTTCTGTAACACTGTATGATTATGTGTGTCTATGAATTTCTCTCTCTGTAGCGTTGAGACTAAGAATACTCTCCCCTTAACATAAAAATAAGAATCACCATGACATTAAAGGCACAAACTAAGACACATTAAAGGATTAATATCACTGACTGAATTTACATTTTAGCAGGAGAGATTAACTGGAGGTAGCATCAGGTGTCACTTGAAAAAAGACTGATAAGTCTTTTTATGCTGTGTAATTTAATAATCAAAAGAAATGCTGGATGAGAGAGAAAATAATACTGTTGATACTGATTATTTTCAACCCTAATCTGCCATAGCAGAGCCTCTTCATAGTATCCGCCCTTAAAATCTGCATACGACCAAACCACTAAATAATATTTGAACCTAAATCCGCTTCACAAATGGAGTTCTGTCCCTCAGTCGGGCTTTAACTGACTGCGACAGGCGTTTGTGACAACAGGGAGGACTGCTGCGGCCTGATCATCAGCCACACTGTTCACACAGCCGAGTGATAGAGCTGAGACTATTATTGGTTTGTCCTTTCAGCAAAGGGAGGCTCCGAGGATGACTCACTCATTGATGTGTAATGAGTCAATTTTGAAAAGGTAGCTCTGTACAAACAGAAACACACTGTGTCTGGGACTATATGTGTGAGAGTGGAGTCTGGTTGCCTCAGGGGTGATCACCATTTTCATATTGCTATTCATCTGTGAGTATTTACTCAGCATCTCACTGAGAATAGGATAGATGCAATGCAAAGCCTTTTGTTATCGTGCCACAGCTGTAAATACAAAATCCCACAAAAACACGTAAATGTAGAAAATAACACCACTGCATTTATAACTATTAAAATATGTGTTATTTGTTTCTGTGTTTATGGTTAATTTAAAAAAAATAATAATTTGGTGAATTCTTTTGGGATTTTTTATTTTATTCATTTGTACAATGGATAAAATAAAAAGGAAACATGGAAAGAAAACAGTTATAGACAGAGTTTTAAACTTTTTTGTTATGATCCTATTTCTTATCTCCCTCATCGATCTTTTGTTGCTGAAGCTCACCTCATCCAGAACCTGGTCGGCCTGCACTGCTGAAGAGCTCCATCTCCCTCACCCTCCTCTGACCCCTCCTCCACCTCTGCAGCAGCTGTCATGAACTGGTCTGCACTCGAGGCCCTCCTCAGCGGGGTCAACAAATACTCCACTGCGTTTGGCCGTGTCTGGCTCTCCATGGTCTTTGTCTTCAGGGTGATGGTGTTCGTAGTGGCAGCCCAGCGGGTGTGGGGCGATGAGAGCAAGGACTTTGTCTGCAATACGGCCCAGCCGGGCTGCACCAACGTGTGCTACGACCACATCTTCCCCATCTCCCACATCCGCCTCTGGGCCCTGCAGCTCATCTTCGTCACCTGTCCGTCGCTGATGGTGGTCGGGCACGTCAAGTATCGGGAGAAGAAGGACATGCAGTACACAGCCTCGCACAAGGGCAACCATCTTTATGCCAACCCAGGCAAGAAGCGTGGGGGGCTGTGGTGGACCTACCTGGTAAGAAAGAAGGGTGTCAGGAGTTATATTGTTTTCGCTGCAGACAATATATGAAAAAGAAAGAAAAAAGCATTAGCTTTATATATAACATTAGATCAAAAACGCATTATTTCCCATCTTGTCATCCATCTCCAGTCCAGTATAGTGACTGAGAATATACTGAATGCACAGGCACAATGTTACTTATATATATAAACGTATGCAAAATGTGTCACCTAGTTAAAGCTTTTTTTTATCTTCCCCTAGGTGAGTCTGATTTTCAAGGCAGGCTTCGACGCTGGCTTCCTCTACATCCTGTATTACGTCTACGATGGATACGACATGCCCCGCCTCTCCAAGTGCTCCCTGGAGCCGTGCCCCAACGTTGTAGACTGCTTCATATCCCGGCCCACTGAGAAGAAGATCTTCACCCTCTTCATGGTGGTCTCCTCTGCTTTCTGCATCTTCATGTGCATCTGCGAGATGGTTTACCTCATCTGCAAACGGATTCAAAAACTCATGAAGAGGAAGGCCGAGGCCGAGAGGAGGATGTTCGCAGAGACTCACGAGATGGCGCCGCTGGCAGCGCCCAGGTCAGAGATCCGGTCATCAGTCAGGGTGGATCCTACAGTGTCTCTCCAGAACCTCAATAACATCAAGGAAGAGGAGGTCCCCGAGAAAAAATAAAATAGCCAACAATCCGTCAGCGGCGGTGCAGAAGAACTGAGTGAAGTCCTCATGGTGCCTGAGTATTTGGAGAACTACTGCTCAGTAACAAAGAGATATCCATCAAATCAGGGATTTCTGAGGCAACATGTTAAATGACTTTGTGCAGTAATGTACACCTAGTGCATTCAGATGAAGTGTGTGTGAATGTGTGAGATGTGTGTGTGTGTGTGCAGGCACACGTGCATGTATGACTGTCAGGAGCAAGCTCAATCTTTTAGACATTATTAAGTATAAAATATTTGTCTCTTTGAGTCCCTAGAGGCAGTTACAGTGTCCACACTCTCCCTCAACAAACACAGTGCCCCCTAAAGCACACAACAAGCTAAAGCACATGGTGCACTGTCTTTGGGGTAACACATGAATAATAACATGAGAAGCTTTTTTCTCAGGTTTGTAATGTCATGAAAATGCTCTTTATTCTAAGTTATTATTACTGACTCTGGCCCTTGTTATCAATTTCTGTCCTAACACTAATGAATCCAAATTTCTTGATGAATATTACATACAAAAAATAAAACAAAATTTGTGGGCATACATTTTCTAGTTTTAAAAATGTGCAAAAATCTATATCTATATCTATCGATAGATAAATCTGTCTGTCTGTCTGTCTGTGTGTAGGTGTGCGTGCGTGCGTCCGTGTAGATGTGTACAAATTTTTATTTTTTGTAAAAGAAGTAAGACTCTTGATAAATATATTTTGTTTTGCATTTTGTAAATGTTGTTGTAATATATAAATTAATTTCATTGTCATATATTTCAGTGTGTGTCTCTTTTGTTCATAACAACAACAACAACAACAATAACAACACCAACAACAATTATTATTATTATTATTATGATTGAAAAGGATTATGCGGTAGAAAATGAATGAATGAATTAATGAATGTTGTTGTTGTTGTTGTTATTATTATTATTATTATTATTATTATTATTATTATTATTATTATTATAAACTGGCTTATAGGATGGCTCATTAGAATGGGTTCCTGATAACGCTATTGTATTTTGCATCGATTTGTGACAATAATAGTTGAATACTTATAGATACAAATAAAACTCTAAAACTCTCCCAATAAACCCTGTGATCACATCGGAATGTAAAAGACAGTGAGTCACACAAAGTATCGGAAACATTAGAGTCATGGACACTATTTGACTATCTGACTGATGACCGGCTGCTCTGTCGTCATCACTGTACGTCACCGTGAGTGACGTACAAAGGCACCAATAGTTGTCCAGCCTGACGGTGCTGTATCCGCCTACAAGTCTGCCTTGTTACAGGAAGTGAAATCAGTTCATCATGAGTTTCCATTACGGCCAGGTACCGAAATACTGCTATTTGCATTTTGCTTATGTTAATTGAACTATCGTATGCATGTTGTCGTTTATTGTTGTTGTTTTATTGCTGTTCCGTTATCGACAGACTGTAGAACCACGAGTAGTGTTAGCCATTCATTAGTTTCCTGTAGCTAACAGGCTGTTGATATAGTTCTCACAGTTTCAATGCTTTTCACTAATGTGCAGTATGTGTGTTGTAGTGTGTTAGAAAACATAGTCTGACTCTTTATCCCGACTGAGAGTAGATAACATCTCAGTGTAACGATATTTAATACGCGCTAACTTGTGAAAGTGCGGTGCGTGTTTACAGTGACATACGGACATACTATATACTGTATACCAGTAGCCCCCACATATACTGCTATTCCTAATGCATGCGAAGGCAGCATTTCAATGTGTATTTTCACAAATTTACCTCATTTGATTAATGTAAACAATGACTACTTTACTACATAATATCAACTACTTAAAATCACATCATGTGCTGATTACTTTTTGACTTAACTGAAAAGCTATGTTAGCTGAATCGGTAATTGCTGATTCTGTAAAACACTACAAAAACACATTTTTAAGTAAAGCTAATTGTTACTTTTCATCACTGAGTAGGCTACTCGACATAGCTGTGATTATCGGTGCTAATGTAGTACTTTGACCAGTTTTATTGAAGTCTTGTGTTATCATTGTAGGGGTATCCAGGAAGGGTAAACCCACCACCCAGTGCCTCATATGTTGGGGGCCATGGTGCTTATGGACATCCCCCCTCAGCTCCATACGGAGGAGCAGCAGGTCCAATGGGAGGTCCTTATGGTGCACCAACTCATGGAGGGCCATATGGACCTGGACCAGGGGCTGCCCCCTATGGGGGTTATGGGGGTTATGGTGGACAGCCTCATGGAGGACCTTATGGACACCACGCCCCTGCAGGTATCTATAGACTGAGACTGGCGCGATGTGAGCATCTCCCCCAGTGCCTGTGGCAGGGGACCGGATGTACTGTGAACGTGAGCAGGCTGCAAATAAGTTTCTTCCCCCTCTTCATCGCTTTCTTTCTTGTTTTCGTCCTCCCTCGCTCTCTGGTGGGATGATGGATAGAAAATGACTTGCGTTCCCAGACAGTCATGTAGAGACAGGGTTCAGTTTGTGCCCCTCGGCAGGATTACACAGCTGGAGTGATGACTCCAGTAATACTGAGTGAGGGCTAAACAGAGTAAGAGACAGATGGGTAAAGAGTGTGCTGTGCGTGTGTATGTGTGATTACACAGTTTCCTGTAGCAGCTAAGTGGGAGTTAGAACCTGATAGCCGATGATGCCATCACTCCCCACTGGGACAGCATCCATCAGGGTCTGGCCGGAAGTGTCTGCTGTCCTTCTCTCCCCATTCATTTTTCTGACAACCAGCCACCTCTCCAGTCCACCCCTCATCTCGCACCATATTTCCTACACTCCCTCTCTTCCTCCATGTATTCAGGTAATGGTCTCTCTCCCTGACACTCTCCCTCTCCCTGAGATGATTTTTTCACAACCTTTAAACCTGCCTCAATACAGTGCATGTATAAATAATACTGTACAGAATGCACAGAATGGTATTGCAAGTCTAAAGACATTGCATCCCTGCCATTATTACGCATCATGACTATTTGTAATATTCATCCATGGATTCTCCCAGCAAATAAAATGTAAATACTCAACTTAGACATTTATAATATAGTTAACTGTAGGAATTATATTTAGCATATTAATTATATTTAGTGTATATTTTGTGTTAGTCGTGCGTATACAGTATAATGCTGTTCTCCAAACCAGTGCGTTCGAAACTTAAAAGGCAGACGACAGAGACAAGCACAGATGTATTATTTTGTCTGATCAAGTTTCTGCCTGACAGAGTCAGCACAGCTTTAACTGACAGACATCAGGAGTGCGTTTCTTCATCTTCTTGTAAAAAATTTTTTCGTATTTGTATTGTAAAGAGACAGATGATTTATTTCTCAGAATATTCACTTTTATTTCACTTCTTTACTTTTACTTTACCTGAGTGCTTCAGTGAAAACTGTAAAGACACATATCTAGTTGGTTCAGAGAGATTGAGGGGGGTATATTCAGTTTACCATCCTGTTATGACTCTGTTTTCCCCACTCTCTAGGTAACATTCCTCCGGGCGTTAACCCAGAGGCGTACCAGTGGTTCCACACTGTTGATACCGACCGCAGCGGCTTCATCAACCTAAAGGAGCTGAAGCAGGCTCTAGTCAACTCCAACTGGTCTGCTTTTAATGATGAGACCTGCCTCATGATGATCAGTAAGTCAAGGCTAAATGTGGCTTAATGAAATGCTCAGCAGACTGTGAGGTAGATCTTTGTTGATGAATTGGTTCGAAATGTTTTGCAAATGTTTCTTGAGGCAGGATGATACAGTGTTTTACTGTGTAAAATACTTTTAGGGACTTAAAACAGTGACAGCAAAGAGCTAGTGAAGGTTATTAAGGGAAAAACAAATGCATTAAGCAGAATTGAGGGAAAAAATGACATAGGCTGGTTTTAAATGTTAGTAGCCTTCAAAAGTTGCTATACAGAGATATTCAGACAGCCACGAGTCAGACCAAAAAAATGCCAGAGTCATGTTTGTCTTGTTAGTTGTGCGGGTATCCCCACATTCCAGTTGCATTTGCAAGGCAGTGACTAACATGAAATATGTGAACCTCTATGTGCTAACTGCCACAAGACAGAGTCCATAAAGATGGGCTTGTTTGAAACTTGTCAAAACCACATTTAACACAACTGATATTTGCACTCTGTTTCTAAACAAATATACAAGAACAACTGAAGGAAACTGTCCAAACTATGTTTGAATGAACATACTATGTTTTGTATTTCCTGTCAGACATGTTTGACAAGACCCGCTCAGGTCGAATCGACATGTTTGGCTTCTCAGCCTTGTGGGACTTCATGCAGCGGTGGAGAGCGTTGTTTCAGCAGTATGACAGAGACCGCTCCGGGACGATCAGTGGCGCAGAGCTGCACCAAGGTATCCCCCGTCAGCAAAAATGAATCATGCTACACACAGCAAAGGATATGTTTGTAGAATTATGTAAAAGAATTAGTCAAACATTGGGGCCCTCAGCAACAAAAACACAAATGAACTCATCTAAATTATCCCCTCCTCTCCCAAGCCCTCGCTCAGATGGGCTACAACCTCAGTCCCCAGTTCTCTGAGACATTGGTACAGCGCTTCTCCATGCGAGGCGGGAGACCGGGTATCCAGCTGGATCGCTTCATCCAAGTGTGCACCCAGCTTCAGAGCATGACACAGGCATTCCGGGAGAAGGACACATCCATGACGGGCAACATCCGCCTCAACTACGAGGACTTCCTCTCTGGTGCCATCACCAGGCTAATGTGAGCCTCATGCAAGGACCGGCCCACTGTACATCATTCCACGCTCTGGTCGCATTCTGCTCAGCTTTGAGTGTTCTCACATATATGTGCATTATCACAGCCAGTGCACATTATTCTACAGCTTGATGCTGTAAATATATAATGCTTATAAACCTATTTTAAAGGTAACTATCATTTACTGCATAGCTTCACTTTAACCAGAGGCTTTACTGTTGGTCCTTCTAAACAGGGCCATAGTACCATAGATGCCTTAGTACCACTGACAGTTTCAAGTGTCTTGTTTTCTCAAACCAGTATTAAAGTTATAAGTAGTTAGATGAAAGAGGATACTTGTATATACATGTTTAATTAACCAAGCGTTAACACAACAACCCCATTAACTATATTTCTGTTGCAACTGTATCAATATGTGCTGTGACAGGCTATTAGACAGAGCAGGTACCAGACGAGTAAAACAATAGAAGCAGCCACTTTCAACAAACTGTGTAATATACATGCATTTGTCTCTATCACAACTATGCAAAACTACAGTTTATGGGTTCTCCTTTTAAGGTTGACATGACTTAAATGATTGAATTGTTGGGCCAGTGCTTTAGCAGATGATACACCGCTGGGTTTTACGTAACCTTATGAAAAATGTCCAAAAAGGTTCTGATTGCCAAAAAGCAAATAAATGCTTACATGTAACATTTTGATATAATAGTTATTTTTTTCTTTGACAACCATTTTCCATCATAAAAAACAGAGCTCCATACATTTAACAGATTTTTTCCTAGCAGTCTTTGTTAGTTAAACACAAAACCGAACTTGCGACCTTTGTCCTCAAAAAGCTCCAAATCAGTTACTCGTGTTTCTCTTTGCAAAGCAGCATGGCTGCACAAAAGAGCAAAAAAGCCTCTGTCCTCCTCCTCCTCCACATCTGGCTCTTCTTCTTCTCACCATCTGTTACCCTGCTTGATCACAGTCTGTGTCAAGAGTCCTCCTGCTTCTCCTCGTCTCTTTCCAAATCACAGGCAATCCATCAAATCCTCTTGTGCATCCTCTTTGGCCATATCTCACATCCATCTCCTCCCTGCTCCTCTCCTTCCATCTTAATCGGAAGCTAAACTTAGCTGTCCCAGGTCCTTAAGCACACTTTGAGTCATCCTCTCCCTGCCACCCACCCTGTTCTTCCGACGCGTCACCTGAGCATAGATGTGGTGAAATGTCTGGACAGCTTTCAGAAAGATTAGAGTTTGGGGATTTCGAAGTGTAGCCAAAAAGTGAACCATGCTTGAAGCCTTCAGCCCACAGAGAGTCGTGCAGCTGCCTTTTTCTGGCTTATATGATTCAGCAGTGATTTAACCTAAGTCCTGACTGTCATTTCCAGTGTAATGAGGAATTTTCTCACCACTGACCATGCCTGACATCTGTAATTAAGGTGGGCAAATAGAGCAGGGTCTGTAGGGCTTCAGTTAGAGAATGTGACAGCTCGAGTTTGTGATTTGGATTGATAAGAGGGCTGTATTTTTTACATGAGAACCTTGCCTAGTGCTGCACTAAATCTCGTATACTAATAAACAGTGACTGATGAAATAATCCTGGCACTGCTCAGTCTGGTAGTAAAGCAGAACTGGCACTAGTAATGTTGTTTTCCCTTAGGGGGATGAGGTTATTTCACTTTATCTGACAAGAGTGATCGAATGCCAGTTCTGGCAACTGCAGGATGGACAGCACGACGGGAGAAATCATTTTGGAACATGAGGCATAATCGCCCACACACAATCCTGTTAATCAAACCATTTCAGCTCTCACCTAAAGTATTAATAACATGAAAATCTGGAAATGTGACTCCCCCTCCCCCTCCCTGCCTCTGCACAAATGATCGATGAGTCACATCAGCCTGGTGCCCTGCATTCGTATGGTTTTTAGGAAAACTTCAGGGAGTCACGAATAGCGTTTCACTACCCAGGAACTACAGAGGGCTATTTTCTTTCTTTCAAAGCCTTCCTGAAACTCAGCGTCTTTAAACAATTAATCTGAATCTCTGCCTTTATACCAAACTATACTTTAACAAAAAAAATCTGTCATCCATGAGGGGTGTTTCACGCCTTGTCAACATGTCATACAACAGTGACATCAGATCTGTCAGCTTTCCTCCTGCAGACATCTTAGACATCAAACTATTTATTGTGTTTATTTTAACTGATAAATGCTCACAGTTTGACTCCATCTTTTAATGGCCATTAACTTGTTCCTAAAATAATCATTATACGGTTTCTACCACTATCAGCATCTGCAACAACAGCAGCATTTCCTGTCAAATTCTGGATGTCAGAGTAGTGTGGTACTTTAATCGCTAGGCGGCGCTGAAACACTGAGGCAGACGCAGCTCAGTCCCTCTTGTAAACAAAACAACGAAGCTCAACAGCCAATGAACATCAAGCAGGAAGGTTACGGGCAGAGAGGCGGAAGTTGCGTTGATCCGCTGAATCAATGTACTAAAGGTGAGTGATAACTAGTGAAATAAACTTTGAGTTTGTTTTAAAGGCTAAGAGATACAAACTTACAGACTCTGGCGTTCTCTGAGCAGACACAGCGATAGAGTTCAGAATGCTAATATCAGGTTTCAAACGTTAGCGTCAGTAGCTGTAGCCGGCTGATAGCAGTTTCATGAAATGACAATGTTACGCCACGATATTGTATACTTAACGACGGTTTATCAAAAAATGTATTCACTAATGTGTCTGGTCCCGTTCCTCCACTGTGTCGTTAGGCTGAACCAGCGCCAAACCAAACCCCCGTAGCTACTTTGTCTATTAAAATGACCCGGCTTCCTGTGTATCAAGTAAAAAAACACACAAGGTCAAACATGACGTGATTTCATTTGCGAACCGTGAATGGCTGGTCTCTGGTTTTGCCTGAATGCGACACACGGAAACAATATGATGATAAAGTTGTAGGCTTTGTAAGAGATAAAGTCTTCATCTTTGCCAGGACGTGTCGCAACATTAAACAGTGGTACGATAATAAGCTATAGGGGCATTAGGTCACATGGTGGAGCCAGCAAAGGTAGAGAAGAAACGTGTATCACGTTTGAAGCCACAATTTGCTGTTTGTTTACTGTAATATTATACAGGTATTGACATATGCTTTATTCTCTCTTTCTGTCTGGAGCACCTGGGAGACAAAACAGTGTGCAGCCATGTGGCCTGTGTTGTGGACCATGATGCGGACCTACGCTCCCTACATCACCTTTCCTGCTGCCTTTGTGGTTGGAGCAGTGGGCTACAACCTGGAGTGGTTTATCAGAGGGACCCCCACACCCAGAGAGGAGGAGAAGAGCATCGTGGAGCTGAGGGAGGAAAGGAAGCTCCAGGAGCAAGTGGGAATGGACAGCACGCAGGTGCTGAGCCTGAAAGAGAGACTGGAGTTTACGCCCAAAGCTGCTCTGAACCGGAACCGTCCTGAGAAGAGCTAACCGGTGCTGGTGCGAGAGACTTGATTGCCCCTCCTCAGCAGGGGGAAGGTGCAAGGAGGAGCAAAAGAGGTGCAGAAGACAAAGAAAACATCAGGTGTTCAGTTCAACTCAGCTGTTCACTCTGTAGATGCATGACAGTAAATACAGCAAATATTTCCTCTTGATGTTGCACAAAGCTGTCTGCGTAATGCCTGTTCTCTGCTTAAAGAAAAGAGAAACACTGTTCGTTTGATTTAAATCTAGTGTTGCCACAGACACAGATTTTATTGTGGCTTTATAACTTAATTACACTAATGTTATTTCTTGCATACAAGTGCTTGTTATGGTCCAGGGCTGTGACACGTGGGTGTTTCTTCGTTGTCTTTTCTTTATCTTAAAATAACTGTTTGTCAGCATAAAAGTGGAGGAAAGAAAGACAGGTCTTTGTTGTACTTCAACTTGCCACCGTTGATGGTATGTAACAAAATAAGCCAGCAATGTGGGAGGTCACTCAGGAAGATTGAACTGCTAAGTCCTGTTAGAGCCATCAAAGCAATACTTTCATTATAGAAAGTCTTGGTGTTTTTTGCACACTGTAAGTTTTAATAGTGTGTATTATGTATTTAATAAAGGAAGTGTGTTTAAATGCTGAAAGCACATGTCTGATTGACCGTTAATGTCAGGAATTGTCTGAGAGAATTAATCTCTGGATATAATCTCAAAGTGTAAAAGAAACTTGATTTGCAGCAGCATTGTCTCACATACAGGTCTGAGTCCCCTTTATTATGAAACAATACTGCTGTCAAGCACAGAAAGGAACATGAAAAGCAAAGGAAGGAAGTAATGACTCCACTCATTCAGCTCTGAGAAGGAAATTCATTCGAAGAGAACACTAGACAAAGCAGGTATAAAAAGAGAAATCACCAACCTATTGACTTTTTGGAGTTTAACCTCTGACACACAGATGACTAATGACCAATTCATTGAGAAAGTTCAGTGTTATTTATCCAAAAGGCAGTTCGAAACCAGAAAATATACATTTATCCGTGTTATTATGGAGAGTCCTAACCGCAACACTTTAAATAATCGGTTGTACATGTACCACAAACTCACACTATTTTTACACTGATATATAGTAAAAACTTTAAGCCCAAATTAGATTGTTTAACTCAGACTGTCAACGTAATGCTCATAGTCAGATCATCATTTACCGTCCTAATATTAACATATCAAACCACTAAAGACTTATATGTACAACAGCATAGTTAAGTGAAAGCTTTCCTTTTCATACAGACATCAGAAAAACACATAGCTGAACTTTTGTTTCTCCTTTTAAGGACAATGTTCTACGCTGTCTCACAATCCATCATTTATGTAACAGAAATACAATGCATTCAGAAAGTGCTCAGATCCCCTTCAATTTGTCACTAATTGTTATTTTGCAGCCTTATGCTAAATCAATTAAATTAATTTTTCCCCTCATTAAGCTCCACTCAGCGCCCCATAATGACAGCAAGTATTGTCAAAATTTATAGAAACTTTTGCCAATTTATTAAAAACTGAAAAATCACCTGAACATAATTCAGGTGAACGTATTCAGACCCCTTGCTGTGACACTGATGTATTTAACACAGGTGCCGACATGAATTGTGAAATGTATGTGAAATCAATTTCTGTTTTCCCACGTTTTAATTAATTCATTTATGAATAAATTAAACCAACTCACCATTGATAGATTTCATGGGGACAGTGTTGCTGGTCACTTTTTTATCCAGTGCATCAAACTCTGGTGCCAGTTATTGTTGTGGAAATCCACAGGACAGGTTCAGGTGTTCATAAGTCAGCTGGTCTCTGTGGCAGCTGTTGTGTTTCTGTTCCTCACACATATATAGTCCAGTAACACCAACATATTCGTTGAAATTGTCCTTTAGGACGGAGTCAGACAGGAGATCATTTCAGCTCCAATTAGAATTCCTGCGCTTCATGAGCCAATGACAGGTCACATGACTTCTCCAACTTTTCAAAATAAGAGTCTCGATGACAGAATTGTCCAGCAGATCGTCCAGTAACTGACTGTATTCTGTTGCTTGTCATTGTCTTAATTAACTAAGGCCGTTGAAGGTTTTCACGCTTGAATGCGTTTCGTGTACAAACTGATCTCTCCCTTGTAGCTTCACGCTCAGCTCTGTCACGTGTCACGTGCGCCAATATGTCCGCGGCCAAATCACAAAGCCAATGTGACAGCGTCTTTCAGCACGAAAACAATCACTGGGTTCCGCCATTAACACCAAATATGAGCCAACTTCACCTCTGAGCTCCGACACTCGTCCACATACTCTCCCCAACATTTACAGCCGCTGTTTGTTGACAACTCAACACTCGCTGTCGAACTTCCGCTATTTCTCTCCGCAGGTGAAAGGTGATTAGGTCAAGAGAAGAAGAGTGACCTGACGTGATAAAAGGTCCGGTGTAGTTGCGACGCGCCACCTGGTGGTGCCAATTAACTATTAAAATGCACGTTATATACTGGACCAAATAAAATTATTCATTTTCTTAGCTTGCTGAAATTTCCCATGTGAATTCCCATAAGAATTATTTTGTTGACTTTTCATGCGTCACATAATAAAGCAGAACAGTTAATAGACAGTAACCTTTCCAATGAGCCAGGATAAGTTCTGCTATGTTAGCCTGTCAGCTAGAGAAATGGGGGAAAGATTATGAGACCCACATTTACATTGGCACCAGATGGGTAAATACTGCTTTTGCTATCAGCTGCCATCAGCTGTTCTCCCCTCTTGAGTTTGCTATCAGTGAAATGACGAGCTCCACTCCAGTGACCTCAGTTTTGCATATTCAGGGTAGCAATTACTTCAATCTGCTGGATGTTTTCATTTTAAACTGGCAGGGATGGAGAGGTGGGGGTGAGATGTGTGAAAGGTGTGTGTGTGTGTGTGTGTGTGTATATATCCTTCAGGGAACAATCCGAGGACAGGTCGAGTGTCTTAACAATGGCTGGGCTCCTCACAACTGGACTGTGCTGTGGGAACCAGGCTCGGAGCCTCATGGGAAAAGACTGGGGCGCTGGGATGTGTTCCATTGTTTCCGGTGGATGATGGGGATAATGGGAGTGGGTGATGCCGGCCATTCGATTTCGTTTTTAAGGAGGTCCATCGAAACATCCTGAGTGGACAGACCGGAGACTGTGTTCCCTCTGCTGTAGGAACAATGGAGCTGCCTGTTGGAAGGGCACCACTTCCCTTTATTAAATAGAAAACACATAGACTGAGTACTGGTGTACAGAACTAAACATTATTTAAAAAAAATGTCAGGTGTAGTCTTGTGGATTTTTCAAAGAGTGTAATAAAGCCACGAACCTTTTTGAAAGCCAAGTTGTATCATATAGTTGGACTAATAAAAGTGACTCTACTATTTTACTACCTTTATTTCAGTTTTAATGTCCAATTAAAAAACTGACTCCAGCCATTTAACGGGCGCTTTTTTGCCCATTCCCCCCCCTCATCCTTCACTGGCCTTTGATGAGGTGGCCATGACATTAGGTCCAAAAAAAAACCAAGGGGGATTCAGGACAAAAAAAAAACAATGCAACAATGCCCGCTGCAGCCCCATTGTCAGGGTGAACAATCACCAATGACCAGTCCCTGGGGAGAAGCAGTCCTGGAACAGGAAACAGATATAGACCCTCTTCCTGTCCAGAATTTAAATTTAGGAACTGCTCAAAGCTTTTTGTTTTGTTTTGTTGAATAGCACAAATGCCCAAACTTGAGGCCCTGGTGCTTGGACGTGATATTGTTATGGATACAGAGAAGGTTGTGTGTCGGTGTTGTGTGTCTGTCCCTAGAGCAGAACAAAGGGAGTTGGCACATGTCACACATGTGGACAAAAAAAGTCCCAACTATATAAATTGTGATATATTCATGGTGTAGATATGTTTAAGGTTAGGGGTAAGATTAAGCAAGTTGTTGGCAAATCTCAGAGAAACTGATTTAAGAGTCAGCCCAGCGTGTTTGTCCATTCTTTTCCCAAACTGCAGCGCTGCTAGTCTTTGTGTATCATCAGTAGCACCGACAGACGGAGGAAACGCATCAGCAGTGTCAACAGCGTCAGGAAACACCGTCAGAATGGCATCAGTGATAAAAGTGATACAAATGACCAGTGCCCCTTTCAGCTAATGACTCCTACTCCTCTATTAGCACAGCTTGACTGAACCATATATCTCTGAACTCGGGTAAGCACTGGTTTCAGCGAAATCGTCTAGGCCTCATTGATAGGAGGTGATACTATCAAAAGAAAGAACATTTTGTCAATGTCCCATTGTCCTGATAGAGAAACATGTAGTCCTCACTTTCATCTGCATAGAAGGGGCCACAACACAGCAGATAGGAGGAAATATGAATGGTGGAGCGGTACTGGATGTTGTTTTCGTCCCAGAGGTTTGAACAGGAGGTGAGAGTTTAGTTTGTGCACAGAATAGAACTGCTCCGTACAGGAAACAGATATCGACCCTCAGTAGCTATCAGGAAGATTAATGCAAAATCTAGCTGAGTTAGGGTTTGGTTGGCAGCACAGGGCCGATACTGGGGTCACTGCGTGCAATCTGTTCCCTGACCCCTTGGCTTTTCTGTGAAACACACACACACACACATACGGCTGGTCACACGGACGCATGCGCACAAGTGCACACATGCCGCCGCCCACTTGGACTGGGATGACGGGCCTGCACGGGAACGCCTGCCAAGTTTTCGTGAGCAGGCATCAAAGCTGGCAGCTTCATCGGGCTCTTTGGGTTGTTCTTTCAACAACATCAGCCAATTTATGCCGCTGAGATCTCCCATCCACTGGCAAATCATAAAACATTCAGACGAAAATCCCTTTAAAAGACTTTTCTCTTATGTCTCAGCTGCTTCTTACAGGCCCCACATAGGTCAAGCTGCTTCCTTTATGAGAACCTGACATTCTTAAATTTCACACAAACCCCCCTTCCTGCTATAGATAACTGCTTATCGTCATGGAGACAGTTTGGTAAATTGCTGGAAAAGAGTGCCGCATATAAATTATATATATATATATATATATATATATATATATATATATATATATATTCAGAGCCTGGGTGTTAACTATGCTTTCCAGTGTTAACAGTCAGCATTGGCCAGGGTTCATCACATAAAGAGAATAATGTGCTGTTCTCCTTTGTATGAACGTTTACTGGCATTTAATTGATGCCTTTCATCTGAACTGCCAAAGCAGGGGATTTGAACACAGCCGTTAAATGAAAGCTATTTTCCCCCTCAGGGTGTTATGATACCGTAAGGCTCATCCACTTCTCCACACCTGGGCCTTTCTGTTATTCCCAACGCACTTCCCCTTGAGTGATTTATTGCTTCCCTGCTGAGACAGTATTTGGATAGTGGAAGGAGCACGGTGGGACACAGAAATATCAGACTCCATTTTTCTCCTAACATGTAACATCTCACCCCTGTGTTGAAAAAGCAAATCAGACAAAACCACATATCAGAACCACATTTATCACCATATGGAGCCATTTTATAAAATTTGCATTATGCGTTTGTTTGGGAAACAAAAGAACAAAGAATTAAGTATAAAATACTCAATGATAAATTGATAATGTCATTAAATATAGTAAATTCAACTTAATTTTATTCTAAATAATAAATATTAAAGCTTTTCACAACATCTTAAACATTAAATACAGTTTGAACATCATGTCCGTTTAAAGCCTTGCCCATTTCTGTACCTCTTTCTTTTACTCCTCTCTCAACATCACTGGATGGAGTGCTTCTCAAACTGGATGTCCTTTCCCATCCTCCCTCTTTCCACATCAATAAAATACTACAGATACTGGAAAAGATAAGTCTTGGAGAATCCCAGACTTCCCATGCCCCTCCTCCTCCTCTTCAGCCCTGCCTCCCGTGTCCATGTCCCCGACTCAAGTGACCAAAACGCACTGGGTGAAAGGGGAAAAGTACATTGCACATGCAAGTGCATGCATGCGTGCCTCCGTCCGCGCAGCCATTATCCTCCTGGGAGCTGAGCGGGACCCGAGCGGGACCCGAGCGGGACCCAGAGACCAGCACATTCCTCAGTGTGGACACAGCCATGAGGAGGAGAGAGAGGGGGGTGGGGGGGGGGTGGGGGGCTTCACACAGCTCCGTGGGCTACAGTGCAAATCACAGGGGAATACGCTTAAATCTGCTTCTGCACGATTCCCTCTCATCCACACATACACATACACATACACATACACATACACATACACATCCTCCGTGCTGCTGTTGTGTTTTTTTTTCCATTGTGACATTTTGCTCTAAAAGCCATTAAATGACACGTGAATAACATGAAGGCATCTTATGACCGCAATCCTCTTTCACATCAGTGTCTGATTCTCTTTGCCCTGGGGCCTTTTCTCACAACTTGTCTTTTGAATAAGTCCATTTATTGAGTAAACCCCTGTCTGAACGTCCACCTGCCTCTGACGCATCAGCTTTACAGTGCAATAGTTGTTTTTCTCATTCCCCCCACCCCCACCCCCCGACACTCCAGCATCACATGCGGGATAGCGTTTATGAAAACCTCATTAAAATAAAGTCAAACAAGACTCAGACACCAGACAAAGCTTTTACAGTCAAACATAGTGCTTTCGCTTTGACTGTCCCTTGTGGGCGCTTTTACATCGATCTTGACGATCTTGTTTTTGAAAATTAGCATGAGGAGAATGTGACGTCTTCATGGCCACCATGTAGTTCACACAACTAGGAAGCGGGTCACTCGCAGCGTCCCGGGCCCCCCACACCACCTCTACACGCGGCTCGCTGGAGCTCTCGCAGGGGTTGGAGTAACGCACAGCCTCACCCTGCAGGGGGAGCTGTACATGACCCCCTGCTTTGTACGACTGCAACACGTCTGTCTGAATCTCTGCAGTCGTTGGCGGGCTGGGTGCCTGATCAGCTGGAGGTAGGCGGTCTGGGTGGTGGCTGCGGTAGTACTTCTCTAGGTGGTGGGTGATGGCAAGCTGAAGAAGGTGGAGGAGCTCGAGGAGGTTGAGGAGCAGGGATATGGCAGCTATCACCTGAATGTAGATGGTGAATATGGTCTTTTCGGTGGGGCGAGAGACAAAGCAGTCCACAGTATGAGGACAGGGGAACCCCGTGCACTCAAACTTTGCTGGTATGAAGAATCCGCCGTAGAGGATCCACAGGCCTACGATGAAGCCAGCCTCTAGGAGGACTTTTAACAGGATGCTGAATGCATACATACAGAGCAGCCTGCCTTTCAGTTTAGGGGCCTCAGAAGCTTTTCTACCTTTCCCCCCATCCTTATGGCCTCCTCCTGTTTCGATTTCTCCTCTCTTATTTCCACCACCACCTCCCGCCTCCTTCTCCTCATCCTCCTCCTTCCCCTTGATCTTCCCGGCCCTTATAGCCACATATCCAAAATAGAAGATGGTCGGCGTGGACACGAAGATGACTTGGAGGACAAAGTAGCGGAAGTGGGAAATGGGGAAGGCCCTGTCGTAGCAGACAGGAGTGCAGCCAGGTTGTCGCGTGTTGCAGACAAAGTCGTCTTGCTCGTCATCCCAGGCAGACTCGGCGGCAGTTCCCAGTACCAGCATGCGAAACAGGAAAAGAATGGTGAGCCAGATGCGGCCGATGCCTGTGGAATACTCCTGGCCCTCCTCCAGCAGGTGCTCCAGGAAGGACCAGTCAGCCCTGGACATCCTCTGCTTCTACCAGGGACAGTCGATAGAAGGTTAAGAAATAGAGAATGCTTTAGAAAAACATGTTTTAAACGCAAACTATTATTGTTTAGACTCTAAAAATGGCTCTGCCACAAAAACTGATAGTGTGAAACTACATTTGGAAAATACACATTGTTGTCTTTTATACTAAACAGCATGTGTGTGTCTAAGTGTATAGGCTCCTATTAGCTCTTCATGATGAAGATGTGGAAACCAAGGCATCACACATCACAATACAACAGAACTAAAACCAAACCACATGACACTAAATGTATTTTATAGCTGTTCCCAGACCGAGCTGGATGAAATGAGATCAAGATAGGCCACACAATATATTTATAATATACAGAGGCATCATAAGCTGAGGTGAGAGTGGAGGCAAACAGTTTACGATAAGTGTCACAGTCAATGGCCTGTCGGCAAGCTCACTGTGTAAGACACATACACACACACACACACACGCACACACACACACACATCTGAACAAACATCCTGTGTGGGGGGAGTAGACGCACTGCTGTGACATTTGTCTATTTGTTTAGACTACTTATGTTTTTCTGTTATTTCTTCCCCGCCGAGGGAAAAAAAAAACTTTTCCCTAATAATGAAAATACTAACACAAGATGACAGGCTGAGACAGGGCTGTGTGGGACTGTGGAAAAAAGAGAAAAACTCGAAACCCACCGATCCACTTATACCCTCACAGTTTTCAGGATGATAATTATATCTAACGACACATATTGCAACTAAACACTTCTCCACAACAGATAGAAAAATAATAATAACCTACATAATAATGAATATGCGGTTCCACTCTAAATGACAACAAATCACTGACACGAAGTTACAATGGGGTGTTCAGGGGTCTGCTTATTGAATAGTTTTGATACTTAGCACTTAAATACTTAAGGATAGTAAACTGTTTATGGGACATCATATGGGATTAAATAAACAGTTGATGCAAAGCAACTAATCAATCCCACTCTACAACTGGCGACAGAAGATAAACACGGTCAACACCAAGTGTGACTGGATTCATAGAAGACACCTGAAGAAATGATGTTCTGCTAACGTGTTGGAGGAAGAACTTCACCAAACACAGTGCAGACACATATGATGAAGTTACACAATCACCAGCAGGTTTTCTTTTCTTTATTTGACCCCCACTCCCCCCCTCCCCTCACAATTAGTCCCCATCAACTTTTGAGTCAGTCCTCACCTTTCTCTCGCGTGAATCGGGGTTCGTCTCGTGACTGGACTTGGACCACCGGCTCCAGCTCTCGGTCTGGCCTGCGCAGCTCGGACCTTCTTTCTGGGGAATGGCTGGAATCGGAAAAAGTGGAGTGAACTTTCCCAGGCCTGCTCGGCTGGCCCTCCCTCCGGAAGCTGCTCCAGGAAATGGGATGGATGAACTCGGCGCACTCCTGGCACCGTGCGCACGGACGCGCCGGGCTGAACTGGGCTTAAACGCATGATTTCTGAAAGCACAGTGGTCAAACAGTGGTCACGCGATCATGCCGTTTAATGAATTCCAAACGTTTCATTTCCAGCGCGCGCAGCGTCGTCAGAACTGTCCCAATCAACGCATCTCAGACGCGACTCATCCAGCCAGGTTCCCAGGCCCTCACCACCACTCTCACTCCTCATGACACGGCCTCATCTGATGAGGATTACACAGCTGTGCGACTGCCATGCAGTTTCCCATCATGCCACGCCACGGCGCCATTCACCTTTTTTCCAATGAGCACTGACTGAGTTGAAAGGGTTTTGCATATCTCCATTGGTTTATGTTCCGTCTTCCGCAGTAACGCCTGCATCTGTATGTGTGTATGTGCGATGTTTGTATGTCACAGGTACAGGTTTACTTTACTGAGGTCACAGTACATTTTGACAGCTGCAGCACCAACAGTTCATTTCCTTTAACTTATGATTTATGAAACAAATCAATCAATGCTATCAACCACCCACACTTCTATAAAGCTGTTCAATGAACTATGGTCTCAGGGAATCGTGCATCAGTAAGGCCAGTTTAATGAAGTGTCACTGAGACGATCCACTGTGCCTGATGTCTGATGAGTACTTCAGTTCAAATACTTCAAAATCACTTTTACAGTTTATTTTGTTGCCACTGCTTCTGTACTTTAGCATAACTCACTTTTCATAGCATGGTGTTGTTACGCTGACTTAAGAAAATGATGTGACTTCTTCATTCACCAATATGAAAATAACAATTACACGGATTAGGGACAGTTGATGCTTTAGCGTCACAGGTGCTTTTCCTTACTCCTGTGTGTGTGTGTGTGTGTGTTATTTGTTTTTCAGTGAAGGCCCAGGGCCAGCAGGCTGTGTGTAGGTTTTATTTGCAGACATGTGCTTATGCATATCGAGAAACCAAACAAGCGCAGAAAGTTGCAATAGTTCAGATTCTTACTCATAAAAAAAAAATCATGGGAAGATCATGCAAAACCTTGAGGCACGTTTTGGCAATATCACATGATAAAATGCTTCTTTTCCTACAGGGCCTTTCTTCTTGGCACATGCAAACAGTCTATGTGGTGATCATAAAAGCTTATACGATTCCATATTTAAAATCACATTTGACAGCAGGCTCAGCCACACAGTGTTTCAGGCATTAAACTCAATGGCTTTCCCACATCAGCGAGACACCGCAACTGTGACCGATCGTAAAAAACAAACATTTTATTTGCGTACATTTAACGCACGATAGCACAAATTCAAACAGCGAGTCGTAACACTGTTCAGTACCATGTGACATGTCGTAACATTGTCTGTGCCAACTTAGCTGCTGCTGGCCACACAGGCTATCAGCCAGTCACACCACCGTCAGTCAAATCTAAGTGTTTGCTGAGAAGTCATCTCAGCACAGTCGTTCCCAATCAGCCCAGTACCATTATATGTGTCAATATGTAGATTATGAGAAGAGTTAAGAGACCTGGTCCCTCTCCCCGGTCGCAGCACAGAGTGCAGCTTTATATAATGCCGTGTAAATTGACAGTGAATCATCCTGACAGATCAGCTTCTTGCTCTTTTCTTTGGTCATTACAGCCGTAGATGAATAGTGGGGAGGGAAGTGAGAGCAGCTGACAGAGAGTAATGGAACAGTTTCCATTCATGAGATGTGTTCTGCCTTCCTGTGTTCAGCATGTTCCCCCAGTTATCAATGAAACTAATTGCCAAGCCTCTACTTCAATCAGCTCCTCGCCGCAGGACCCATTTTAAGATGCGCTGTTGTATCTAATGACAGAATCAGTCCTGTGTGTACATCAGCCAACCCGGTGATGCAGATATGTGCGTGCAGCAGGAATAGTAATTCAAGAAGAGTTGGAACAACTAATTATAAGTTTGGGGATGAAGGAACTTTGTTTTTGGTCACTTTTCGTGTGCTGGAACCATTAAGACAAATTATGGCATGTGTCATTTCATGGGTTAAAATGAAACCAGATGAAACAAGACGCGGCGATCCTGTTACATGACAGCTTCGGTACCTTTAGAAAAAAAATAATGTACTGACAGCCAACAAATCACACTCATGTTAGTGTTTTCTTTTCACATGAATAAATAATGGTGGTATTGTTAAATCAGTCTTTCCTTGCTTTGCTAAATGACTGATGGCAGCCATCACCTGTAGGAAAAAACAAGCTGATACCTGATGACGCGAATGCAAAGTTTGCAAAATGAAACAATGGCTCCCAGTCTCGAAAAGCCTGATTGCATTGTCACGTACCAACATGTTAATGATTCCAAACACACTGCAAAGATCACACACAAGTTTGTAATAAGGAAAAAAAACAACCCATCCATCTGTTCAATCTGTCCAATATCATCTGGCATAAGGTTGTATGGTGCTGGAAATTAATACTGAAAATATAGGAAAATGTCATTTGTCTGTCTGCTCACTGCAGATTGGAAAGTCTGAGCAATAATCAGACAAATTCCCACAGAATCTCAAACAGGCCTTAGTGGGCTCCAGAGCATGAATCCGAGTCACTTTGGGGATCCCCTGACTTTTCCTTTGCCCCCACCATCAGGTTGACATTTGTGGTTTTTAGCAAAGCATACTGAAAACGGTTGGATGGGTTGCCATGACATTTATGTACGGACGCTCACAGAATGAAACTTACAGATTTTAGTGATCATCTGACTTTTCGCTTTTCAACCATCAGCAGGTCAAATTGTTACTTAGCCGGTCATATCCCAATATCTAGATGACAGTTTTGTTTGAGAGGGAGAAGTACACAAAATTCTGCAACACAAAACAGAACCACAACAATTTTTCCATAGAGCTTTTCCACACACCTGTGATCCTGTGAGGATCATTTGTAATGATATTCATGGTTTTCACAAGATAAATTCTAATTACTTTGGTTATCTGCTGCTTTACACTGGGATTGTAACGTCATGTAACGCAATTTATTGTGATATTATTTGGCAATTTTGTGTTGCGCTACCTTTGTCAATGGGAGCAAGTGAACAGAGGTTAGCCTGCAGCTTAAAGCATATCTCTACTAAGTACAGCTAAACACACCTGCAAGTATGGCTGCAGTCTTAGTCCTCTTTATATTTCATTGAGACATTATTGATGCTCTCTGCTTCCCTGTATGATCAGATGATCATATTTATGAAATCATTCCAGGGCTTCATATATTGGAGAATTGAATTTTGTGTAAACGTCTGAACGTCACTGTCTCGCAAAGAGTCTCTGAGGAACAACAAAATTCCAGTGACATCATATCATGTCAACTTAATGTATGCGAGACTAAAGCAGACCTTCCACTATGCGCTACTGGTGTTTCGGTCTTAACTGTGTGACTGTATGTTTGCACTGGGCAGCAAAGATATGCTCTGGCGCCATCCCTCTGTCACTCTGACAGTCAAATTCCAGCACAGAAAGTGTCAGTGTGTCTATCAGCTGCCTGGTTAGTAAAGATGTCAGAGCTGCATGAGCTATAGGCTCCACAGCAGTGGGTGGTGTTTGATGAAATATGCATGACCCTGGTCGAGCTGCAGACCTTCTGAAGAGATAGATACAAATTTATGAAAGGTGTGTGTGACAGAGTGTGCAAATTAAAATTTGCTGTCTTTGAAAAAGTAATTGTTTTTAAAAAATGTTTTACCTGTATCTAAATCAGTGGGTCTCTTATTTTCTCTTCTCCTTTCCCATCCCATGTGTAAACACAGTGTCATGTCTCCCTGTAGAAATCAAGGTCTATATCCAATTAGAATTTTTGCCCAGATCCTCCCTGTGGTCTACTTACCATGTGTCTCTCAGCCTTATTACGCCTAGGGAACACTCCCTGACAGGCGCTATTGATCTCAGCCAGCTTGGAGCAATGCCATGAAAGTGTTCATTGGCAGCTGATGACAGCTTTATTAGAAAAGGAGGACATGGGAGATCAGCAAGTTTCCCCACATCAAAAGGCCTGAAGGGGTCGAACTATGGATAGAGCTCATCACATTTGTTGGGGGATCAATAATTGAGTGGCCTTTTCTTTTTTTTTTTGAGAGGGATCAATTTATTTTGTTCAATGGGGATAATGCACTCGAGCCACAGGTAAACCATCGTAGATGGAAATCCCTCCGGTGAGTACCCTTAAGGTGATACTGTAAATAGATGTTCAAACAATCTCCATACTGAACTCTGTGGTCTAACATTCCCCTCAAAATGTGGACAAAGGTTACACAGGAAAAACAATGCACATTTGTGATTTCAATCACTATTGCAGCTTTCTATTTAACATCAAAGCTAGTATTTTAGCCAGCTATTGTATTCACTGTGATGGATGGACAGGTATGTGCTGAGTGTGGGAAATCTTATGCAAATGCTTTGGGCGTCTCAGAGAGCTTGGGTGAGAGGGAGATTAGTATTTGTTTTTGCTACTGACATTTATTTGTTTTCGTGAGATGGATTGTAATGGGAAATACCTGCACTGATAATACTTGGACTGTGAAACTACATTGGAGGGTTTATGGTGTTTCCACATAACAATGCCGCCGATGTTCCCGAAGCAGAAAATGGCATTTGTAATTTATTTTCTGACCCTGTCTATTGTGGATTTCAATCACAGGATCGGCCAGAACGCAGCAATTTTGCACAGAAGAAGAAATCAAAATTTGTCTGAGACACAGAATTATGAGCAGAGGGCTGCTGCTGCTGTGATTTGAAGGGAGCTGAGGTCAGAGCCCTCTGACATCTGGCTTTAGAGTAGTTTGGGCAAGTGCTAATGAAGATACAAACAGATCTACTGGCAGGATGTGAAGCAGGTGGCGCAAGGCCAGGCCGCAAATGATCCCACCCCAGTGATGAATGCCCTGCCACATACATGAGGGGTGAGGGCGCCTGTTGTGTCATGTTGAAAACGCGGATATTACACCTTGACCCAGTGAACCGATAAATATTCATCAGGCCGCTTTCCAGCAAGCGAGAGAAAGGGAGAGAGGGAGCATCTCAGTGGTGTTGTTATGTAGGAGAATGGTTTGCCACGGCTGAGCCAGGGTGCAGCAGAGGAGAGAGGAGGACGCCACTAACATAATGAGGCTAATATACCGAGGCCTATGTTTCTCTCTTTTACTCTGCATGAGCATTAACTCACTGTGAGAGAGCGAAATGCATTTGGCTGCAGCAAAGCTTGAGGCCGAGTCTTGCATGTTGATGTTCTAAACGCCAGTGTCAGGGGCTGGCACGTTTCACCAACATCGCCTCCATCTTTCGACAAAGACCCACAGATGGAGATGATGCGTGCAATGATGTGTGTGCATGAGTGTGATCGCAGATCCATGTATTTCTTATGCAGGCAGTACTCAGCAACCATCATATAAACTAATGAAGCATCACCTCACAGTGAAGTCTGAGGCAGAGGTTTTCATCTTGTGTTCAGCATGGCAGGCTGTGTGACGTGAATGTCAACGCTAACTTACCTATGCATACGCTTTCATCCTGACGGTCAGAAGCCTGGTGTGAAGAGTCAAAGACTCACGCTGACTGTCTCACATACTGTTGCCCATGACAGTGTCACTGGCCATGGTGCTGAAACTGAAGCCTGGTGATGTAACCAAGCAGCTACTGCTCCACAGTTGTCATGGTTATTTATAAATTACCAGGGATATTTTATGCATAAAAATATGATTTAGCATGCTGCATGTGTTCAGAGTCTTCTGATGAAATGTAATCGTGACAGCTGTTCTAAATCGCCTTCATTACTGAAGAAAACAACCTCATAGGTTGGATCCTGTTGCACTATTAACACGCATCTGAATACCAGAGCACTAACACGAGACACTTGCAGATCAGACTTCCCTATTCTCTGAGTAGTCTCAGTGAGAGAGAGACTGCTGCCTATTTTTTACACTCTCACAGTCACACCTGTTCACACATGGAAGCTGCCCAGAACCAGATTCTATTCACCTCCAGCAGATCAGATCAGAGCAGTGGAGTGGGAGTGTACCCCTGCACCACAGTGGTGTTGATAAATGCTTTTCCCGCCCAGACTTCATCCTGCCACTGTGAGGATGAACTATTGACCTTCCAGTCACAAGCTTGCTCCTCCAACCCTGAAGCCACCTCCTGATCCCACTACTTTGAGGGGTTCAGGACGCCACTGCGCATATTGACATGTGTGCAGTAAAGTCTTAGAGTTGACTGAGGCTTATTAAAAGCCTAATAAAGACACTGTGCAGAGTATTGACCACTAACAAGGAGATGAGAAAAATAAATCTAGGTTATATATTGCAAGTAAAGGCTAATCCAGTTTTCAGTCCTGCAATAAAACACCCTTGCAATCATGAAATGGCCTGAGGGCCTATTGAAAACAGATCTTTACTTCCACTGTTTTGCTCTCTCGCTCTCTTTGCTCTGACCCATTTACAGTAGCAAGCATCTAAGTTAAGTGCTTGATGTGACGACAGATGCAGAATGGGAGGCTACGCTGCTCAGATCATCACAGTGGAAGCCTTTGCCTCAGAGTAACCGACATCACTGTGCATCATAGCATCCCAGCCAAAGATATATGCCAGTGCTGACTAACTTATCACATTAGAATAATGAGCATCATTAACACTGGTTCATAATGATGCTACCACTAAGCCTGTCGTTTGTGAAACAGGCAGAGCTGTTCGCATGTGGTTAAAAAAATAAGTTTACCTACAACATACAATAAGCTCTTCAAATCATTTTGAGTGCAGCCTTACACGTATGAATCAACATGATTTCATCGGTCAGGAATCAAACCGGAAATCAAAGACCAATTCTGTTTGACGCATCATTTCAAACTTGGACTTTATGTTTTTGTCGTGCAGTCCAAAAAAAACAAAAAAAAAAAACAAATGGCCAAACGAAATGGAGAGGTACATGACTTCCTCTTCTCCAGCTTATTATCATAAACTAGACATTAGGGGGGATGGTTTGCACGCGCGACTGATTCATTCGTTGGCCCCTCGGTGTCCCCGCGGTTTGGTTTGGCTCCTCCTTGAGCAGCGTTGAAGCGCAGTGAAGGATCCCGTGGACCAATCGGTTGCCGGTTGTGTTTCAGTTGGGAGCCCTGCCTATGAAACACAGAGAGAGAGAGAGAGCGAGAGAGAGTCACCGCTGCTTCTCCATCCTCTGTTCTCCTCCACAGTCCACACAGCGAGCAGGGAGCTGCGGAATAGGCGTGTTGCTGTTCCCCCAGTGAAGATCACACACCCAGAGAGGACGACGTGGAGAACAGGCTCCGGGACGAGGTAAGGGGATGGGGTGCAGAGGGCTGAGGGCGCAGGTGCTGTCGCGCGCACCATCCGTGCGTGTCGCGCAAGTGGGCTGTCAGTCATGCTGGTCTGGTGTAGTTGTCACCGTGTGAGATAGAGATCGAGGCTAGATGTTGGTTCGTATTGGCGCAGTCGCTCAGCTTTGTCAACTTGACAGAGGGAAAAATGAGGAGAAGTTGCGCCATTTGTGGGCGCAGGACGCCCCCCCCCTACACACGCACACACACATATACACTCTGTCACTTGTCTTTGGTTGCACACACGGAGGCGACTCGCGGATGTTGGCGATGATTGAGTTTGATCCGTGCGTAAAGGGTCGCTGGCCGTGAGAGCGCGCTGTGCGGCTGTGCGGTGTGTGTTCGATGCGTGAGTGCGTGTGTCCCGGAGAGGAATCCGCGGCGGCTGCGGGAGGATCGCGTTCACACTGCAAAGCAGTGCTGCACGGCGGCTGCATTAATCACAGGGGGGGCGCGCGCGGCGGGACAGCGGGGGGCTGGTTCCTGAGGACCACCCGGGCCACGGGATGCTGCACGTTCACAGTCCTGCATGTGCACTGAAGGATGGAGACCGCGCTCCTTCATGATCTGTGGTTCCCCGCATCTCACTGCAGCTGCAGTCATGTTCCTCCTCTGGCGTCAGTTCAGGTCCAGCCCAACTCCTTATGGGGCCCCTGGCAGAATTTGATGTGGGGACCCACACCACCTGAGCACCACCAGAACATCAGAGTACTGTTAGTGCTGCATCGTTTTCTAAATGACTGTATTATCTAGCTGGGATGCTCTGACTCAGACAGGAAGAACAAGCCTGCTCACTGACATCATACTGTGTTTCTGTATGATAACACTGACATGTCAGAAAAAAGAAACAAGGCCACAGGGGTCGTAAGCAGCCGCTTATCTTGCGTTGTTAGCATCCATACTCGACATATGAGTCATTTTATACACCTGATGTGAAATGAATCATAATCGAGTGATGATTAAACCATAGACGTACAAGCTTGATGTGTTTTACCACAATGTGTGAGTGCATGTGTGCGTGTGGAGTGCATGGTTGCAATAGTTCATGCGTCACATGGCTGTGCATGTACATTCGTGCAACCAACACCACATGGCTCCAGAACCTGACACGTGAAACCAAACATCACTGGTTAACAAAGTGGAGTGTCCACCGGCTGACCAGATACATGAGTGAAATCAATGATCTTGATTCCATCATGCCTGATAACCATTCAAACATCGAGATGATATTTGTACTTTATATTGTGCACATGTGCCACAAGCAGCCTTCCATCGTCACCCCATTATGTAGAAGGAGCTCGTACCAATGGAGACCCCCCCACACACAATCGATTGCACTTTTCTGTCTGGATTCTGTCAACTGTGACATAAGTGTGATGAAACAGCAGGTCCTGTCATACAGCAGGACGCGCTGTTCGTTTTCTCCTTAAAAGTGAAAAGAAAGGATGAGTCTGACAAGACGGTGGCACAGAAGAATAACATCACTGTTACAGTGGAAATACAGGTGGAAATACAACCCCCCCAACGTACTAGCTGCAATACATTATGGGATGTTGAAGAAAATTTATATCCAGTTTTAATAATAAATAATAAAGAAACTCCAACAAAAAGATGTTGGCACAGCCCCAGGCCTCTCCCGTCTTATCAAACTCTCTTCATTCACCAGAACTTACACGGCACTGAGGAAGACAGATACCATCAACATACCGCTACTCTGTGATTTATTAAGTCTCGCTCAACCTTTAAAAAATGGCTGTGGGATGGACATTTCTTGCAGCGTGTGGAGCTGAATTTGCCAAGGTTCATTTGCTGCATCACCTCGCCTCGCACAAATCCCATTCTTTCTTTTCACCATCACACGAGAGGCTTGGTTCTGATGCTTAGCCTCGATTTGATGCATGACGCCGAAACGTTGGTCTTCGTCGCTCGTTTTAACTTTCCTGACCAGTACCTCCACTCCGGGGAATGAACAGTGTGGGAAGCAGGGAAAGAGTCTTCACCCGGGGTCTCAGTTAGCTGCTGCACAAACAACCTGTTTTGATCTCTTTTTTTTTGTCTGATCGAGCATCATTACCACCCTAAGAACCATGCTGTGATTTATGATTCACTACTACCAACCCTTTTCGTTTTTAAACAAAAATGCATTGAGCTTTGTTGAGAGATGGAATTTCTAGAAGCTCTTTGAAGTATTAAACGTGGCCTTCGTGTTGTTACCATTTCCCCCTAAAGCCGAGCGCTGCATGCAAACAGGGGGCAGAGGAGACGCTGCTATTTGAAAGTGTTGACATAATGCATTCATTTAAAATGTAGATGTATGTGTGCTGCACATGAGAACAACTGTGGAGCGAGCACAAGTGCAAACACACACACATGCACGTACACACATGGACGTACACACATGGACGTACACAGAGTAGCATTTCCTCCCCATGTCGCTCTCTTCATGTTGTGCTGCACATCTCTCTTCCCCTCTCCGCCACAACTTTTATAAACCACGTCGAGTGTTTAGCCATAAAGAGGCCATTTTACATATTGCATATCAATAAAGAGCACTCGGCGCCGGCGCTGCCGGGTTTTATTGGGCTCTCACGTCCATGCCCAATATAATCGCACTGTGTCGTCTTCGCTGTGTTTGATGGCGGTTTGCCTCACAGATGCTGTCTGCTTGATCTGCCTGTCGACTTTTACATACATGAGAGCAGTTTCTGTGCAGCCCATAATGTCAACACTAACAGTTGTTATGGACTTAGTATTAGCACTCAGTGCTCAATCAAAGCACAGATAAAAGTCAGGTTGGAGGATCAGATGTGGAGTGGCATAGTTGGATTTGAAAATGCTGCCTGTGCAACGACTGTATCTTTACAAACGGGGTGGATTCATCTCATTATGAAACACAGGCACAGAGATGAGATGATTAGACTCTGCAGGATTGTGCGGTTGTTCAAACACAGGTTGGGCACCGTATTAGCTAAATGTTGCAATAAATAAGCAACCAGTAATCTTGAGTCTTGCTGTAGTCAAACGTTTGTCATGCACTGGGCGCAGATGCAGCGGCGTAATGAAGCAGCTGCAATGCTTGGCCCAGTAATACAAGTGGGATGAGTCATGGCTTTATGTCAAATTACAGAGGAGTTCATTTCGTGAGTCAAACATTTGAACCCTCTTCAACGAGTTAAAATGAATGCTTATGGCGTTTTCCATGTTAATTTATTTGCATAGTATGCACAGCATAGGAATTAGAGAGAAAGGGGCATTCCATCAATTCTACACAAGACAGTCAATTATCTCATGATGGAGAGTACTAATGTCTCACTGGCCTGAGGAGGGACATTCTAAAGTCAGAAACAAGGACCCTGATGGGTCACTGAGGTCATTGGGGTTATCTTGGCGTGTTGCCAATGCATATCTGTGATGGACAAAATGTTGCAAAAAGACAAGAGGCACAGATATATTGGCAGATATTGGCAGATTCCACTTCCACGACTGTTTTGATGTCATCACCCCCTGGAAGCGAATGCATTGCCTTCACCTTTTATATCGAGAGACAAACACTGTTAAACTGTGAGGGCTGCATATGTTGATGCGGGCTCAGTGCAAAGGTGCCGCACAAACCCCTCACACTCTTATTTTCTCTCATATCACTTCGATTTTAACTGTCAGTACACCCACTCACATATTCCTATTCATATTCATATCCGTACTCATATCTCCACTGTTGCCACGACTCGACTGTTCTAACCGGCGAGCCGGCACCGTGTTTTGACACATTTCCCCCGGAATCATGAGTATTTAATCGCGCCCACTTTTGTTATTGTTGGATTACGGGTCAACCCCATTTCAGAGTTGCACAGTGTGCAACTAGAGACAGAGAGAGACAGCGATACCCACCCACCCCACAGCCCCCCCTGTACAAATCTGTGTCGGAATCGTCTCGTGGACGGGACCTGAGACGGCGCTCGCAGGCGGGGAACAAGGTTAAAGAGGCGAGTGTAATTGCTGTAATGTATCAGGGTGGAAAAATGTTTGCTCATGTTTCCGGCAAACTCCACTCTGACGCACTTGGGCATGAAATTGTTCCCCTTTCCACCCTAGCAAGCCCCAAGCCCAAGTCCTTTGCCCATTCCCAGCCAGGCATGTTGGCCTCTCTCCATGTGTGTCGTTGTAAGCCAGGGTTTACAGTTTGCCTTCGATCGCCCGCATGAATGTTTATTTGTCTGTTTGTTGATGCGCATGTGTTCGTGAGGGGATGGGGGAAGTGGAGGATGGGTGGGTGGCGGCTGTCAGCTGGCCCTCTCCACTTCTCCCTGACTGACAGAATAAATGAGCGAGCGCTGCAGTGATTATGGGCTGCATGGAGAACGGCGGCCGAATGATCTCTGAGCATTCCGTGAAACGGGAAAAATCAGACAGAAAGAGTGAAACGCAGACTGACTGAGAGAGGAGCTGATTCGAGGAGTGCGGCTCAAGTGCTGCTGGATAGAAAATATAAGAGCGTAGGCTCATTCGGATATCGGCGGTGAATTGATGGATTCCATGTGATTGATGACCATGACTCACAGCCAATCATTACATGCTTCAGAGTTCAAAAGTCATCTAGTGTGGAAATATGACTGTGTGTGTGTGTGTGTGTGTGTGTGTGTGTCTCCAACAGCCAAGATTCCTGCTGTGTTATGTGCTTGAGAGATGCTGCCCGGGAGATGTGTGTTTGCACCGCATAGGCTAACTATGTATTCCATGGGAATTGTCATGGGGATACATACAGTATATTTTACACAGATCCCATGACAACAGAGTGCAGGAGAAATAATACAAGCAGTTGGGACCCAGTTGTGAAAAGCATACAATCTTCCTGCACGGCCGTATTTATAGACCCTGACTCTGCTAATGTCTTCAAATGTCTGATTACACAACATGGAACTAAAAAGACTTTATTGAGTTGTAGCAGTAAAAATCAGTGTGTAACTGTCTCAAGAGCACATCAGTGCCCCCGATCCAGTGCACAAGAATGAATGACTACCAAACACACAGACCTGTGTGAATGCCTCCCCACAGCTCGCTGTGGTTTGCACAGAGTGTACTAGGAGCTATTCGTTTTTCAGCCAGTAATCAAATAGTGAGGTGACAGATGTGAAGTACAGATGTGAATGCTTCATTCAGAGACAGCAACGTGTACATGAATCATGTGTCCTTGGCAACACTGAAGGCATCATTTGGCCTGCAATGATTTGATAATGAACTGAAAATACCGTTAGACATCACAGTGTTTCCCTCACATTGATTTATTTGGAGTGAAGCTACAGCACTGACAATGACCACCGCATTATTTTTATCATCTCTCTCTCTCTCTCTCTCTCTCTCACACACACACACACACACACACACACAAACAGAAAATTACAACCCCATCACACTGGTAGTTTCTGGCTGCTTTCACTCAAATACAGCACAGAGCGTAATAAACACTAATTCATCTCAGTAGGTCATTTTCATCCCTCTTTCACACTGAACTGATAAATGCATCTCACAACTTGAAAATGTTTGCTGTGCCCAAATGTGATAACGTGTGCAGTCCTCATGAGGCTTCAGCATCCCACTATAGTGGACAAAAATACCGACATCAGCTCAGGTATTGTAAATAACATACAAAGTCCACTTATTACACCAGGTAAGAATCGTAGAACTGAAAAAGAAAAACTGTGTGGCACATGCAGTTGAAGTGTTTTTTTTCACACAGTCAATCACTGTTCTTGTTCTAGGACTTTTCACAAGGACACAAATTACATTTCTGAGTGGTCGTGGTCTATTGTATGAGTCATACGTCGGGGTCTGTGTGCAGGCCATTGTCCGGGGAGCTGACAGTGTAACATCTATAATACTCACATGGAGGAGATGACTCACATCCCCCCTGATCGCCTTCTATATAAGTCCTGGGCCCACTTTTCTTTAACAACACCTGTTCTAACATACAATTATTACACCATCTCCTCTTTCATCCCCATCACAATATAACACTGCTGTGATGAGCTGCTGTGTTGCTGTTTTTTGAATTGTGTCCCCTAATATGACTGCTGACGCTGCCGGTGATCATCCTCTGAAGCCATGAAGCTCCACAGTGCAACGCCCCGCTTGACACAGTCACATTTTTGTGTGACAAATGAGCAGAGCAGACTTTAATATGGTAATGATGTAATCTAATAAGAACGCACCTCCTCAGGTGACATTCACCACATGTAAACAAGAGATTTCTGCAGTTCGTTTGAACCAAACAAAACATTTGAACCATCTTATCTTATCTTATCTTATCTTATCTTGTAACTTTTATAACTGATACAATAAAACCAGGAAATTTCTTTTCCTGTCTATTTTGGAGAAAGTACTTAAACGTTGCATCGAGTGTGAGAATTGTTGTCAGTTGCTTCTGCGCCAACCTCCCAGTAACAAAAATGCCTGCAGGAAATCATCCCTAACACTGCGTGATCATTCCTGCAGTGCTGGTTGTGATGAGTGTGATGAGCCTCCTTCAGCAGAGCAGCTCTGCAGTGAGCGTAGCTGACACAGAGAGATGAGCTGGAGGCCAGTAGCATGACAAAGAATAAATGCATCCGTGCATTAGCAGAACATGGGGTTCATTTACTGCACATACACGTCGCCATGCATCGACTGTTTTGCACTCCAGTACCGGACACGCACATACACGTACACACAAACTGGCAGAGATGGGAAATATATTCCATTAATGGATGCTGTAGGTACCAGAACTCTGGCTGTGCTCAGCCTGTAATGGCCTCAGTCCTGCAGCCCTCTGGTGATCCAATCCAACTGATGCAGCTGTCACGCTGGCAGGAGTGTGTGTGTGTGTGTGTGTGTGTGTGTGTGTGTGTGTGCACGCACAAATAACGTATTACAACCTGCAACTTTTGTTGATTATAAGAAATAAGTGATTATTTCTGATTCTTACATTACTGCTTCAATTATTAATTTTATTGAGTGTATTTTCTCATTAGCTGTGGACGTCACATCCCAGGCAGAGGTCTGAGGCTCTGCAGTATCATGTCGGGCCTCTGGACCTTTTGCTCTCCTGTATGTAGTCAGGCCAGAGCTGTGTGACAGCTGTGGACTCCTCCTGCTCTGCTCCTGGCAGCAGCTGCTGCCCCTGGCCCACCTCCAGAAGCACCACCTTTCACCCCAACCTGCCCCAACCCGACATTAGCTGCGCTGCTATAACAGCAAATAGAATTTGTAAATTGGTAAAGATGCACCCATCAAGCTCCTCTCATTACACAGTCAAGCGTTTGTTTGTAACCGTGACGCAGAATGAAACAGATCCACTCAGCTGCAGCAGGATTAAATAAGTGTAGTGTTTAGCCAAATTAAAAAATGACAAGTAAATGGAGTAAGTCCCACATTAATTGATTATGATTCAGCAAGCTGTTGTGTTGTGGTGTCAGCTACTGCCATATATTTCGTTTAGCTCCACCCTGGAAAATCATTTGGGAATATGATAACTAATGGCCACATTATTGCAACACAACATTCCAGACTCTTGTTCAAGTGGTCCTGTATGATCTCCATATTTTCTATTTCTCTTCATAGTTCATTGTGACAGGCATATCTTGGGATATGGGAATGACTCAAACTACAATCCGCAGCATTCCGGAGTCGGCTCGGCGGTGTTGGGGGTGTTAAAGTGGAGCTTTTAGGGGTTTGCTTTTGTCGGCGCTGGTGAGAAACAGCGCTTGACAGTGGAGTCTCTTGCACACACTGTACCACACGTTTGATGGATGGCAAAATATATGACAGGATTTTTGCTTCATCTGCCTCACAGATTACGCTCTGACTCAAACACGGCCCCCGCAGAGACAGGGGGCGAGAGAGAGAGAGAGAGAGAGAGATGAGGGAAGCGGGGCGAGGGAAAGAGAAGACTTATTGTTGAGATAGCGCGCATTTGTGTCTGCACTTGTGTTTTGCTGAGTGAGAGACACCTGAAAAGGAGAAGAGAGTCCACTGAGGACTTTATTTACCGAATCTCTCTCTTCCTCCCTCTCTCTCTCTCTCTCTCTCTCTCTGTTCCCTCTCATCTGTGGCAGCGGACCGATCTCTCCATCACATCCCTGTGTGAGTCAGCACCCCACTGATCAAACAAGTCCTTCCTCTCCTCCATTTCTATCTGCCTCCCACTCTCGTCCGTCCTTTTCTCTCTGACAGACAGTCCGAGGCAGCCACACACAAACACCCCCCCCCCCCCCCCCCCCCCCCACAAACCCCCCCCCTCCCCCTCCAAGGGAGTGACGCTGTATTCCTGAAAAGTAAGAAGCTCCCTCCTGGAGAAGGCTTCATGGGAAACATAGTGAGCAAGAAGCAAGAGGGCCCATAAAAAGATGAGATCACATACACAACTCACTCTATCTTTCCATCAGCACTGGTGCATAGCTCACAGTGAAGCTGCCAGGAGACAATAGGCTGCACTGTTTCCCATTTATTTCTCCCTATATGATATCGTATGATGTCATCTTATTGCTCTCTGCCCTCTTCTGCTCTCCACATTGTCCCCGAAACCTCAAAAAGCACAAACACAGTCCCAGTGTGCTCACAACACTCCGCGACTCCACCTGCATATTAAAAGACGGAGTTTTCCTTTAGGTCCTGTGTTTTTTCCCTGAGCTGACCGGATCGTGAGTGATTGTTTTAAAAAGCTCAGATGAGCTGCTCGCCAGTGCACGGGATCACTGATCAGGGCAGAATGGATAATACTGATGCTCACCAGTGTGGCGGCTCGCGAGAAATCGATACGGCTAAACAATCACCGCTGTGATTATGTTTCATAAGAGCATGAGATGAGATCAAGTGACAATATCAGCGCCGCCGCCGTCATCAGAGTGGATGAGGAAGAGGAGATAAAGTGGGTTGCGTTAATAACTGTATCTCTGTGATCTGCAGTTTTCCCCACTCGTTAATGAGTGAGCTCATGGAACAGCAGCTCTACAGTAGATCGCCCACAGGTACGAGTTATGTAACCACTGTGGCAGGGATTTCAATATTTGAAAGCTGCAGATCACTTTTGATGCAGTGGCCGTGTTGAACCGCAGCATTGCACTCGATTTACCCCAGTTTCAAATGACTGGAATGTGAGAGCTAATGAATAACAGACACGTGCATACGAATCATGCATATATGCTACACTTGGAAAAAGAAAACATAAAAGTCATTGCGGCTGAGTCCCTTCCTCTCTCTCGGTATCAATATTTCAGGCTTGCGAGCGGGCGTATGCATGTCACCATCAGTGATGCCAGGCAACAATGCCTCCAGGATCTGCTGCATTATTCACAGGGAGCCCAGCAAACACCAGGGCTCTGCCATTATCTATTTAAATCTGAGCAACGTCCCGTTGAAAGCGTGTGCTCACAGCGCCACCTGCCCCGATCACATGTGATGGGGGAGAGGACGAGGCAGGGGAGTGGTGGATGTGAGAGAGGTAGGAAAACGTGCAGAGGGAGAGTGATGGGGCCTGAGATGTCATCATGGGGGGTAGATGGAGGCTGCAAAGGGACGAGGCCAGAGGAGGAATGGAGGCACCAAGGACGGCAAGGGAGGTTCAACAAATGGGCGACAAAGTCTACAAAATGGAGGCAGGGCACGGCGTGATGGAGGCAGGTAATAAAAGGGCATTGGGGAAAAGAGATGGGGGGGTGTGCAGAGGATGAGGTGTTTAGAGATGAAGGGAATCAGAAGGGAAGATGAGGGATGGAAAAAGTGATTGGAAGTGAGGAACAAAAGGAGGGAAGGAATGAAAAAACGAAAAGGAAATGGTGAGGAGGACTTGGGTGGAAAGTGGAGTGAACAGGCGCCACATGATGTAGCATTCAAAGCCTACTCCTCTCAGTCATTTCATATTTCTCCCTTCATCCCACCTCACACCCCCCCACAACCCCCACCCCCATTATCCATTCATCAAATGCCTGCCACCCCTTCAGCCTGAGTCATCGATACCATTGCTCATCCGCTCCATTAGGCCATCAGCCCCACTGTCCTTTATCCCCGCTCCCTCTCAATCCCCCAGTTATCTCCAGGTAATGCGCGTGCCTCTCACAGAGGAAGGCCTTGCCGGAACCAGGAAAACATCCAGGCGAACGAGTCAATAATCGTGCGTCGTCTCTTCCGATGTCACTCCCATTCGCTGGAGATCATTTCACATCCAGTCAGTCGACCTCATTCAAGGACTCAACCCACATGTTTGTTGAGTGAGTTGTTTCGACGCCAGTGTTATCTGCTGCAAATGTTAGCATGCACAGCTAATTTCCTTATTACCAACAATACCAACCCATCATTACTTTTAAATTTGCGTGTCATGCTACGAGCTGACAGCAATTATTTAACGACTGGAACATCAGTTGGATTAGGAGCGCTGAGGCCTTTAGCACGATAACATGTCTTAACCATTATCAGTGAGGGCGGTTGTTTGTTTATTGATTTACCAAGTGTTTATTTATTCAATGTTTGAAAAATGAGTCATTAGATCAGATAAGCTTCAACTTAATTGTCATTGCATATGTCACAGGTACAAGCAAGGGAATGCAGGTACGGAATGTTAATTAGAATTTGATTGGCGAATGTTCATCGTAAGAATATTTTATTTTTGATTATTGATAGCATCGGAATTGTCAAGCTTGACACCTTGGTGAATGTGACAGTTGTGTGTGTGTGTGTGTGTGTTTGTGTGTCCTCACCGTGTTGTACCCTGAACACTGTGATCATTTAATTTGACAGCTCTTGTGGGTTGATGTGTGTGTTTGTGATGGTTCAATTGTGCGTGGTTGTGTTCCTCTGTGTGAGGCTGTGTGTGTGTGTGTGTGTGTGTGTGTGTGTGTGTGTGTGTGTGTGTGTGTGTGTTCCACTAATAACTCCCGTTGCTCATATCTAACTCTGCGACCTTTCTGCAAATTTTATTTGATTTCCCCCGTCACTCACTCTTGATGTCTCTTAACTTCTCTCTTTTGTCCCTCCACTCATTTCCTGTGTCTGATGTCAGGGACTCACCATCCATCCGTGGCTGTTTGAGCGTTTGGTGGGGGATGGACATGACGAGGGTCAAGGTGAAGCTGACAGGGAGTTTAGGAGACTGGGATTGAGGGGGTGTAAGGGTCAGTAGTGATGGAGATCTTGAGAGATGGGAGGATGGGGTGAGCAGAGAGGTCAGGGGAAGGAGGGGGGAGGGAGAGTGTAAGAAAAAAAAACACCATCGCAACCAAAATGTTGTCAAATACCTTTACTTTAAAACTGTACGATCAACATTATGTCCTTTATCAAAAAACTGGATGCAGTTTACTTTGACATTATATCCAGAGTTTTCTGATTTGATCCATGATTTTTCTGGCAAATGGAGAGAGATCGTTCCACCAATGCAAATCAACTTGTCTGAACTTCCTAAATTAAGTGGTATAAGTTTAATGGAGGTTAAGTGATCTGCTGGTGGTGATTTATTCTTTTGTTTTTCTGAAGGACAAAATTAATTTGCATGAAAAGCAGGGAAAACTGTCTCTTGGCCCTGACTCATTTGTTACATTACAAAGACCAGGCAGTTTAATCCCACATTTTCGACTGCTGTGTCTTTTAATGAGTATTCAACTCTTTCAATGAATTGGTGTGACTGCTTAAACAAAAAAAATAAAAATAATAAAAAAAATAAAAAATTTGACCTTTGCCAAATTGTACGGTCGTCCCAATGATTCTTAGCCTCCATGTGGTTTGTTTATACATAGTTTGGGTGCCGTCTTTGTCCTTTTTAACATTTCTTTCCCTTTATCTTCCTTTTATTTCTCTCATTCCATATTCTGTGCAGCCGTTCAGGTCAGTTCTCATTAGTGGGGTCCAATTGGAAATGGCTTTTCATTTTTTGGCACGGTGGTGGTGGAATACACAAGGGCTCAGTGCCCCCCCACACCACCACCACCACCCCCAACACACACACACCTCTCAGCACCATCCTGGTATGACTTAATATGCCTGAGACATTCACCTCACTGCGCCAGTGCTTTCCAGTGCAGTGTTACTGCGTATGTTTGTGTCTGCGAGCTACAGAAAGAAGGATGAGCCTATTACTGTAAGTCACCACAAGGCCAGTCAGTATGTGTGGCGAGAGCAGTGTGTGTATTCATGCAGTCGGCATGTGCATGTGTGTGCGTGAGCGTGTTCACAGGGTTAGGTACCTGTCAACATGGTTTGCATAATATGTATACGGTATAATTATTTAAAAACAACAGCAGTGTAATGGCCACAGGTCACAAATGAAAAACGCAAAACAGAAATTAAAAAGTAAATGCAGCTTATTTTAAAGAATGAAACCAGTATAACTGTAACAGGCACAACTGGCTTCACTGTGAAAGACATAACCTCTCACCCCAATGGCTGCAGTCGCTTTCCCTATGGGGCCACATGCTTACCACACAATTAGTTAGCATTGTATCAGTTTGCGTTACATCAGTGACACGTGGAAGCTGAGTGATGTTTGAGTGTCTGAACATCTGACAGTACATTAGCCCGTATGACATCATGGAAATAATAGTGGCCAGTGGTTGTCAGGTAATTAGGGGAAGGAGCTGGTTTGCAAAATTTGGACCCGTGGTGTGAAGGGAGGTGCATGTGTGCACCAGTGTGTTAGAGAGGAAGACTGGGGGAGAAGAGCAGAGAGAGGGAGGGGTGGGGGTGGCACAAAGATCTCCCTTTCTCTCTCTCTCTCTCTCTCTCTCTCTCTCTCTCTCTCTCTCTCTCTCTCTCTCTCTTTCTCTCTCTCTCTCTCTCTCTCTTGTCTTTCCTTGGGTCTGCAGTGCAGAAGACAAGATTAAAGTGGAGTCACTGCTTTTGAAGTTGGGCAGTGTAGAAGAAGCAGCAGTGGCTACACACACACACACACACACACACACACACACACACACACACACACACACACACAGAGTGACTTCTTCCTTATAGCCGAGGAAAGTGAAGGATTATCAGTGCCGCTCAGCCATGATGTGATCCCCCACAACAGCTCTTTCCTCAATCACATAAAACCAGTTCACCCCCGAAAAATAATTAAATCCCATCCCACTTTTAAATGAGCGTAAGGTGGAAGAGGAGCCAGGACGAAGCCCTGATTGAGCTGTGTTCACGGAGGCTGTAGGGATTTGGAGCCTGAGCCCACACAGATACACCGACAGCACCAAAGCCTGCTTACTATCAAAGACAGAGGTGAATCGTACAGATGTGTATGTTTGCAGTAGTGGTAACTAAGAGGATTAATTGTCCACTTAGGACACACACACACACACATACTGTAGACCCACGCTCACCCCAGTCCAGTTAAAGAGGCCTAAATATGAGTTGGATGCAGAAATGTCAAGATGTAATTGTAGAAATGATACTCAGACTGGTGAAATGTCACACTCGCCATCCCATTAGTGCACAGACACTGACCTGCATCCTAATGCCTTTCATTGCAGGCTTATGAGGGCTTCTTAAACCAAAGGTAAATGATGGTCATCAAGCACTTAATAACTATCTGTGTGCTTCAGGAGTCAGGAGAGTGTGTGTGTTCAGGCGCGCCTATGCACACATCTCCCTCTGTGTGTGACTGTGTGTGTGTGTGCATGTGTAGTCATAACGATTCCCAGCTTTCTAACTGATCTCTATTTATGGACACCGACATGCCGAGCACTCATGAGGAGTGATCGGGCTTATGCTGTCAGTGGGATCACAGTCAAGAGCCTGAAGTGACAAATCTCAAATAATATTGCTGCTGACAGTACAGAAGCAGTGTGTGTGTGTGTGTGTGTGTGTGTGTGTGTGTGTGCTGTATGGGGAGGAGCTGTCCAAAATAACCTCAGAAATCCACATGGTCTCATAATGGGAATACATTGGATTTTAATGTCCTTGTCAAGTCCATTGGTTTCCCATTTGAATCCTCTGGGGGGCTGCTACAAGCACATTCCATAGCTGCTTTTCCTACTTGACCTAAAATTCATCGTTCGCCTCCCTTGTTCTTCGGCTTCATCTTTTTGCATCATTCGCTTTCATCGCTCCCCTCCCTCCCTCTCTCCAGAAGCCTGGAGACGGGGGAAGATTTATAGGGTTTACCTGCTTTATTCACACGCAGCATCAGACCGAATTTCACTCTGTTTCACTGTGTGTGTTTTCTTCTTTCACCTTTGTCTTCTTCCTGCTCTTTATTTGCCATCCATCATCATGTTTGTCCCTGCTCTCTATCTCCAGTCGCACTTTTTTGGATGGATGGGTGGATCCAACCATCCAAAAAAGAGATCCAAAGCAGGTAAACCCTATAAATCTTCCCCCGATGGTTGGATCCACCCATCCAAAAAAGAGATCCAAAGGAGGTAAACCCTATAAATCTTCCCCCAATGGTTGGATCCACCCATCCACTTTTTTGGATGGATGGGTGGATCCAACCGTCCATCCATCCATCTGAAGCACAAGCTCCTACCTTTAAACTCACCAACCGCCCACATCTCTACACACACTCAGCACACATTGTCTACACACCTACCACACACGACGCATTTCTTCACCTTTTAAACATGCAGAAAAACCTCCCCACAAACACACACACACTCATCCCAACGCACACCTCCACCCCATCAGCAACGTTCAAGCTCTCAGATTCGCTGTTTGTGTCTCCGAAGGGACTTCTGCCTCACATACTGTACACCGAGAGAGAAGCCGTCTGAATTATTGAAGACAGGAGGAGAGAGAGATGGAGCATGTGTAGGGAACCTGTCCATGGAGGAGTGGGAAAGAGGCGTGCAAAAAAAAAAAAAAAACTGGAGGTAGAGTTATACAGAAATGAAAAAGAGAGTGAGAGATGGAGGAAGGCGTGGAGGTATATATATATACAGTAGGCAAGAAGGAGACGGTACATGGAGATGCATGTGTGTGTGTGGAGATGCGGGCGGAGTTAGAGGTAAACAGTGTGTGGTTTTCCCTGTGGCTTGTTTGGCTGCTGATGTAAAGATGGAAATGGTTAGATCAGCAGGGGTTTTTACCTACACCCAGTGTAACCAGTTGTGTACATGTGCTACACGTTCACACAAACACACACATACAATTCCATGTCTCACAGGACCGGAGGAGATGAAGGGAAAGGAAAACAGACACAGTGCAGTAATGTCTAGTTCATTCTCAGGTTACACTGCTCGACAGAGCTGCAGAGGCTGTGAGGCTTTTTTCACTTTATAGCCCAACACTGTTTATGTGTGAAAACTTGGCGTGTGTCTCTTTATTTGCTATCCATCATCATGTTTGTCGCTGCTCTCTATCTCCAGTCGCACTTTTTTGGATGGATGGGTGGATCCAACCATCCAAAAAAGAGATCCAAAGGAGGTAAACCCTATAAATCTTCCCCGATGGTTGGATCCACCCATCCACTTTTTTGGATGGATGGGTGGATCCAACCATCCATCCATATTGTCTACCCAGCTACCACACACGACGCATTTCTTCACCTTTTAAACATGCAGAAAAACCTCCCCACAAACGCATACACTCATCCCAACGCACACCTCCACCCCATCAGCAACGTTCAAGCTCTCAGATTCGCTGTTTGTGTCTCGGGAGGGACTTCTGCCTCACATACTGTACACCGAGAGAGAAGCCGTCTGAATTATTGAAGACAGGAGGAGAGAGAGATGGAGCATGTGTAGGGAACCTGTCCATGGAGGAGTGGGAAAGAGGCGTGCAAAAAAAAAAAAAACTGGAGGTAGAGTTATACAGAAATGAAAGAGAGAGTGGAGAGATGGAGGAAGGCGTGGAGGTATATATATACAGTAGGCAAGAAGGAGACAGTACATGGAGATGCATGTGTGTGTGTGTGTGGAGATGCGGGCGGAGTTAGAGGTAAACAGTGTGTGGTTTTCCCTGTGGCTTGTTTGGCTGCTGATGTAAAGAGGGAAATGGTTAGATCAGCAGGGGTTTTTACCTACACCCAGCGTAACCAGTTGTGTACATGTGCTACACGTTCACACAAACACACACATACAATTCCATGTCTCACAGGACCGGAGGAGATGAAGGGAAAGGAAAACAGACACAGTGCAGTAATGTCTAGTTCATTCTCAGGTTACACTGCTCGACAGAGCTGCAGAGGCTGTGAGGCTTTTTTCACTTTATAGCCCAACACTGTTTATGTGTGAAAACTTGGCGTGTGTGTGTGTGTATGTGTGTGTGTGTGTGTGTATGTATGTGTGTGTACTGTGATGACAGTGATCCACAGTTCAGCTGGGTGCTGATACAAAAGCAGTCAGAGTCCCAGTAGATTTGCCAGTTTACAGCACACATGCAATACACAATGTGTATACACACAGTGTCCCCTTTCTACACACACACAAACACAAACACACACACACAAACACACACACACAGGCTGACTTGGACTCGTTTACAGTTTAAACAGCAGGTGGCACAGATAACAGCCTCTTTATCCGCAGCCATTTGGACAACTGAATATGATTCCCAAATAACTTCCTCTGTCCCCTGTCCTCTGTCCTCTGTCCTCTGTCCTCTGTCCTCTGGGCTGTATCTGTGCAGGCCTGAGCCATATTCCAGACCAAACACCTGTATCCTGATAGCAGTAATTTCTACACAGTGATACATATCAGTACTTTGGAATATCTGGAGTACTATGTTTGCTGAACACCTCGTTTCCGTTATCTGGCTTTGGGGTTTGTTGTGGGCTTTATCAAGCCTGATCATACCCAGACCATGTCCATGTGACAGGGACGTGCCCCTTGTTATGCAGGTTGGAGTCCTCCTCTGTCGTGTGTGACCCTCACTCTTCTCTAGTCGAGTGTGTGTGTTCGTGTGTGTAGCCTGCATACTGTAAGAACTTTGATTTGCGGCTCAATGAAGCTTATTCAGCAGATTATCGTGCGTGTTTTTTCTGTCCTCCCCAGAGTCTATCAAACTAGCATCTGTTCAAATTCCTGTTTGTTGGTTTAGCTTTTTTAACTGCAGTTCTATTCCTGAACCTTGCAGGAGAGTTTCTGGCTGTTTTTTCCACATCCCACTATGTTGCCCCTTGTTATTCTGTCATCGCTTGTTTACACTAAAGCTACTGTTGCCGTTCTCAAATCCGAGGCCTGATGTTTAACACGTCAGCGCTGGCATGTTTCCCACCATCCCGGCCCCCACTATCACACAGCCATTCATCCTGCTCTGTGACAGAACAACCATGCCCCACCCCCCACTTCCCTCACTGTGACTTTTATATGGAATGAAGGTGCGGTACTCATGTGAGGCAGCATCTTTTCCAGCTGTGATGAAGCTAACACAACGCTCAGTTCAACCAGACGAGTTATGTGTGTATGTTTGTGTGTATGTTTTTGTGTTTGGGGGTTGGGTCAGGGTTTCTGTGTGTGTGTGTGTGTATGCACGCGCGTGCATCCATACACATTAAGTGTTTATTGGCGAGGCATTCTCCTCCCACATCTGCAGAACACTCGTCCTCTGGGAGACATCCCCCCCGCTTTCATCACGCTCCATGGAAAAGTGGGAAATAATTAAGGGTTGAATGGAGTGAAGTGGGAAAGTATAGATGAGGTAGGAAGTACAGAGAGACATGAAAGAGGTGAAGATAGAGAAAGAGAGAGAGAGCGATAGCAAGCGATCGCGCTTTAGCTAAAGTATGGAAAGTGAGCAATGGTTGTCGGCGCGGTGAAGGCTCGCCCCGGTCACCATAGCAACCCTTTAAAGGCCGATCCCAATGCAATTAGAGTGGCTTTGAGGCAGCCGGTCTGAGGGCATGGAGTATGGAAAATAATGGCACAGAACAGAGCAGGGAGACATAAGGGAAAACAACCAAGCTGAATGAATGAAAACCGGCTATTATGTGACCAAGTGTCAGTAATTGCACGGGATAATTGTTGGGAGGCGTCTATTCTTCTACATTTGCTGTGGGAATTTTAATAATGAAGACGCCTGTGGCAAATGCATGTTCATGGGTTCGTATGCGGGCGCGTGCAAAAGCGAGTGTGAACACGTTTACTGTATATACGTACTGTATATACCCTGTGTGACAGGGTTTAAGTACGCGGGAACTGCTTTCGATTATTTATTGATAACTTTGACCACGGAATGTAAAGGCAAAAGCAAACTGACCCACGTTAGCAATAGCAGTGGTTTAAGGGCTTACACACAGGCCACCGAGGTGATACTATCAATGAAATGAAACCTCTTCACTCAGAAGTAGTATTATTACCTGCAGTCCTCTCCGGTCCTGTCTAAGCCCATTAACCACAAAAGAGCAGAACGTATCGACGCACAATGAGAAGCGTTTTGTTTTGGGGGCGTTTGAACGTACAAAACAATGGCTCCGTCCAAAAAACTGAGGAACTCGTTGGTGTCCGTCACACAGGTAGCCTGCAAACTAAATGCTGCCGTTTGCTTTGGCCTCCCGTGAGGATCACGTTGATTAGTTCATGTGCACACGCCTGCGACTAAGCGCACAGATTTATGATTTAATATAGAGCTGACTTTATACTTTGCTGCATCGAAACGTGAAAAAGTGTGATTTTCCCTGATGATCCTGAAACATGTATGATTCATATCGTTCATCTGGCTGTAGTATATTTACCCTGCACTCGAGCGTGGCCGTTCACAGCAGGCACAAACACCCCCTTCTTTCGAGAAGTCATACCATCAGTTGCATCAGCCTTCCATCTCCACATAAAAACATGACCTCATGCTTTAGATGGAAGAATGTTTTTTTTTTTTTTTGGTCTCATAGTCGGCTCTGCTTTCAGGAGCAGGGGGACGTGTCTCATCCCAGTGGGTCAGTGGGAAACACTGTGGATGTCGGCCTTATGAGGCATGGACTCTGCTGCTGGTCCGTCCCTCGAGTCCCCAGCAGCTCCACTCATGTGGGAAATGCTCAGCGGGGAAGCAATGAGGGTATTTTTCAATGCACATCCAGGCCAAATTGATGGCTTGTGCTGTGGCCGTAGCCTGCTGAGTGTTTATAATGTAGCGATTGCACTCCGCTGCCCTGATCTTGTGACCCCCAAAGGGAATTGATTTCTGCCGCTCTGCTGCCCTCTCACATCTCTATCTGCTCTTGTTGTCACCCCCCCTTCTTTTTTTAAAAACTCATATTCTGTTTTTCTTTTTTCTTCTACATCGTCTTCTATGTCTGTTCTGCCCTGTCCTCTCCTTGTAACTCCTTTTTTTACACACACGCACACACACACACGCACACACACACGTGCTGCAACATTTTTATGATTCTACTTTGTCTTCATCTCTCTTTGTCCTTCGTTTCATTCGCTGCTTTGCCCCCTGTGCTCCCTCTGGCCTTCTTGTCAGTCTCGCTTGTTTTATTGGTTTATCTTGTTTCTTGAAGCCCCCAGCTTGCCCCCCCGTCCCCCCCCCCACACACACACACACACACACTCCGCTCCCAGTTTCATCTTTAGCCACTGTCACTCTATTCTCATTTTTTCCCTTCTCTTCTTCCCGTGCCCCTCTTTTCCTGTGTTTACACCCTCCATCTGTCTGATCATTCGCTTGTCTCCTTCCCCTCTCTTCTTGCTGTTTGTCTTCTCCCCTGCTCTTCTTCTCCTTATTGCCGACCCCTCCTCTCTGTTTGCGCCTCCGCCGCCAAGTGTTATCCCTTCCACCTCTTCTCCGTCTGTCTCTGTATACTGGGTCCCGTCCTCAGCCCACATCTTGGTTGACAAATAGATTATCTCGCTAAAGACGCCTCATAACAATCTCCAGACCTTGTTATTTTAACCAGCTATTGCTATTTTATAGCTGTTATTTTTGCAATTCCCTGCTGGCGAGGTGATACCCCCCACCCCCATCCAAAAAAAACCCCACATTACACATCTTATTACATATCTCATTATCACTCATAGCACATCTTTGCTCTGCCTGTTTGTCCTCCCTCCTCCTTCAAGGTTTAGTTCGTACTTGACATTTTTCAGAGCTTTAATAAAACAGTCTCAAAGGGTCAAGTCATAAATAAGTCAAACGATCTTATTCTAATTACACAAACCTGTGTGATATAAGAAATGATCGCTTTGCGCTTAATGTTTTGTCATACTTCACTAATGCATCAGTCATGACCTGCAGTGACCTTCCTCTCAATCTTTCCCTTATTGATCAACTCAGGCCTAAATATTAATGGAAGAAGATCCCATGAAGAAGAAGACATATTACCTGTTATTATTCAGTGCAGTTTACACTGTACCGTATTGGATATGTTAGCTAGGGTGGTAAACGCTTTTCAAAACTGCCCTTTTGTGGTGAATCGTTTAGCATTTTCACAGTGAAACTGTCCAATAAAGGCTCAGGTCCATCCCACCTGGCCTGTGTTCCTTTCATGGAGAAAGGTGGACCAACTACAGATCCCTGAACTTCAATCATGACACCAACTGACCTGACATTTCTCACGAGCTGCACTGAAAAGTACGTTTAAGACAAGTTTTAAAAGTAATTAAATTACAGACTTGACTTATGTCCTCCTTTAGATGGGGTTCTTCTGCTAATTCAATTATTTTTTTGTCATTATTTCCACGGTATGTAAATTTCTCAGTGTAAAGAGCAAAGTGCTGCAGGGGAAATGTCCTTAAAGCCCCAAATTATTTTTTGCACCTTCAGTTCACTTGTGTGAAAGTCATTTGCTTTTTTGAATGTTTTTGGTTGGATGCCCAAAATAATGTCTGACGTCAGGGCAATCGCAAGTCAAGTCAAGTCGAAGATGTTTATTATGATGCACAGGTTTGTTTACTGTGGGTCCATCTTTGTACGCGCAGAGCAGCGCGCTAACCGATACAGAGGAGCAAATGCATAATTCAAACTGAATATTTTCAAAGCTGTAGGACCTGGAGCAGCAAATTCACTGCATCGATTTGGTATTCCAGGGTTGCGCTGTCGATTGTGTGTGTGTCTGAAATAGTAAGATGGTTACAAATGAATAGAAGCCTGATTGTGTGTGTGTGTGTGTGTATCTGTTGGGATGGATTCTTGTGAAGTGCAGCATCAGGAAGTCCATGCTTTCTCTTTGCCATTTAATCTCCATGTCATTATCGAGCCACCCCTGCATGGCATATGTGCATCTTCCTCTGTGTGTGTGTGTGTGCGTGTGTGTGTGTGTGTGTGTGTGTGTGTCTGTGATTATTACATATTGCGTACATTAGAGGATGGATGACATGTTACTGTGAGCGATTCACAGCTGAGGGAGCAGGAAATGCAGGGAAAGTGAGGAAGATGGATGGAGAGGAATACAGAAGGGAGCACGGAGGAGCAGAGGGGAGGGAAAGATGTGAGGGTTTCTTTGAAGGGATTGGGGGGACTGTGTCCATGGGGTCTTAATGTATGGAGGACACATGTGGCCCGGACAGGTGCTGCGGTCACAGCCCTCGACTGAGTGAGAGACAGAGGAGCTGTGAAGAATTGATGTGCCCTACTTACAGCAGCTGAGCAGAGACAGGAGAGGGAGGGTGGGAGGCTGGAATGATGTTAGATTTTGGAACCATGTTGTGTTTTTTGTCTTCTTCTTTGCTGAATTATATCACGTCAATTTGTTCCTGGGTGTGGGTGTGCGCCTGCAACACGTTTCGTCTAGCTTCCTGTTCAGCCGGCATGTGATGCTGCTTTGTTTTTGTTTTTTAAACACCAGGGTGTGTGATTCATTATCTCTCTCTCTCACACACACACACACACACACACACCACTCTGGAGGCCCAGGCCATGCAGCTCTCATTAGCCCGTCTCACACTCTTTGGCACTGTTTGACCGAGTGCAGGCCTTTATGTGCCCTCCTATTTAAACAAGGTGGGGAGAGGGTTGAGTCCCTGGAGGAGTCAGCAGAATGGAAACCACTGCATGTTAATCAGTGCTCCTAAACTCCACACAGGAACAACTAAGGAGCTGCGCCGGCCGCTTTATCCACTTTACTCCCAGGAATATCTTAATGACCAGAAAGGATTTATGGAGGTTTTGTGTTGTAGGCCTCACTGGGTGTTGTGTCTTTGGATTTCTGCTGCTCTCAGCAGCCCGCTTAATGCAATGTAGTGACCATGACTCACCTGAGGGCTGAGATAACTATTACAGGAACCTGACTCGCAGCAATTATCTCTTATCTCTCCTTTTGTTATAAGGGTATGAGTTCATATGTAATATCGAAGGAAGGATTTAAATGGGGCTATATGTGTCTTATCTGTTTCTGCATAGCCAGCATTAGCATTAACAGCTACTTACTTGCCAATATTGCAGGAATATTGCAGAATTTAAAAGAAAACTATTTTTACTCACAAACAGCTGTTCCCATGGTGAAAGCAACACCAGTGTTAATTTTTGTGCTTCTATTTCTGTCACTTCTCAGTTGACATACTAACCAATAATCCCACACCTCCAGTTGTATATGTTGTGTTCTCATATATGTAACCTATTTATATACAGCAGTGGCGAACCGTGAACGCTACATCTGGGCCTTCACCTCAGCCATCACCGCTGAGTAAAGACATCATCACAGAAAAAAAGCCACTTAAAATCAAACCGTGATTGGTCAGTTTGCCACTCACTCTCCAAACCAAGACACATAGCTTGGCCTTCCCCAGGATTCATGAAGTCCTAACCTAAATCAATTAGTGAGCTAATCGGGCCCTGCTAGAGAAGACGATTCTGATTCATTTCCAGGACAGTAACCCTTTCATTGCTGATGTGAACTTTAGAACAATGATGAGAGAAAATGTATCGTATTAAATTAAATGAGGTAGAATTTTTTTAAAATAATTATTATTTAGAATTTTTTCTGAAGGCCCTGACGGTTCCCCACTGAAGAACCTTTAAGGTTAAGATCTCCTCACCCTCTTCCACTTATTCCATTTATTCATCCCTGTTCAAAGATCCAATAAAGTGACAACATTCCCATTTGACTGACAGCACAGGCTGCATCCGTTACCACGCAGCTGATCTCACAGATACACCAGCTTTAAAAGCATTTGTATAATGAGGCCGTACATGTATTGTCGTACGCGCCTCCAGCTGACAGAGGGAGAGAGAGATTATACATCAGGCCTCAGGTGACAAATTGTTAACGTCCAATCACAGTAATATTTACACCTCTTCTTCAGTCCTCCAAAAATTCTCCTCTTTCAGCAGGTTGTCCCTTTGCAAAGTGAATGTCAGACAGGAGAAAGCAATTTTAAAATCTCAAGTGGACACGGTGTTATATTTTATTTTATTTTATTTTCTACTCCTCCATCCAGCTACTGCTTCACAAATTCTCTTTCCAAATGAGGCTTCAGATTCCTAGCTTTTAGCCTGAACGTTATTATCTCTGGACTAATGTGGTCTTGCGATAGCTGCTTGTGAACATTTGTCCTTCGTGCTGTCGCGTTCCCGGCTCGAATTATTTCCATTCCACTTTTACTATTTTTTATCTCGGCCATCACGGCGACGACGCAGGACAGAGACGCGTGTGTTTCCTTCAACCTGACAACAACCTGTCTATTTCATAATATGATGTTATTTTCTTGTATCGCTGAAACAGTAACTGTCGTCATTTTAGCAGCCAATCATAAGTCACAATTTTACTGAGCAAGAGTACAGACCCCTAACATAGACTCAAAATCACGTGTCTAAGATGCTAACTGTAGCACCTGTTCTCTGTAATGATGAAAGTGTTTATCTGCCGTTTTATTTTTTTTGACTGTGTCTCTCCGTTAGAGTGCAACTGAATAGGCTTATTTGAGTGAGGGATGCATGCTGGGTAATTGAAAGGGGACAACTGGCACAAGTCAAACAGATGGAGATGTGGTGTGTTGTAGATTGTGCGTGCGTGTGTGTGTTTGTGTGTGGGGCGGCGTCTGGCAGGAGTCAAACAGGAGTGGATTTATCAGCTTCCCAGTGCCGGCCAAAACCATGGCCTGCCAGATCCACACACCCCCCCCTCCCCCCCTCGTCCTATGCACGACTGTCTTAGTTATCTACTTTTTGGCAGCTTGTTGTGTTGTTGTTTGCTGTCTACCTGTTTGTGCTTCCCCTCCTTCTTTTTGTAGTTTCTTGGATGAAGTCTGAACAATTATGTCTCTTGTCCTCTCTTTCTACAGTCTTCATCTATCTTTTCATCCTCTTACCTCTTCTTCTACCTCTTCTCCTCTGCCGTTCTGGCATTCTCAGTAAGTGACAGATGCTGGGTGAAAACCAAAAAAAAAAAAAAGGCAAAGAGGCACTGAGAGTAGAAGAAGAGGGAGGCGAGGAAAGGTTGAATGTTCTGTTACTCTTGGGTTCTAAAGGAAAACATGTTATAACTGTGTAACTGTTACTAGAAACCATCGGGAATAACAAGATTCCCAGGACCCTTCACGCTGCTGTCCTCTTCTTGACTGTTCATTTTAGGGATTTAAACGGAGCTTCCTGAAGAAGTGTAGGAAGTAACCCAGCGTTTCTATAATCCTGCCTGGATGCATGCGCTCAAGCGATCACTCATGCCAACCTACTCAAATCAGTAAAGCAGCAGTCACACCTGCTGCAGGTGTTTCCGATAAAGAACCGAAGAAAGGGTCCACCGGCGTGACAATGATTCACCGCCTTCGCTGTGTGATCTGTGGATGTGTCACATGTGAACTGAATCTTTGATTGTCTGCGTTTAAAAAGACTTTTCACCTCCTTAAGCTTTAAAAAAAGAAAAAAAATCGGAAAAGAAAATAGCGTTGTCAATCAGTGTTAGCTGGCCACCTGGAAATCATATGATTATGTCAGAAATATGCTGTCACCTTGTAGTGCAGTAAGAGCAGGTGAAATCATGACGGGTTTGTCATGCGCGCTGGGGGAGTGATATGTTGCCAATGAGAGAAAACTGTTATACGATCATCCAAAAGAAGGCTATTTTATTATATGAGGATGAGCCATGTCCTTTCTGTAGATTGGCTGAGCCTCAGGGATAAGACTTGGTACGAGGACAACAAACGGCTCAATTTGTTGAAGGGACAACAAAGGATTGATGGCAAAGACTGAGCACATGAAAAGGCTACGTTTAGGTCTCAGTTCGGGATGGAGGTAGGGGATGGGAAGGGGTTTTTTTTGTTTGTTTGTTTTTTGCTGTTTCATACGTTTGAAAAGTTCTGCTTCACAGTCGGACAAGAATCAATTCAATGCCTGACAGAAATGCCAGGACGGTATATCCCAAGCACACACACACAGACACACACACAGACACACACACACACACACAGCAGGTACTCCTGCAGAAAGCAGTCTGAAGTGTCAGAGTTTAGATGTTTAATTGGCCAGTGTGTCAGCAAAGAAACAGGATGTGAGAGAAGTGTGGAGAAGTGCGTGGAAGACAAGAATCCATCACCCTCCAATCTTCTCTGCTATATGAGTGTTACCACCAGGGGAGTGTTCCTGACTGCTTGTCGGTCTCTTGTGTATCAGTGTTGCTGGCCCAGACACAGAAGGTGTTTAGTGGTTTATGGGGGTCGACTTCAGATACGCACCAAGAAGTGAAAGTAAAAATCACCACCAACAAAACTGGTTCCTCAAGCTGAGTCACATCCTGACAACTCACAGGCCTGTTTGGTTATAACACTGTATCTGTCGAGCTAATTCAGCTAATAGACTGGCCCGCGGCTCTCTGGCATTCTCCACACTGGAACATTCATGCATGTGGATTGTGCAACACAGCAAATATACTACACCTTTAACTTGCTTTTGTCGAACGGTCAGTACATGCTATTGACCAACGTAAAGTTGGCAAACGAGTTGCGATTGGCTGTAAAGGTTAGGTGTTAGCCATCTTGGAAATGTCTTTAGTATACTTATACAAACCAAGTATGTGTTTTTTTTTGTGTGTGTGTGTGTGTGTGTGTTTGCACAGGCACAAAAAGGTAGTAGCACTCCCTGAAGGAAAGACCTCATATCAAGGCCTTTCCTGTCGATATTACTTCTACAAATCAGACCTCCCACACCGCTGAGGGCAGCAAATAGTACACATCCACACACACACACACGCAAACAGACTCACAAACTGGCTATGGGAAAGTTTTATTACCAATCTATGCCTGATAAAACTCCCCTGCTACAGGTTAGGCTGAGTGAGAGTTTGTTCTAATGCTCATTGCCCTGTTTATCTGGCATGTGCATGATGTGATTAACCATGCATGTGTTCTGTTTGTGCACATGTGTACGTGTATTTGTGTGTTATTAGAATGCACGTGCTCGTGTGTGCGCTGCCTTGGCTTTTTTGCTCTGTTGGGAAAACAGAGGAAACAGTCCGAATCGCATCCATCAATCTGCTGTTGCCATTTACAGAGACTGCACAACCAAAAATCCATGCTGATGTCTATCACCTTGTGTTTTGTACATTTTGTTTTTGGTTCAGGAGGAAGCAAGAAATTAAGTTCATTATTGTTTCATGTAACGTGTGGAAAAGTTCAATCGTGACGGCTCTTGCGGATTTGCACAGCTTTCAGAGAGTAACAATTAATATATCCAAACATTATGTTGTTCTGCTTATAAAATACAGCAGCAATTAAAAGAAATCTGACGGAAGGGAAGCTACATCCCATAAACCAGCCTTTGTCTGTGATGGTGGAGCTATGATCAGCGAGTTAAGCCTGTTCTCAGTGATAATAACTGTTGATTCCTACAGATCATGGACAATAGATCCATCACTAAGCCTAGGTGGTACAGAAGAAGACTGGTAGTTGTCATCATCCATCTGTTCTATATTCACCAGACCTTACGTTCATCTGTGAAGTGGCTTCACACTTCTTGTGTATGTCACTTATAGAGTTGCTGAAAGGAAGACACACAAAAAAGTGCAACTGAGAGAGAGAGAGTCTGTGCGAGTTTCTTCCCCCATGCTGTGTTACTGCAACCGCAGTTGTGTCCATCACGCGTACTTTACGTACTTTACTAGTTGTAAGGTTGATCAAACAACATACAGTTAAATCCCACATCAATCAATCCTATACTGTCTGCATCTAAATATTTGGTGCTGGCATGAACTGATTCAAACGGTTTGTGTTGTTGCATCGATTCGCTGCAAATTTAAAACACACACACACACATCCACATATTTCCACTCCCTGGTTACACAAATGCTTCCAACAGCATGATGAAAGCATCATTTAAACAGAATAATTCATTGGTTGTCGACAGACTGACTGTTTGTCGACAGAGGCCTGAGAGCCTGTTCACAGTCCAGTGTGCAATTTTTTTTTTCTCCATAAATTACAGCTTCTTTCGCTGTTTGCGTTTGTGTTTTTCACATCCAAAATAACAGTTGAGCTCCGATTTCATGCAACATGAAAAACAAAACAACATAAAATCCCGATTTTCAGGAAAACTAACCATTTTAACCACCCAGGAAGAGCTCAGTCATTCAGCCTCCAGTCAGCCCTCTGTCAGCCTCACTGCTTCATCAGCCCCTGATCCTCTGGGAGAGGGCTGCACTGTGGTGGTGCCGCAGTCTTCCTTGAATTGATTTGGCTAAGTGGCCATTTATTTTAATTATCTAATGAATAGACTGGTTGAATGGGATGGACGTGGGGTATTTGACTTGATCATGTTTAGAAAGAGGCATTAGAGCTGAGTTTACTGGAGAGTAGTTCCCCAGTTGCAGAGAATCGAAGGGTGCAACCTGCTGTCTTTCTATTACAAAGAGACACAAAGTACATCAGCTGAGTGACAGGTAAAACAAACAAGTTACGCAAAGTTACAGATGGAAGACAAAAAGCAGAACAGAGAGTGTTTCCAGACTTTTACACCAGTCTTTGTAGTCTGGATTGTTGCGACTCCCACCCAGTCTCACTCTCTCCTCTCATCTGCATTTCTGTCTAACATCAGATTCAGGTTTTGTTTTTCTTGCCATCGGCACTTTCCTGCGTCTTTTTCATTCGTCACAATCAAGGACTTGCCGCGGCTTCCCGCAGACCCAGTTCCCTGATATTCAAGTACCGAGCAGTGTTCGAGACGAAGACCGAGGCTATTTCTCAACGACGCAAATAACGTTACAATATCATCTAACAGGCTTTAAAGAGGCTCACATACAACAATTACAATATGATGTGTAAACACCTCTCAGCTGGGCTGTGTTACTGTGATTTGTTCCCCATGTGCTGTGCATGGCTGCCCACTGCTCCACCTGTGTGTGTTGTATAGTGTATTGTATAAGTGTACTGTGACAATGACAAACAAAGCTTCCTACTTTCTTGATGGCAAATGATGTGCTCACACGCCATATTAAAACAATACAGGTCAGGGTTGAGCAATGTAACCCCAACAGACTCAACAGAGGTCAAAGTTATAAGCTTCCAACAAACAGATACACAGCACAGGTAAGACACAGGTAACTGGCTGGCAGGATCTGACACAGACTGAAAAGCATGCTGGGATTAAATAGCCACTGACTAACTAAATAGCCAAATATCTAACACTGAGTGAAATAAAATAAAAACATAATTTATACTTTTGTATGTTTTCAGTAACCACTGACTCTCTATGAGTATTTTCAAAAATGTGATGATTATCATAATGACCATTAGGCTGTGGATTTCCCCACATGTTCAGTGTATGATCACAATATAATTAATTAGCATTTGTCACGTACAGAAACCTCAACTTCATTAGAAATGACTCCAGTACTTTGCTGCTGCTAATTTATAAGTAGAGATATGGATATGTTAATTACATCCAATATGACTGGGACTAGAAAGCTGTGAAAATCTGCATGTTAAAATGTACATGTCGAACAGCAAGTTGTTAGACACTTATATAAAAAGAGTGTTTGATGCCGTGACACAGGTGTAAAAACCTGCTCGCACAAACATTAACCAGATGTTCTCGTTAGGCTGACAGAAGGTATGTGACATCTTGCCTTTTGTTCATATATATATATATGAACAAAAGGCAAGATGTCACATACCTTCTGTCAGCCTAACGAGAACATCTGGTTAATGTTTGTGCGAGCAGGTTTTTACACCATGGCTTTGGAGGGTTTTAGAGAGAGATCATAAAGATAAAACTAAATGCGCTGTAATGCGCCCGGTGAAAGATCCCAGATCAACACAAGCAGTTGCTCTTCAAATCTCAACACAAAGACAACCTATTTTTTTGCATTGATAAGAATTAAAATTGCGTTCGTATGTTTTGTACGCGGGGTTAAGTTGCCCTGGATGAGCTTAACAAAGCATAAGTAGCGATCACTGGAGCAAGAGGGGCGAACGGCACAGCTGTATGAGGAGGGGGGGTGTCACCAAAGAGGGAGCTGAAGAAAGTAAAAGCACAAGCCCAGTGGAGAGGCAGACTTAGCAGAGCAGATGGTTTCAACGTTTTTGCCAGAGGCACTCCACACACAGAGAGATGACTACAAGGAAGGAGGGTGATGATGAGCTGCAACAGCGACGACACATCTGCACGTCCCCCTCCGCCAGCGCTTCAGAGGGTAGAGAGAGGACGGAGGAGGCTGAAGGGTTTTGACAGGCGTCACTGACACTGTGCTGCGCTGAGTGTTCGGAGCAATCACAGTTGTCCACATGGCATCAATCATCCGGTCGATGTGTTTTACCAAAAGGGTTCTCTTTGGAACGTTTCTCGTAGAAACGTAGAAGATATTCTCCCTCTTCTCCACCGGTTTCCAAAACATGCCCATTTTGTTAAGATGCAGCCCAGCATTTGAAGTGAAAATCCTGCAGCTGAGCATCAGTGTGGGGAACAGCCTGACAGCCAATCTCCTTTACTGTCACTTAACCCAAGAGTAGACTGTGGACAAACACACACACACACACACACACACACACACACAGCTATGTAGTGCCTGGCTAAATGAATGGTGGATGATGGGTGAGTGTGAGTCTTGGCTGTGCCGCCATCTGTTCCGACATGGGACAGAGGGGATGGAGGGCTTGTGGTTCGCTGAGCTTCAAGCCCATCGCAGCATTCAGCTCACCTAGTGTATACGCTCCACTGACACCTGAATGGATGGAGCTGTCTCTCTCTCTCTCTGTGTGTGTGTGTGTGTGTTTGTGTGTGTGTGTGTGTGGACAGTCTGTAGTGAAATTCAGTTTTGCCTCTCATAATACCTTCGATGATGACTTCAAATATGGTAATGTCTGGCCGAAGCTCCACTCGGAAGCTGATCCAAAATCAATTTACGTTTTGTGCTTTCCTTATTGAAAGTCCCTCAGCGTCACACTGCCACACACTTCATTTTCTCTGCCTCGCCTGCCGACGCCTCCACTTGCACATGTGCCCTCTAACTGCCTCGCTCAGTCTCTATTACACGCCCTGCCATTGTTTCTGTACACCACAGCGGTCACTCTAAACACAATTGCCATCGATTTCTTCATTTCGCTCTGGTTTTTTTTTTTTTTGGTCTATTTCTGAGAGTCCAGTGCTGTTAAGAAGAATCGCAGGCTTCAGTCAGGTTTGTGTGAACATTACCTTTGGAGGGGGAGAATAACAGAATTAGATGAACGGGGGAAAGAGAGAAAGCCATAAGTAAATCTCAGTTCAATCAATTTTCATTTCGCTTCGTATTGTCTGATACCTAAGAGCCTCATTACACCTTTGACTCGCACACAGTGTGACATAAAAGAGTGTAAAGCAAGCACACACACACATGCACAGAGAAGAAGCGTTGCGAAGTCGCACAAAGAGGAACAGTCATTGTGAGGTCTCTGTCTGCTCGTGTTGTGTTTGTGAGTCCACCTCCTCACCAACTCCAGCTGATGACTGGGAGGTGATCGGAGGAGTCTCATGGCCAAAAACCTGCAGACAGCTTTGCCCTTTACAACGAAGTGTGCTGCTAATTAGAGACTATGAGTGTGTCGCTGGACTCAGGGGTCCATGTGTGTGTCACTGGGACCATTCATGCACGCATGACTGTCTCAGCCTACATACTAACACAGGGGAGTGCTAGCCTCGTTGGCATATGTCTATAGTGAGACATTGCAGTGAGTGATGATATTGTGCTGTGTGTGTGTGTGTGTGTGTGTGCGTGCGTGGCAACACACAGAATGTATAATCACAGATATTAAACTATATTCAAAGTATTGCTCAGTAATGATGCTTCAGTAACACAGAACCACCCTGTACATGCTCATTGAGTATTTACTGTACGCTACATAGTAAACGATGCAGCGGATGCAACACACATTCTGATGAAAAACCTATTTTATTTAGGAAGTTTATTTCTCATGTTTTCATTGTTTGCTCTTTTGTTTTGTTTTTTTAACGACCTGTTCCAGTGTTACAGGTTAATTGGTTTTCTGCGTCAGAGCTAAAAACTGCAACCTCCAGTAAATCTCCAGCACGTGGAGGTGAAGAGGTTCTGATTTCCATATTCTCCTCTTGAAATGCATCCCATACATTAGTGGAGACGGTGTGGCCATTACCATGCTTAATTCAAGAGTTGTGAAGTGAGAGCGCAGATGCGCAGCACTTTAAAGCAGGAAGTACATACTTGCAAACCATATATAACACAGTCCAAGTGTTGTGTGCTCTGTTTCCCTTGAAACGCCTTGGCTGTTTCGTTTTCACCTTAATGGAGCGATGTGAGCGTGGAGAGTCTCTCGATTGAAAATGCTGAGTCTCTCGCCGCCACCGCATTGTGTGCTGTTATATTAAGCTTCAAGCAGAGTCAGTGGTCTTTTGACGATGCAGCCGTAAACTCAGGAAACCATTTGGAGAGATTGAAGAAATGCTGGACGATACAACAAACCCTGTTGTGCAAGATCCATCTATTTTTAAATGCGCTCGATTGAGTCCGTCATAATGGGATCCTGTCCATAGCTGTATCAAATGTATCCTGACTGACTGATAGCAATCTCTTTTATAAGAGCCGTACTTTTCCGCTGACGTTTTTGGATTGACTCTCCCATTCGCCTCGCTCCCATTGTCTCATACTTTTCCAGGTGAACAGGCTGGAACTGTAGAGCACGCTACAGTCCACAGAGGCAGATCCTCGTTTCATCACGCTCCTGTTCTCTGAGAGAGCTGCCATGAAATTTCCTGTGAACCCACCTCATCAGGAGCAGCCCTGTCTCAGCTTGAAACCTCTGCTGGTGAAATAAAGGAAATTGCTGATGCTGCACTTGAAAAAAAAAAAAAGGAAGATAGGAGAGTGTGTAACTTCCAGCTCAGGCCTTTTGGTATTGTTGATATAAGGGAGGGCATTCACTGGAGGAATGGGGGATAAAATTTCTATATGTAATATTCGAAATGCATCAAAATGTATGAGCAGAAATGGACCAGTATGAATATATATATATATATATATATATATATATATATGTCTCAAGGGTGGGTTAGGGGTCAAGTTACACATTTGCCAGTTGTACATTTCTCATGACCGCAGAGGTGAGAAAAACACCACAAATAAGCAGAAATACAAAAAGGTAAATACAAAGGGGTGGAAAACATGTATACATATATATAATCTTGTAATATGCTACATGCATTTAACCTCCATCTTTTCCGTTGGAGGACGAACATCAGAATCACACTGAGTTTGAGTATTAGTTCTCTCTAGGCAGCTCGGCCTGTGTGTAGCTCTATGGATCAACTGGCTTTGTTGTTCAGTAAAGGACAGCTGGGGAAATGTAAGTGTAACCTATTTTAGAAACACTCCAGCTGTTTGCACAGTGCATAGTAAATTATGGTTTGTGAAGCTTGCGGTGTGTGGGTCTCACTTGATGAATTAATAAAACTACAAGAAGAGGAAGGGTGCGATCTGAGCTGTAGGCTCCAAGGTCTAAACTCGTGAACTCATACTTTGTAGTGAGTATCCATGTATTGTGTATCCATGTTTTTGTTTTTTGTTTTTTTGTATGCATGTTGATCGGTTTTCGTGAAAAACTGGAGGCACTGTATGTTTGTGCGACTATTTCCGAGCAATAACCTCATGCAATATGGATGTAAGTGAGTGCTTTGCTTCTGACTAGAGGGGAGTGTGTGGGGATGGGCAGCAAAGCAGAGCCACAGGAACAGTATGTGGAGATGCATTTCACGTGAAACGGGGCTGAAGTCTACGAGTTGAGGAAGGACACTGTCATATTCAGTATATGTTGCCAGTGAATGAGAAATGCATGCATGAATATAAAATAAGCAGCACCATGCACAGATGCACACAGCGGGCACAGAAAGAGATCATGTCTGACAGCCTCCTTTAACCAAATACATACTGGATTTATTTTTGTTTTTGTGGGGCGAGATCCAACCCACACACACATACGCAAAAAAACAAACAAAACAAAAAAAAAAACTTGTGTGCACATGGACTCGCACATTCAGCTTCACACACACGCAGTGGCTTGTCAGGCCCTCAGTATATTCATAGACTTCCAAGTATGAAAAATTGATTAGGAAAATGCCACATGTCATCATATTGAAAATCCACTCCGTTTCCGTGTGTAATGGAAGAAGAGGCAAGTGTGACACAGAGAGGGAGGGTTTGAGCGATGCCTTGTGTGTCCTTGTGTTTGAACGCTCTCCTGAGTGTTGGCACTTTGTTCCAGAGGAGTTGCTGACAGTGTGTAGATGTTCTTGCTCGGTTTAATGAGCAGATCTCAAGATTAACACAGACAAATAATGAGAAACAGCTTCGCAGGAAGAGAGTGCGAGTGACAAAAACACACACCACCCCACCCCGCACTTCACCTGTACATCACACTGCTTTGTGTTCCCACCAAGCAGTTGTCTTCACATGCTCGTCTGGTCATTTCACTTCTTTAATAATAAACCGCGTGAGGCACCATGATGGTTTCTTACATGCAGACTGCATTTTGCATCCATCCTAAGGTTCACAAAAAGGCTTCCTGTACGGTTAACGTGATGTTTATTCATGACGAGAACAGGATAATAAATGCAGGCGATGGGTAGCAACACGCCATAAACACATTCAGAAGAGGCACCGGCTAAATTCCATGTTACTAAGTAACAAGGCTCGAGTCAGATCCATCAGTGTCGAAGCAGAAAACATGCCATCAGTCAGCCTCTGCATAATGGCAGCAAATGGCTCGAGAGCAAATTTCAGAGTACTTTCTCTCTCTCAAACATCATGTACCAACCAAACTGAAGTAAGTGGTGCTACTTTTCCAATTGTTAACATGCAGGTAACAGCAACCTTGTGTTTGGGCAGTGTGAATGAGAGAGATCTCAAACCATGATTTAATAGTGCTGGATCCCATGGCAACTGGTGTCACTCCTGACAGGGCCTACCCTCAGGCCTACAGAGACAGATTCCTTTATATCACAAAGACGGAGGAAATACCACACTAATCCATGTATTGCTCAAGGGCTATGAGCCAAGCAGTGGAGATGGTGTAGCTCAGTCTCATCAAATCTAACTAGGAAAGAAAATGTATTTAGGTTTTTTAGGTTTTGTGAGCAGGCTACTCTCTGTTTTGTTTTTTTCTCCTTTCTTCAAAACTCATATGATTCTCATTGGAGACAGCCAAGTACCCATGTCCATGTCCACATACTGTATAACACACACACACCTACCTACACACACACTGACATTTACTTCCTTCATTACCACTTAGGTGGCATTTTCCACATTCTTCCACTTATTGCCGTTTCGCCTGACTTCTGAACCCCTGTTGTGTGTATTCAAGCGTGGGTTCAATATGAGGGACAGAAAAGTTAGAAAGTCATGCAGGAGGAAGAAAGTCTGAGAATTAGATCCACTGAAACAGATGGAAAGAATGTCACAGCGGAAGAGAGGTTGTGTGTATTGTCCATTTGTGTGTGTGTGTGTGTGTGTGCAAAAGCAGAAAGCGTTGTCACAACGAATAAGATAATCGCCTTCCTCTAATGATGCGGTTGCTCATCTGCGGGGGCACCCACAGCCCAATGTGGCCTGTCTGATGACGGCTATCACAGCACACACATACATCACGACACACAACTGTGACAGCCAATTAATGAGGGGGACAGGATGGAGGACGAGTGAGAGGACGTGGAATTACGACATTCCATATTGTCAAAACTCTTAGCACCACTCTGCTAACACTCCGCTAATTAGTGTCTTTCTGTCCTCTTCCTGCCTCTTGTGTGTGTGTGTGTGTGTGTGTGGGGGGGTCTTTATGACATTTACGATGTGATTCTGGTCCATATCTTTCCCCATCTACTTTGTTAGGAACAAAATATACACATTTTCAGAAAATCAGTGCTTTTGTCGCTGTGGTGTTTTACATGCGAGACCTTGCACGAGGCAGATGCATTTGATGTTTTTGTGTTTCAGTGCCATCATAAATATCCTTGCTGGTTACGTGGGTGTGTATGTGTGTGTGGAAGATTTGTGCAGCAGTTGCCTACAGACCCACCATGCAGCAGTGACAGTGTTGGCCTTTAGCAAAGCTCCATGAGATGGAGATGGTGTGTGTGTGTGTGTGTGTGAATCACTGACTTTTCTCCACCCTTCCACACCCAAAGGTCAGCAGATCGCTTATTTTTACAAACCATGCAAACGAATAAACAAATAAACACAGACTACTGTTTTTATTTGTATTTTATATGCACATGCGCACACTCCCGATTAGATCAAGACAACTCCTCAAACGGAAAATATGCACAAACAATCAATTTAGATGATCAATGGTACGACAAGCCTACACACATTATGCAGGTACATTCAGACTGTGTTGGAGGCTGCCAGTCTGTGTCCAATGTTACACTCAGTGGTTTGGCTGTTGCAGATGGGTTAATGACGATTTTAAGATGAATAATTTTTGTTGTTGTTGTTGTTTATCATCACTTTTCCTCTCTGCTTTTCCATTTTCTCTTCAGTGTAAACGATTGATCAAATGTATATACAGTACTGGGAAAAGCTGAGCAGGTTAAAGAAGAAAAGATACATTTCCTTCTTTTGTTTTGATGCTTTGCTCCCTCCCTCTGTCCGCTCCCTGTTACTCATCATTGTAATAGGGCTATTTGATGGTGCGCTGTTTGATGATGTTTCCTTTTCCGTGAACAGTAGCAGACCACAAATGTGTATTTCTTTTAGCGGCTGAATTTTAAACTCATTTAGCACCTCCACACAAATACGCACACACACACGTGCATGCTCTAGTGCACGCGTGTCCATCTAGTATGTGCTCATAGTGGGCAAATTAGAGTGAAACACACACATGCACGCACCTGAGTGGTGCAGCTAATTTGCCTGAACAGACCTGACTGAAAGGAATAATGAGGCTTTGATGGCTTCACTTAAAGAGGCTTGCTCCACCATGACATCATCTGTGACCTCGACGTGACCCCAACACTTGGCTCTGATTCATTCATCCCCCTCCCCCTGTAGAAATCTGATTTTATGAAAGGTTGACACCCACTGTGCCAGATGGAGTGAAAGGTGTAAACCTGAGGCTGCCATTTGACAAAGACTGGGAATTAGTATTAGGTAGAGAGAGGAAAAAACACCCCTTTGCACCCAGCTGCATTTGGACACAGTGAAAGGCATTAAAGTGTAAGAAAATATTCCAATGTACTTTTATCCTCATAGAGAAATGGTGGAAGAAAAGGGTCAGTCAATGAGAAGCTTGCTAACAATTCTGTGATGGAGGCAGGGGCACTTTCAAGTAGCCACTATAATAAAATATATTATTTACAATAATAATAATAGAAAACATGATAACTACATTAAGGCTGAAAATACAGCAATACGAGTTCACAATTAGATCAATGCTCCAATTTTGCATTTCAGTCCATGAAATCCAACTAGAATGCACTCAGTAGACCACAAACCCCTGTCAAGGACAAACAAGCCTGCATGTTTGTCTAGCTCTTAAAATAGAAGAAGAAAAGATAAAATCATTTGGTTTAGTGTGATAATTTGCACTAAATTTTGCAGACCCTAAATCAATATACCATAACATTTAATGTTACCCTGCAGGCGACCTTGTGTTCTGGTGACGTGGTTTAGGATGACGCTGTAAACCCAAAATGTGACCTGGTGTCGTATTACCAATAGTCCGCCACTAATGGACAGCCTATTCACTGTCTTCAGATTGTCTCAGGACAAAAATGACCTTTCTGCTTGCATTTGAACAAACACAATTGCATAGTACTTGCACTTACGCACACACACACACGGCGCAAACAGCATGCATCATTCATTTGTGTAATCAGTGCACCATCAGTATATCTGTCTAATGATCCATGCTGCATTAGCAAGCTTGGAATTGGGTTTTGGGTGAAGGGACATTTACCAAAAATCACATTTAGCGAATCACACATGCATGTTTATACAGTTTGATTATGTTCGAAAAAGAGAGGAGTGAGACAGACTCTGATTGTTTGGCTGCTCTGGGGCATCATTACTGCTGCTACATTCACCAGAAGCAGTGGAATGAATTAATCATAACTTTAGTCATTCTCCAAATTACCCGCTTGTGACAAATAACGGGAGGCAATATGTGGCCCATGTTGAACTCCGCACATTTGTTTTCAGGTCACTGTTTCGGAAACGGTCTTGCCATGATTTGCTCTTGTGTCCCTCATCATCCCGTCCTCTTGTCCGGAGGGAGCAGAGCAATTTAGGGGAAAACAGGGAAAGGATGCAGGAAAAGTAGTAAATGAGAAGACAAATGGGGAGAGTAGTGATGCTATGAGGTATGTTGAGATCTCAGGTGAGTAAAGAGGAACGAGCTGGACTCAGGACCACAAAGAGTTGATGTATGACCATGAAGCACATGAAGCACAGCTGCGTCCGTGCATCCACACACACAAATGTATTCTTACATACACATGCATACTACCACACACACATGCACAGATGCCACAATAACACATGGTTCACTTGTATGAAACTCACTGGAGCAGAAAGAAGACGTTTGTCCTTATTTTCCTCTGCTGACGCTTTTCATTTCCAAGATCTCGTCACCTTCCCACCCTTTTTTTCAACCTTTCTTTCAAAACCCTCCTGCACCCCTCTCTCCATATGCCTCCTCTTTTCCGCCTCCTCTCTTTTCTGCATGCACCTCTGCGCTAACTTAGATCACCATATCACAAGCTCCTCACTGTAATGTGCAGCGTGTCCACAGGCGAGCCCGGAGCTAGTACATTCACTTGTTTTGCATGTACTGAGTGTTTGTGTGCTTATTTTTTTTTCCCCACACAACCAAAGAGATGTTGTGTAAAATAAAATGCTGCAACATGACTAATATGGTAACTTCCTTTTCCATTCTGGGCTCAGCGGTTCTCCCAAAGGTCAGCGCTGCCAAAAGGTTTCTGCATCTCTGACAACAGTCACCAACTCGTGTCAGAGTTCTGAGCGAGTAAATGTATTGTGTGATCAGCAGCAAGAAAAAAAAAAGCCTCCCTGTTCATAAGTGCTACCTCTCATCACAATTTACTAGTTCGGCTTTATTTCTTCAACTTTTCCTCCAAAGCATCTTTCTTTTATTGCCTTTTGTCATCCGAGTGCTACATGTGCATTTGCTCTAATAGACCACCAGGGAAAAGCCAGCGTTGCTTCTCTCCTTGCTCTGTGCTCACGTCATCTCTTTTTTCCTTCACTCTGAGAGAAAAGCCTGACCCATACACTCTCTAAAGCTCTGGCATCTTACTCGCCGCTTAATCCCGTTCCCTTCAGCAGGCAGGGTGCATCAGGCCTCTGCTGTATCCTCTACTGAGCTGCTAGAGACGTTATTAGCGTGAGCCTTCCAGTATGTATGTGTGATAACCACGATACTCCAGATTATCTATGCCGTGCTCAAAGAAATGCATTTGTGGTATTCAGAGGTTATCATACAAAGTCATGGTATACTGGAATAAAGAAAATCGGAGCGGTATATAGCAGCCATAAAAGGGGAATACATGCAACTGTTATTTTCTCCTCCGATAAGCTTGTAGAAATCCCCTATAGGGGAGAGATGAAGTCAGTGTTCTGTTAATATGATCTAATTGGAAGTGGCCGGTGTTGAAGCAGTTGCTTGGTTTGTCTGAACCTAATCCTGTGGAATCCCTGAGAAAGTATTAAGGATATACTGTATGTGCTGTGTCCTAAATGTAGGACAGTGGTTTGCAAATGGAACTAAGCCTCGACACTCTTTGAGTTAATCGTCCAAAATGCATTTGAAAAAGTAAAGTATGCACTTGATGAATAACTTGAAAAATAAAAATAAATAAATGTACCCTTTTTTTCCCCCGTTAATCCCAGTGGCACTCATTATAGCGCTTGTTCAATGACGCGTCATGTCCTCTTTAGCGGGCATATGAGTAATTGTACTTTTTTTTTTTTGCATCACAAAAATCGGTATTTGACAAATGTAGCCATAGCATATGACTTTTTATCAGAGCTTGTGGTTTTTACCTACAGGCGTTTTCGTCAGTAAATGGACTAGATATTTTTGAGATGTTCGACATGTACCTGCCGTCTGATACGCAGCTACGCCATCCAAACCCGGGCATATACAAGACACAGCTGCCCACTGTGGTGACTACTACTCATGAAAAGGGCAGGGCTGCTGTGTCCGTGGCCCCTCACCGTTATCAGATTACAGTCCAACCTGTCCTCTCCTGGCCTGGTATGAACTGGCCTTGCTGCTCAGCCCTGTGGAGAATCCTTGGTGCATGTCTGGCCCTTATTAAAGCCCCTACTGCAGTCTCTTGTTAGTAAGGAAGATGGAGCGAGGGATCAGGAGTGAGGGAGGGAGTCAGTAGAGAAGGGGACTATCAAATATTGATTATATTTGCATAAATAGCCGCAGTTGTTTCAAGCCCTGCGTGACCTCACTCGCTAGCTTTGCACTCCGGGCATGTGTGGAGAGACCAAAACAAAGAGGCGGAATGAGGAAGGAAAGAGGTGATTAGAGTCAAGCGAAGTCATGGATCTCCCGCAATGCGACACAGAGTAGTTCTCTCAATCAAGCCCATCCCAGAGGCTCGGCCACTTCGTTCACTTCGTAATTTGCACAAATTATTGCCCCATTAGTGAGTCCACTGTAGTACGGCGGGCAGACCATAATGATGTTTTACTGTTCAGTCGGTCATTAGTCGTTTGGTTTGATAAAACACCTGAGATGGTGGAGCAGTCACTGGCGTTGTCGTCTTTATCAGTGGTGGCACTTGATAAATGTGGCCTTTGAAACAGAGGAGAAAGAGTGCAGGGATAAAAGCAGGAGAAAATAATTGCTTTTCCCCTCCTCTCTCTGCTTCATCCTCATCCCCGGCACCTCTGCAGTTTTTGTCCTGTCAACTCCTGGGACTGGATCCTCAGTGAAGTGACCCCTGACCCCTGGTATCCTGTGTGAGCAGGAAGTAGCCAGAGCAATACATGATTTCAAAAATTATGCTAGAGAGAATGAGTGGGCAAAGAGTGCATGAGTGGGTTTGTGTCTAGTATATATCCTCGAGGCAGAACTGTGGAGGCTTTTAGGATTTCTGCTAACAACGTTGTTGCCCTCTCCCCACTTTCACAGGTTGAACGGACGAGAACTTCCATTCCCACGATTGTTGCAAAAGAACAGTGTGTTAAAATAAAGAGTGTGAGAGGATGAACTGCAAAACCCATAGAAATGCTAAACAACTGGATTTTTTTGGCACCTGCAAATACTAAATCCCCAAATACTTAGTCAGGCAGCAAGGCAGAATAAATATCAGGCTATAAAGGTAACTTATGTCTGTTTTAAACAATTTCACAACAATACACCAATCAAACAAAGATGCATGTACAAATTAGCATTCAGAATAGAGGGAGTGTCAATTAAAAAGCACAGTGTTGCTGTTTACAGTTTGGATGTATGAACAATTCACTAATGCAAAGCATTAACAGAGTGTATGACTAATCTCCCCTTTAATCATTAGATATATTACCATCTTAGATGATAGAATTACTTGGGCATTATTTGATAAGTACGCAGTTAAAGTTGATATAATCAGTACATCCTGTGATACTTTATTGTAACTTTTAAATTTGTGTTTATGGCGCTTGTATCTTTTACATCCCAGTAAATGACAAGTTATACTCCAGAGGGTATTAGAAACACACACTGCCACCAAAACTGAATTTCCATTCTTGCATCGATTTTGGAGCTAAGCGAGTAAATTTGTATTGACCCTGTCTGACAATATTTTCTCTCTGTTGTGGAGTTGACTTGACTCATTTGCACTGTCCAGTGGCCTGTGTGCGTTTTTCTACTGTGGCTGGACACTGGCGGTTTTGAGCGTGTGTAGCACATCATCTGTGACCGGGTTGTAGTGTGTGTATTTACCTGCATATGTCTCTGTGTGCAATACACACTGCTATCAAATACATGTGAGAGGCCTCGGCCGGTGGGTTTCTGGCTGTGTATATATATATATATATATATATATATATATATATTGTGTATGAGGGTGTGAGCAGAGCTGATCGGTGTCCATGCTGAGGGCTTTGTCACAGCTGACCTATATTAGATGAAAGCAGCTGGATCAGTGGCCTGCAGGGACAGTGAAAGAGTTGTGTTCTAATTATCTCTGCAGCTAGCAAGCGACACATAGCACACACACACACATATATATGCACACACGTTATTGCATACACACTTTCCGGCAAATCGATGGGAGCTTGTGAGAGCATCTGCTCCGTCTGACAAGGACTGGCATCCATACAACACCTCATGTCACACAGTGCATATTAAAAACCCTTTTGTGACGGTCATGGACTCTGCCCTTCTGTCTCCCGATGCCTCGCGACACAACTCTATTTCCACTTTGAGAAATATAATTACCAGGTGAGACGCTGCTGACATGAAATCAGGCCGCCGTTTGGGCATTTGGGGAAACGCGTCCATGTCATCGCGCCACTGGTTCCTCACATGAGTTCAAACAGTAAATGTACTGTAATGTGCGTGTTAGCGGCTGTTGCCATGGAGCCTCAAACACATGCTGGTCGGTGGGGGTGGAACGGTGCATTAACGATAATGAGGCGTAGAATGACAGCACGATAAAGCCCAAGGAGCTAATGCTAACAGCTAATACTAATCAGTGGACTAATGCTAATGCTAATGGAGTGGTAATAAAGAGTGCAGAACCCTGTGGCTGCCTGGTAGCGCGTAGCACGCAGCTCACTTCAACAAGGCTACATGCACAATGCTGATAGATCTCGTTGTTATAACTGTTATTTCAATGAACACAGATATGCTCACACATGCACACATTATGAGACAGAGTCACCTTTTGTGTTGATGACTGTGTTTCTTTATCATTTGCTTTTTGTCTCTTGCCAAGTGTCATTGTGTTTGTTCCTTTGTCTCCTTCTCTTTGCAGAGGGACTGAGCACAAGTTACTCAACTGACCGTTTCTGCTTGAAGTGATGGAGCACCATTTCCTGATGAGACTGTGGTGAGTGGGAAGCACGCATTTGCACACACACACAGGTGTACACACAGTACACACACACACGTGCGTATGTATTTCCCGCAGCTACTTGTCACCTGTACCTTCACACATAAATCCCACTTCTGTCCTGTGCGTCCTTGAAATCCATCCCCCGGAGGAGGACGCCAGAGTTCCCAGTGGAACCGTTCAAGGATTAACCCACGTCAGTCAAGCAGCTCTAAGAAAGTGGGGCTCAGAAGCGCGCCACTCACTCAGTCATGTTCTCTCTGCACGGCTGCGAGTGTCTTGTGTTTGATCCCACATGTAAAACAGTATTGATGGCGTTGCTCCTCAGTGCTTTGAAGGAGGAGTACACATTCGTGACTAAACGCCACGTACAGCAGTTTGCGCTCTACCGAACATGTGTGGGTCAGAGACGCAGCTTTTCAAAGGTCAAACACAGCGTTGTTTGTTCAGTGTCAATGTGACAAAGTTGGACTTTACAACCTGGTAAATGACAGAAGATAGTGACTGAGGACGACATGGAGAAATAATGTCAGACGAGTGCTGGCTGGCACAGTAGTAAAGTAAAAATAGTAGGCAGGGCCGCCCGATTGCGCTGGCCTGAGGTTGTACTACTATTCTTAGTCTCCGTCTCCTCCTCCTCACTCTCTCCTCCCTCCTTTCTCCTGAGTCTTTTGTTTCCACTGTGACGTCAGCTCGCTTCAGTCCATCTGGTGTCTGGTACCACCCTGGATCTATTTACGCTCCCTCTCTAATTGGCTAAAAACCACTTAACTGACTCCCATCCATCTACTCCCCATCCATTTGTCATTCGATGTATTTACCCTCCCTCTTCACCTTTTTATCCATCACTACCTCCCCTAATATCAGCCATGCAACCCTCTTTTTTATAGTTGGATTTAACAGACAATATAGAGCTTTAGAGCAATCACTTAATTATGGCTATATAGAGGGCCACTTAGTGTGGATCCGTGTGTGTGTGTGTGTGTGTGTGTGTGTGTGTGTGTGTGTGTGTGTGTGTGTGTGTGTGTGTGTGTGTGTTCCTGTTACAACAGATACAAATGTTGCAGTAAGAACCAGAAGACATCCGTATTTAATGCACTTTTGCTACAGTTACGTCCCTGCTGTCAGAGAGCAGGGCACTGTGATTCACCACTGACAAGTGTGTGCTATGTAAGCGATGGAGTGACAAGGTAATCAGATATAAGAAAAAAAATAAAGGACCAGGTGGTTTTGACAAATGAAGAAATTTCCTCTGCGGTGTACATCAGTTTCTCTGAAGAGGCATATTACTGTCAGTCAACATATAACATAGTCACTCAGAACAGATTGTGTTCAGCTCAGCTCATCAGTGAAGCATAGTGAAGTGTTGTCAGCGTGGTTACTGGCAATCTAATGACATATAGCAGGTGCGTGCACCAAAATAAATCTAAAGCCATAATGAGAGGCTGAATAGGATTGACGAATTAAAAGTAGCTTGTAATGGAAATACTTAATGCTCTCTGTTGTAAACACAGCGCTCTCCATCACTGTTACATTAATGATTCAAGTCTTGATGAGTCTAGTCTTGACTATGTACTATGTATGTTTACAGTGTTCAGTGAACTCTATGAAGGGTTTTTAAGTGGCATCATGTAAGGTGTATGAAGCTGAGAATGACATTTTTGTGTGCATGTGGATATCTGTGCCTGCAGTTGTCCTGCATATGGTATCTCGGAGAACAAAACTTCAAAACAGCAGCTTTTTGTAGCACTGAAGGACGGTATCTCATTAGGAAGCACATTAGGATGTGTGTAGTTTGGATTGTGTAGCTGTGAAGAAGCAGACGGCACTGAGGCCGCAGGAGAGCAGGTTATCAATTGTGTTTCTTGATTATCTGCAGTGCAGCTTATCAACAGCAGATAAGAGAAGTAGGCTGAGAATCGTTTTCTGTGCATCGGACCTGCATCTCTACCCAACCACTTAACTACGGAACAACATTTGAATTTGATTCGCTTTCTCATGTTTATGTTTAAAACAAACTTTATTTTTGTCATTATTCCCAAAGGACACTGCATTTGTGCAGATCAGAAAGAGCTGTTTACTCTCTGAGCTGCATGGAAGAAAAACGGCCATCTGTCACTGTCAAGATGTTGTAGCTGCTGCTGTGCATTATTGACAGGAAGATGGAGACAATAAAAAGAGATAACAAAAAAACATGTAATAAATGTGTTATCGCTGTTGTGCCATGGGGCTACGATGGACCTTTTGAGGTCAGATTGAGCCAGCAGTGAAAGTAATAGTTGAATAAGAAATGTTGCAGAGAAGAAGGAAAGGAAGTTCAAGATATGAAGGTTTAACCAGCTGGCCTACAGTACCTAACATACTGGAGCACTCCACCGGTATACCAAGCAAGAAACACAGTTCTCTGATGGTGTGTGACTCAAAATCTCTTGCCTGGTCACTCTGAAGCCGCTCAGGAAACCCATACTGGACTAAGAACTGTTCCCACAAACATTTTGCCGCCATACTGGCCTTTTGGACGCAAACTAGTTCCATGGGTCTGGTGGTTTGGACATTGACAAGCGGAGCCGCTTTATCAGGTGGACATGATGGTCCTGGTCCTGCGGACATAGCTCTCACAAGCTTTCACCTTTCTTTCAATATCAACAGCCGTCTTAGGCCAATACAACCAAGATCTCACAAGGTGCGCTCAATCTCTAAATGACCCACATCATCATGAAGATTCCAATGTACAGTGGGTCTAAAATGTTTAGGGAGAACTAGTTGCATGGTCTCTGTCCCAATTTGACGCTTTCTGTAGAGAAGATCATCCTGTATCTCCAGATGCCTCCACTCCTTCAGAATTAAGTGAAGATCAGAGGAGTCGGCTTTGAACTCAGCAGGTAAACTATCTCCTTCTTCTAATAGGCTGATGACTTTGCCTATCATTTCTTTGCACCTGAATAAGATCAGAATGACTTGGGAAAAGTCACAAGACCATTGTTTTCCTCCTCAAAAACAGTAGGATTGGCTGCAGGGGATATGGCAAGTGATTATACAAGACCAAAAGAAGGTGTATCATCTAGCAAGGCTGTGTGCCTCTGATACCCCTTTTCCACCGAAGCGGTTCCAGTGCTGGCTCGGGGCCACTGTATGCGTCAGTGACGCAATGACGTTACGTCGCACCTTTTCAATAAACCCAGGCGCCAACAGCGAAGCAACAACAACACTTACAGGAAAAAGAAACAACAACAATAGATGCAGTGTTTCCCGTACATACATTCTCGTTCACACACACACACACACACACACACACACACAGAAGAGCGCGTACATATGTCGCATGTATGCGTGCTTCTCTCTCTCATCTCGTTATTGTTGTTGGTCTTAACAACTCTGCCCCTCCCGCTGATGAAAGTGGTTCTTTCGTCTGGCCCAGCAACAAAGTGGTGCCGCAGTTGAACCAGTTTTTCTGCCTCCAGAGCCAATTCTTTGTCAGTGGAAACATAAAAACTGGTTCCAAGTTAGGCTCTGTTTCCGAACCGGCACTGGAACTCCTGCGGTGGAAAAGGGGTATTACAGGTTGCAGTGGCAGTGTCTGCAAGGAGTTGAGGCTCACCATCCCTAACAAGATGACAGAAGATGAGATTTGAACTCTTCATTGCGTTGGTCCTCCTCTTAGAAAGCTAAGTCTTCCACAAGTGCCCCATTAGGTTGTCTGAATTAACCATCAGCATCAAGATTCTGTTTTCCAGCTCTGTATTTGATGCAAAACGTGTATGTGCACAATGTTGCCAGCCAGTGGTGGCTAGCTGCACCATGCTTTGCTGAGGTGAGTATGTAAGTTAATGCATCGTTATCAGTGACAACAGAACAGCTGTTACCATACTACAGCTAATTTGTCAGTTAT
>JAFBJQ010000847.1:170000-210576 GCA_016785345.1 Trinectes maculatus
AGGCCTTTCACACTGTGTGTGTGTATGTGTTAATCATCTACACATGTGTGTTTGACTGTGTGTGTTTTGTGTCGAGAGGGAAATGAATGCGGTTCAGGATCATCAGGACACATAGGGAATGCACACAGACCAATAGCAGCAGTAGGAGACTCCCAACAGTTTGGCATTGGTTTAAAAGCAACAGGAATATACCCCTGACTTTTGCATAGACATTAACGCAACACACACTTTTAACACCACTGACCATTTGTACACCATGATACCAGTTCCATTTTAATTTACTCCTAAACAAGTGTACTGTCGCTGACAGTTTCGCAGTTTAAATGAAACTTATATTCCCTCACGCAGCATCACCCTGTGAATCCTGTCTAATTACATCCCTGTGCTGAAAACTTGTACAATGATGCGAGACAGACGTTGCCAACAAGATGAGTGGGAGAGACATTCTGTTCGGAGCGACGTACGGATATTGTAAGTGAATAGACTGAGGTTAAAAATGGCTGCTGCAGAAATGGTTACCATGGTGAAAGCAGCCTATAGCGGACAACCTGTCGAGCCGATGCACAGATAAGCCTGGTCGTAGCCTTGAGCGTGTTGCATGAATGCACGCATGAAAATACCCAACATGGGCCGAGTGCACACGAGAAGCAGAACGCATTTTCATATTAGGCGCACTGTGTTTGTTAATGTACACATTTAAGCATGGTTGGCTGAACGGACACACAGCTGAACTGATCGATTCATTGATTGGTTTTAGTGTCCAATCGCAATTTCTCTAATGTACAACAAATTACACAACGGTTTTCAAATGTATACAATCAGACAGCTGTGGCCCCTTTGATAACATACACAGTATATAAGATAAATCTTATAGAACAAACCTAATACAAAGCCAACTGATATTTATCATATATTTTAATATATATGGACTCTTATAATATGGACTCTTCTTATTGTTTTACTTAGCAGATTAGTCACAGTAAACAAGATCTGGGTTTACGGTGTGGCCTATGTAAAACTTTCACCAGTAAAGCATAGCAACATAATTCACAATTATGAAAACATGATACAGCACACAAATCTTCTTAAGGCAGTTAAACCACTCAGGACATACGAAGACATTCTCAAGTTTATCTCTTCAAGACAAAATAGAAAACAACAATGCAGCATTCAGTTTTACTGCCCCACTATTGACGACAAACAGTCAATAATGAAGCCAGTAGCACTGCATGTGCGTATAGGACTATCAATATGTTCATATACTGCACGTCTTTAAATCATTTGTGGAATAGGCTTTGGTTCTGTGTGCCGTACAAAACAGGACTGCACCCAAACGCAGTGCAGAACAGGACAAATGGATTCTTGAAAGAAAGAACTAAAAAGGGAAAAAGGGGGGGAGATAAAAAGGAGGAGCGGTGAGAAGAGAAAAGTGCAGGGCATACAAAATGCATCAGTGAGCTCTCTGCTCGCCTGACGCTTGACTTTTTCTCCTCTATCTCACTTACTCACTTACATTTTGTCCCTTTGCACCACTGCCACATTTCTCTCCCGCACATCCCCTTGTTCCCTTTTATTTATCTCCGCTCCCCTGACTGTGCCCCGACCCCCAGAGCGCCGCTCCCCTCATTAACTTTCTTTTATGGGGCTGCAGATGACAATAATTGGTTTGAAAACAGGAGACAATTGGAGACGGGGATTATGCCTGGCTCACACCCACCACGACTACGACCCCATGCCCACCCTGTGATGACATCACCGCTTTGCATCCCACCCTCCACTCTGTGACCTAACTTTCTTTCACTCTCATCAGTCTCTCAACGTTTTTCAGACGGGTTTTTACTCTCTCATCTTTACCACACACTCAAACACACACTTTCATGTTCCTATTTTTTGGTTCTTTTTCTATTACCCCCTCTTCTTTGTTCATATTCTCCCAGAGACAAGTCTCCATAGGGAACAATGCTCTGTTCCTGGCAAGAGTGGAAGTGACATTACTGACACAGTCACAAACGCACGCTAACACACGCGCGCGCGCGCGTGCGAGCTCCCCCGCGCACACAGGAGAGAGAGTTCTGTGAAATGATAATGACATCTGATTAAACACTGTGACTAAAGTGATGTCATCTTTCCAAAAAAACATGACCCTGTGACAAGGTGATGGAGGAAAATGGATGGGGGGGGGGAGGCTGGTGATTTGGTGGTGAGGTAAAAAACTGGTTTGATGGGGAGTGAGGAGTGAAACAAGAAAAAACAACTGAGAGTCACTGAAGCTCAGAGCAGCAGAGAAATGTCATGTCCTCTCCCTCCTCCTGCTCTCCATCACCATGCCCCCTCCCCATCTGTTTGCTCCTCATTTCCGTTTATCCTGTCACTCTCTCCGTTACTCTCACTTATCCCTTCTTCTCCTCATCTGTGCTCTCTCCATCTCTCCCCCCCGGTGAGGGCTCTCAGGTTTCAGCGGTAACTGCTTTAGCACAGAGGATAATGGTTTGTAATTCACTCCCAGCTACTCTGCTGGTCAGAGGCATACTTATGTACAGGGAGAGACGTGTGTGTGTGTGTGTGTGTGTGTGTGTGTGTGTGTGTGTGTGTGTGTGTATCTAACCAGAGGGTTGCATAGATTTTGGATCACCATTTCAGGTTTGTATACAGATAATGCTTCTTCAGTTCATCTAACTGTATCTGTGTGTGTCTGTGTTGTGTGTTTTTGTGATGCTGCATGCAGATCATGTAAAATGTTACATAACCCTGGGTCAAAATTAAACACCCCTTTCATGCAGAAATAATGAATGCACACACACACACACACACACACTCACACACACACACACAGAAGCACTGTCTGTCACTGTCTGGAATCAACACCACCTCTAGCCTCCATCTATGGCATCATGGTGAGAGACTCCAAAACTCCACCTCCCCAGAGTATCAATAATAGAGAATTGCCATATGTATCAGCTTGTAAATCTAGATCACCAACTGTGGGCCTCAGGAAGCTTGGTTGTCTTGAGGGCGCTGCAGGGCCTGGGGGCTGGGGGAAGTGAAGGAGGGGCAGGGAGTTGAGAGAAGCTGTAGATCAGTGGATATTACGAGGCTAGGGCGATGTGCGTTGTGTAGCAGGCGCTGAGGTTAGCAGGAAAACATGAGGTGACCCTGATGCACAAGGAAATTAAGGACCCAATTTACAACACAAGTGAAACTGCACAATGTTTTGGTGTCGTTCCTCATGCACAAATTCTTTGGTGTTATTGTCTCAGACAACAGTCAAAAGTCAATCGAAGGAAGCTAATGTTGTTTTGCTGGATATGTAATATTTATGGGTGGACTGCTAGAAATGTAATGTTAACAATTTACGTGTCCGCTCGTATATTAGCACCTGAAACTAAGAGCCCCTTTATCTACATGGGAAACATATCCTGCTCCACATAAACTCATTGTTTTTACACGGCAAACGCTGGCTATACAAAACATCCAATCACCCAAAAGGTTCTCCTAGAAAAAACTGGAAAACGTTCGGGGCGAGAGGAGGGGTTTCCATTTGGTTTGCAATCTGATAACGTTAGATGCGATTGAATCCTACAAGCTGCACCTTTTAGAGGAGGAAAACAATAATTCCCCACATGCAGTAATCCAGACGTTTAACTACAAGGACGTCGGCATGCATGTACACCAGCTGGCACACTGGATTTTGGAAAGTATCTTAGAGCAGAGAACCACAAACAGTCGTACGGTGCACCGGTGCCTCCCGCCTTCCTGATCCATTCATGTGCTTCACTGAATGTTTGATTTAAGCCCCAAGATTTGTTTTCTTTCCAACAGTTAGTGAACTTATCAGGCTCTGACATGGCTGTGTTGTTGCTGTCACGCTGCTGGTCTGTGCCTCTGTCGGCAGCAAGGTGGAGAGTGGCTTTGTTTGTCGAGATGTGCTCGGCAATTCAATTTCACAGCTCCCTCTCTTGTCTCAGAGGAGAGCTGGAGGAGCATAGGGAACGAGGGGACAGTAATTGAAAGGCAGCGGACCTCATCCCGTATCATCTTCTTCCTCTTTTCCCCCTCACGTGTACACGTCTCTCTTATTTTTGCGTGCATGTTTGTTTTGCTGCTTTTTACATCACTGCTGCAGATTTCCACTAATGTGTTCTAAACACATCTGACATGGTCTCGACCCTTGCCTCTGCCTTTTTAGGCAACGGATCAGCGCCTTGCTCTGCTTCAAAGTTCTTTTCTTAAATATGTTGGATACTTGAGTTACCAAAAGTCCACTGTTGTACACAAACCCAGTGATCTTTCACACTTTGATTTAAAATTCAGGTCTTAACACAACAACAGTTGTCTCTGTGTTCAACAAGTTAAAAAAACATTTTAACATTGTAAAGAAAGAAAACAGCACCAGAAATTAAACATGATTTCTTCTTCTTCTTCATCATTTCATCATTATATTCTTAAAATTGCTCCTCTTGGCTAATCTGGCTCTTAGTCCTCCCTTTACTGTTACACTGGTTTGTGAACCAACAGGGACTTGTGGTTGAGTGTAACTAGGACTAAATGGAAGTTTTGGCCAGAAAATAGAAAATGGTGAAGGGGGTGAGGGGGGGCACACTGCATAATTCAGAGGGGATGGGAGATTATGCACCATCTGTGTCCATGTACTAGTGTCCCCTGTCAGAACTGATCCACAACCCCTGACCTTTTCAGATACTCAGATATTGTTTATTGTGCATGGTTGGTTTGCGCGCATGCATGTGGGTGTTTGAGCTTGGACTAATGCTCGGTTTGAGCATTAGTCAGCCTGCTGCTCACTAACCTTTCTGCTAGATTACAAAGTGCAGGTCGGGTAGACACGAATAGTTTTTTCGGTCTTCATTTTGTTGTCGCTCAAATAAAGGTCAGACGTTTCTGCTACAGGAAATAATGTTAAAATCTCTAAATGTAAAGTGCACAAATAGGCCACACGGAGAAAGTTAAAGGAATGAACTTCTGAAGTTCTCTGAGGTAGGACTGAACTCAACATCTGTTGCAAAAGTTCTGCAATTGGTTTCTTGCAAAACTGTTTCAAATTCAGTACTGTTGTGTTGTCGTAGAGCTTCTTCCTCCATATGATTCACCCCTTACATAATGTCTGTTTTATAGTGGTAGAGTACATAGTGGAACTATCTGGACTGGAGGGGCTTTGAATAGAGCTGAGGCGACTACTCGAAATGCATGGCTTTGCTTCTCCGCATTCAGCATCAACACAGAAAGTCCTGTTCTCCTGCTTATCGCTGACGTATCCGCACACTGCTAGTACACAGGTATCTACGGCAATACGGAAAACACAGATTGTACCGACAGACAAAGATTATTGCAGTATGTTTGATTTTGCGCTGCATGATACTGATCATAAAGTGTGTGCAACTGAAAAATGCCTGAAGTAGGTGTCACAGAATGACAAATGAGGTCAATTATATCCTTTGTCCTGTTTGTGTACTCTGTTTGTGTAAGTGTAAGAGATTACATCCTCATCAAGTGCTTTTTCTGTGTCATCATGGCAATAAACATTACAAAGTTTGGCCAAATTCTGTTTAAAAATATTCTTTTTTCCATAAAAAATCAGTCATTGTACTATATTTTTTTCATCTTCCCGTTATTTTTCATCCATAATTTATGGCCAACCAGAAGTAAAGAGTAAAGATGAAAGGCCAGAATGGTAGCAGAATACATTTAGAAGGCCATCGATATTTGGCAGCAGTGTATCAGTAACAAATTACAAAAGGAAGCAAAGACCCATATTGATTTTTATGCCCCATCGCATTCTGGAATCTGTACGTTGAAGCTGCTCCGGCGGAGAAAGTCTCTCTTGTACAGTAGACGTGTACAAGTGGAGCGAAGGGCGGTTACTGCTCGATCGTCTCATAACAGTGATCCAGGCTGGGGCTGTTGACCATGAGAGGAGGGCTGTGCACACAACAAAGCGCTGACCTTTACAGGCTGCTTTTGCTTTATAGTCAGTCCATTAGTGCAGGCAAAGATGTTCCTTCTACTGGAACAGATCACTGCATGTCTTTTTACCCTCTGTTCCGTTTTCTCCATTAGAGGGCCAGATAAACCATTTTCTTGTCCCGCGTCTCTAAATCCTGGTAGAAGAAGCTTGGCGCATGTGAGCAGGAGAATTAATATACTAGTAAATGATAGGATGCTATTTCCCATCTCTTTTTGTGCTTTGAAGTGCAGTTTGATGTCCGTTGTGGAGACGGGCGCAGCCTGAACACGAGCGCAGCCGAATGCCTCTAAGGGGGCAAATCGACTGTGTTATGAGCTTGGACTAAATGACTGTCTCGGTGTAATTCTCGCCAGGGCTGGGCTGCATGAATGGAGAGTATGGCATGAAAGGCCGGGAGCCTCGCCGCACTCTCGTCGCAGCACATCAAAGAGCAGACAGGCGAACGACAGACACCAAGCCTCCCTCTGATCCTCAAGGATCCGAGATCGGGAACAAGTGGTTGACAGTGCTTCTCTAACTCACTCCATCTCCCCCACACGAGCCTCGACCAGCCTCTTCTCGCCCACTCTGACCCCCCCCCCCCTCCTGTCTGCTTGTGTGATTTTTTTTTAATCTTTCTTTTGGGTGACCCAAGATTTTTTCAACCCTTCGTCACAGCTGGCTGAGATGTTAAGGCCGTTAAGGATTAGTATCGATGTGATGAGTCCAAATCACTCAGCCTGCATGGCGCCCTTGAGACTTGTTGAGGTCGTACAGCAGATGCTCGTACAAACGACAGATACATCACTACACTGCCGGGGAAAAAAGAAAGAAAAAAAAAATGACCATGACCTGAGGCCAATGTGCATGTGTCACAACAAGTGGGTGAATTTGTGGCGTGTCGGGTTAGCGCTAATATGTTGTAGGTTCCTGTATGATTGTGATTAATTAGATGATGAGAAGTGTGCACTCAGAAGCTGTTTATTCTGATTAGAGAGATCAGCTTCCTGTGAGAGGCAGAACTAACGAGCCCCGTGAACCTCAACACCAAGCGTTCGCCACACATCTGCACATTGTCTGCTCGCTCCTCCCACTGCTCTGGCTTCAACAGACGGAGACATGACATCGCATCATCTCCCTTTTACAAACAATCGAATTTTATGAGCAACTCAGTTGGATGTCTCGGTCGAGTTGAACGAAATAAGATCACATATGAGTTGTGGTGATAAAACGGTACGTCACAGTGACACCTTTCACCTTAGACCTTGTTTTTCTTATTTATGTATATTTGTCATACAGAAATTTGTGAGTTACAACCAAACATGTTCCCTTTGTCACTGTGACCTTGAACTTTCACCTTTGACCTTTTAATCAGTTCAACAGTGAGTCTGAGTTGGTGCCTGATGTGATAAAAAAATTCCCTGCAGCTACTCCTGTTAGGTCTTATTTACGACTTGTGAGAGAGACAGGTTGCCAGACCCTTGACCTTTGAAAATCAGAATCTATCTTATTTCTTTCTTGAGTTTGTGTGTACGATTGTGCCAAACTTCAAAACATTTTTGCCCAAGAATGACTTTGTCACATGTGAAAATGCGACTAGCGGTAAATCATATTTAACATTTCCCACATCAGACATCAATGAGATCTAATCTCAACCAACTACAGGAACAGTCTTTTCATTTAAATTCCTGTCAGTGAAGAAGGTAAAAAGAGGAGAGAAATATCTTCGCTGCACCACGGTAGAGTTATTTCATACCGATTTTTCTTCTCTTCTGATAAAGTAAAATATGAAGTCTATCCTGAAGTGAAAATAAGTGAATTCCATCATAAATCCGAAACAGATGGGTAGACAAGTCTACAAAAGTGTACATTTGACTTAGAGTGTTTTTATTCTCCTCTTACTTTGCACAACATACACTAGCCTCTCCCTCGCCATAGGCTTTTTCATCTCTCGATGCCGAGCTCATCTGTTTGTCACAGATGGCTTGACAGTCATTCCGAGTCTCCAACCCACCAGAGATCCCCAAAAAAATCCTCGGAAAGTTTAGCTAAGCGTGTCCCTCTGAATCATCCCCACTCAATGTGTTTCTCTCTGGCTCTGGAGATTCCTCTAAGGGCCCATGGCTCTACGCTGTGCATTTGCATGCCTGTGATGCAATGTGCCATTAAAAAAAACCCTCAAAACTCAAAGTTCCATAGCGCAAAACACAGCTCATATGCATTGAGAAGAAAATGACCTAGTTAGTAAAAAACAAAAACTGATGAAGGCACAAAAGTAGGGGCAACATATTTTCACAGTTGGGAACACTAATCATGACTACACTGTCTTCCATTACAGCGAGTCAGACAGGTAATCAAGTGGCTGTTTCCATGAGTTCTCTCCTCATTAGCACTCATTAGCGTTTTCCTCTCCACTCCGCTACTTCCATGATCCTGATTATCCGCAGATCTGAAGTTGGCTGAGATTTTGTAAAGAGTGGGCGAAGACACAAAAGACCTCATTCTTCAAGTGAGCGTAAAGCCAAATTCCAAGACAACGCTCCAGCCGGTTGTATCGGAGATAATGTTTTTGGATTCCAAATGAGGTATCAACTGCATTAAAGTCTGGGACCCCTTGACCTCGTGAGCTGATTTCATTCTAGTCACCAGCACAATGAAGTTAATCACATTTAAATGGGGCTCTGTGGATTTTGCACATCTGTTCCAGCCAGTGTGCCTGTAAGTGATCATGTGATCAATTCTTTAATTGTTGGTGTTAGATACCGGCACTCAGTACAGTAAATTACAGGGTAAATGCAAAGTGTTCTTGTCTGTACACGTTTCCTTTAACCTTAAGATCAAGCTAATATCTCAGTCTACTCACAACCATTTGAATCCACGTTTATTATTGTAGACACTGTTATCAGGTTTATATCAGCATGGGACAAAGAGGTGATAGTAAGAAATTATTTTTTTACTATTTCTAAAGCATCGGACACAAATGCCTTATGTTGTCAGAGCCTTTGACAATACTGTACATTAAATGTACGGGTTTGCATTTTTTTCCCATTGGTGTCACAAGCCCGTGTCTGCGAACAGTATTTGTTCCCAATGCTGGTGCTTGCCAAAGCAAGATCCCTTTCCAAATCAATTTCTGATGTCAGCGATGGGACAGCATGGTGTCTTCTTCTGCGCTGAAATGTATTTCTATCCAGTCTAACCAAAGCTGCCTTGAAGCTTTAGCAGTCAGAGTTAAACCAATTAAAAGTAAATATCCTCCAACTGTCCCTCGTAGAGCTGCAGAGAAAAGGAACGGCATGAAGAAGAGGGAATAATATTGTGCAAAGTCATTCAAGGACGTTTGATCTGAGAACGTCAGACTACTGCAGCCGCATAATAGCTTTGGGTGGACTTGGAAATGCACAGAGCTAGGACTGTGGATTTTGTTCCCCACCACTGTTGTTAATGGAATCACATCAGGAAGTGACCTCGGTAGGAACAACGTACAGTACCTAAAACGCTGTCGATGTTAAATCGGCTGTGTGAGTAAAAAATAAAAAAATCACTGATATTCTATCCTTACACCTCTTTCTGTTTTTCAGCAGTACTCTAACTGTATACAGGTACACAGGAAAACTGTATACAGGTACACATTCACAGGAACACGGAGTCAGTGAGGGATCAGCCGAAATCGCTGTCAGATTAAGGCTACAGCCACTCTGCCCAACACACACCGGCTGTGTAACCACGCCAAGCCTTCCACAAACTTCCACACAGACTTCCTCAGTTCCTGCCTGAACCCATGCTTAACCTGTTCTGTCTTCTTGGAGCGTGCCGGGCTCGAGGCGACTTTAAAGGCTGAGTATCGGCGGCCAGAGCCCCGACGTGCCTGCCCCCGCCAGGGACTGTTGTCCCCGCCCAGAGTTACTCCCAAAACAAAAAAGGCAAAATAATAAAAGAGTGTCCGTTGGAGAAGCTGCAAGCAGCTTAGCTGGACACTCACCTGTCGTAACCGAGGAAGCTGCGTGTCACACACAAAGGACAAGGCCAGACAATGGTCCACATGGCAACAACACCTACACACTGGAAACTGTCTCTGATCTCTCTCTCTCTCTCTCTCTCCCCTTCTGAGATGGATTAACGATCCCAAACGATCCCCCGGTTTGTTACGTTACCTGTGTGAGAACTAGTAGATGAGGGTAAGCAACAAATAATTTAAAGAGTACAGCTGCTTCACCAGATTCCCCCTCCGACTGACACAAACACAAACGCCAACACCAACACCTGATCGGCTCAACAGCTCGCACTGCTGCCAGCTCACAATGACCCTGATTGAAAACAGCTGTGTGCAGGAGGCGGGTCCAACACACCTAAAGGGAGGAGGGAAAGAAAAAGGCCACACCCACCTAAACCCATGCAGCCCCGCCCCACACACCAACAAAATTGCTATGTTTATATGTCGCTGGTTAAGACCACAAACATCTACCGACGTTAATGTTAGCTGCTCCATCCAAACAAACGACAAAATGAGCTTTCTCTCTTCATTCATTCTGCACAATGTAAAGAGAACCTGCCTCTCTCCTCTCAGTCTCATTTTATTGACCCACCAGTGTTCTCTCTTACAAAAACCAGCAGCACAGACGGCCACTAGCAGCGGGGAGATAGTGTCGTTATCCCCTCAGCCCTGTTCTACTCCACTGAGCTGATTGGAAACCTAACACGTGTACTACACGCACACGTCCCTTTCTGTAATTGTGTGAATTACATTTTCAGACTCCTGCCTCCCCAGCCTGCGTTTCTACTGAGATTATGTGAGTGTGACAGCCTGTGAAGAAAGTTTGCACAATCAGACGTTCCGGAGGACATCTCAGCAGTGGAATTTGTATTGGTTTCAGCAGCGGCGTGATAAATGAAGGCCTCTATCAGCACTGATTAATGAAGTCTTCATTATCTCCCGTCCCACCCCCCACCCCCCCACCCACCCGTCATCCTCATTCTGGTCTGGTTTCATTGTTTTGCCTGGTTCGATCGGGGCCGATTTTTGTACTTCATAATGAGACGGAGAACAATACAAGAGTACTTTTTCACTTCTCCGCCACGATACGTTTTCTTTTGTCTGCATTTTCAATGACTGACTTCTGAATGTCATTTCAGTTCTCTCTCTCTCTCTCTCTCGCTCTCTGGAATGAATGAGGAGACCTTTCCATTTATAACACTGCTGACTGTGCGGAGTTTGTGGGCAGCTTTCGACACAAATATCAATTTACAATATTCAAATGCGTGCGCTTGCATGATTTTAAATGACACGACATAAATGTCAGATATCGCGAGTGTGTGACTATCTGTCTCTTTGAAGGAACACTTTACATGGCAGTGTAGCATATCCTATTAGATAGTATCTGATGCAGAAATGAAATTACCCTGAGTTAATTTGATTTGGATAATATTAGGCTAATAGAAGTGCAGGGTGCTCTGTGCTGAATATGAATTGGGCGAGCAGGATTATGCATTCATATGGCACACCGCCACGGCACAGTTTGGATGTGAGACGGGCTGGACTGCATGGCTTTGCCCTGTCTCGCTCTCTTTTACCGTCTTTGACACACATTTGGCAGAGTGCTGTAATAACAGGAGCCAGCGACAGTGCGTCACTGACAGACCTCTAAGTGAAACAGATTATTTTTGTCTGACAGTGCGAGTAAATAAGCAGCGTAATAACTGCATTACATACCTCACTCTCCTCCGGGGAACGACATGAGCTACTTGTATGTATCTGATGCTCATAAATGAGATACATAATATTCCTGAGGTGTTACTCTGCCTGTGGGAACTATTTGTATCTGTATAAGACGTTTGACCTCAGCTGTACTTTGTGTTTGGAGCTGTAAGATATTATCAGTCCAACACTAAACCTACAAGACATCAACATGTTTGTACACTGATATTACTATTTAGCTTGAAGCTAAGCTTTTTTCTGCATTTTGTAGTTTCCTGTGTGAGTGTGTGTGTGTGTGTGTGTGTGTGTGTGTGTGTGTGTGTGTGTGTGCGTGCGTGCGTGCAGTCTGCTCAGCTATTGATTAATGCAGCATGTGGCATGGTGGATACTGAGCCTCCTTTTTAACTAAATGATGTAAACACTTGCCGTTTAGCCAAGATGACTGTTAAATTATTTCTTCTGCACCTAAATTAGATTAAGTGTTATTAAGCCTCCCCCGTCTGTTCACTCGTTCTGCAGACTGCACACTTTTGGCATTAATATCAGGTTGCTCTAATAACTAGGTGGAAAGAAGAGGAGCGAAATGCGATGTGAAATATGACACAGTATTTACCAATATAAACCAATCATGTTTCAGCAGAAATAAAGGAAAGGAAAGATAAAGAAAAGGAACCAGGCCACCTTTGTGTTGGCTCTGCCCTCAAAGCTATTGTACATCGCGAACCTACTTCAAAGCAGCACATCCAAGCAACCGCACACGTACACACATAAATTATGCAAATACACATATATATATGCTTACATTTGTGTGTGACTGTCATTCAACTCGACACAACAACACGCACAAATGAGTCCTAATGCTGCACTGCAGATGCAGATGATCCTCAGTATTGATCCCAATAGACAACTGCACTCTCTCTCTCTGTCACAGTGTATATGATTTATGCAAATACGTTCTACATGTAGTAACCTAGTTCACCATGTAACCTAGCAACACTGGTTAGAGGTGTGTGTGTGTGTCTGTGTGTGTGCACATGTCAGTCTGTCTGTACCTCTGACTGTCTCTCTGTCTGTGATTTGCGTCTCTGGATATACTGTAGGTGCAGCACGTTGACACATCTTGTGTTGTCAGCATTCAGAGGAGTTTGAAGTAAAGTGCAGAGCGTATGTGTGATGAAACACTCTGCATGGTGTTAATGTATTAGTTCCTTCCCTTTCTGATTTCGTCTTTGCTATTAACTGCGTCGTGCTGTGGTTTTTATCCATCTTTTCCTTTTCCTAGTGTTTCTTCTTGTAAAAACATACTCCACTGGTTAGCACTCCTAGAACATTGTCCGACTCACAATGGACAGCATGTATCTTTAATATTACATACTGTACTGTATATTCCTCTTTACCACAGTGCTGAAGGCCTGACGCTACAACAGGCTCTGTTCAACATATCTCACGTACGCTGCAGTCCCCTCCTAGACCTGCAAACACTGTCTGTATGTAAAGTCTGTTGTCTCCCACTTTAAAGACTTATTGTTCTTGTTGGCAAAGTTGAGGCAAATATTGTTGCTTGGCAGCGAGAGAAGTGTGTATGTGTGTGTGTGTGTGTGTGTGTGAAGAGAGAACGTCAGCAAAAAATAATAATAGATAATTCATGACTAGCAACTGAGAGACGAAAACCGGGCTGTTTCTGCCAGTATACAAATATGATAGTATCGCTGAGTCGGCAAAACGATTTCGAAACGAGATTTATTTTTCAAGTTATTTTGCTGTGACTTGCTTGTCTCTGTCTATGTGCCCAGCTATCTGTAATCCTGATGGCAGGTTAGCTGTGTTTTCACAAAATCATATGAGGGGTGGTTGCTCTCTAAAGTGATCAAACTTTATTACAGTCAGAAACCCATTTGAGCTGCTCTCCTCTGTGTGTGTGTGTGTGTGTGTGTGTGTGTGTGCGCGTGTGTGTGTGCGTGTGTGTGCGTGTGCGTGTGCGCGCGCGCGCGAGTGTCTTGACTGTCCTCAGAGCTGTGGTCTCTGTATCTACCTTTGATTTTCTGTCAGGACAGTTTGTAATACAACACAACACGAGTGACTAGAGAGACAGCGAGGGAAAGGAGGAGTAGTGATGCATCGAGAGAGAGAGAGAGTGAGCGAGCGAGGGAGCGGTGGAAAGGAGTGAAGAGTCAATGCACTGAAAACGAAAGCTATAAAGTGACAAGTGAATGAAGGATTTTGCAAAAAAAAAGAGCAGAAGAGGAGATATGAAGCAGAGGGGATGAGTGAGATACTTAGGCCTTGACCCTCTGTAGACGGGAGACACACACACACACACACACACACTGTAGCTCTCTTATTTAGATGTCTAACGTCTCATCCTGACTCCCTGAATGAGTGTTATGGCATTTTCTCATTGCGTTTGATCTCTGTTTACCTCGTGGAATATCCCTGGCAATGTCCTCTCACGCTCGACGAGGTACAGGGGGGAAACGCAGGCCAAATTACAAGTGAGCGGCACTTTGCTAAGTGGTGTTGGTATTTTCCCTCTCATTAAGTCACAGTCAGCGGCCCTCTCAGGCTGTTCTCCGTGGCATAAACATGCAGCTTTATGCTAAATCCCTGTCTTCATCATGTTCACTTAATCAAACAGGCCAACCTTTGATATGTTGGTTTAAATAAAAAGGGCAGATGCATGATTAATTAAGTGCGTGTGTGTGTGTGTGTGTATGTGTGTGTGTGTGTTAGGGTAATAGTAGAGAAGGACCCACGTGCAGACAACACAGTTCAAAAAGCAGTGTGATTTAATAGTTCCCCAAACCCCAACAGACTAAACAGAGCTCATAGTATGAGCTTCCAACAAACAGATGGAGAGCACAGGTAAGACACAGGTAGACAGGAAGTAGGAGGGTGGAGCTAGAAGCACATGTCAAACCTAAACAAAAGCAGAAAACACATGGTCAAAATGTAAACAAAAGCACATGTTACAAGAACCTAAACAGCAGAGTCACTGACAGAGTGAGTGAGAGAGGGGGGGGGGGGGGGGGGGCCTTGGGGGTTGGGGGGGGGGGGGGGGGGGGGGGGGGGATGCCTTGTGTGATCGTTTAACAGTCAATGGTTTGTCTTACAAACAGCTTTGTGTCCAGCCTTCTATCAATATCAGTCCTGTCAAAACATCATCAGTGTTACAACGGCCAAGAAGCAAACCTGGGTTGTTACTCAGCTAAGCTAAGAGCTGGACTCAGATGCAGATGTAACAACAAGATTCAGGGTTTATTTTTTAAAACAAGAAGTTCAAAGGCACAGAAAATCCACAATAATCCTCACACAACGAAAAGGTCCAACCGTGGAGGCAAAAGAAAATAAAGTTCCAAAGTTCAATATAAATCCAAAAGGTTTCACAAAAAATCCTCAAGCCAAAGTTCCTCTTAACAACACGGTCCAAAACAAAATAATCCACAGAGCAGTATTCAAACAAGATATTTCACAAGCAAAGTTACTCTTAATCAACACGGTCCAGAGCAAGGTAATCCATAGAGCAGAAATCAAACAAGATATTTCACAGTAACTCACCGAAGCAGCATTACAAAGACTCAGTGTGGAACAAAGGAAATGGCAGGTTTAAATACCAAACAAATTTGACCAACAGGAGCAGAGAAGAGTATCAGGTGGCAAAGGCAACGAATCAAAAACAAGGGGCGTAGACATAGCACCTGGCAAAAGGAATCAATGAAAACAAAAACACGCCCACCAAACCAAAAACAACAATGCCATCATGGCCACTAGATGTCGGAAATGTCTCAAAATCACAACACTTTTTGTGTGGAGATTGCGTGTTCTTCCTGTGTCTATGTGTGTGTGTTTTTTTAAATGTATTTGACCTTTTTATTTAAAGTACCAAGAACAAATAATGGTTGAGTAACCTGCTTATCTTTTTCTACGTCTGCGTTTAAAGAAAATAAAGATACATTCAAAGTCACAAAACAAGAGTTTAGTTTAGTTGCCCTGCAAATTGTCTAATTTAGTCTATTAAACAACACAGTGATGTTACATTTTAATTCGTTAATAATAATAGTAACGATACTAATAAATGTAGCAACTATATCAGAATCAGAATCAGAATCAGATATACTTTATTAATCCCTTGCGGGAAATTCTTTTTAAGCAGTGCCCAGTTTACAGAGAAAAGTCAGTAGAATAAGGAATAAAATAAAATAAAATAAAATAAAATAAAATAAAATAAAATAAAATAAAATAAAATAAAATAAAATAAAATAAAATAAAATAAAATAAAATAAAATAAAATCATCAAAGGTAGGGGATATCGATTGCGAATAGTGATTTTATTCAGGCCCCGGTAGTCGATGCAGGGACGCAATCCTCCATCTTTCTTGCCAACAAAAAAAAACCCGGCTCCAGCCGGGGATTTTGAGGGCCGAATGAAGCCTGAGGCCAAGGCGTCCTTGATGTAAGAATCCATGGCTTGGCGCTCTGGCAGAGACAGAGAAAAGATTCTTCCTCGAGGGGGAATGGAGCCTGGTAACAAATCAATAGCACAGTCATAGGATCGGTGAGCAGGGAGGGTGGCGGCTTGACTCTTACTGAAGACCTCCTTCAGATCCAGGTACTCCTTGGGAACATGGGACAGCTCAGCAGGATCAAGGGACTCGGAAGGCAAGGGCAAGGCTCTGGAAAAGAGGCATGTGGCATGGCATGTGGGACCCCACTCCATTATGCGGCCAGAAACCCAATCAATTTGTGGGTTATGGAGGTTAAGCCAAGGGTAGCCTAAAATCATGGGAAACTCGGGTGAGTGAACAAGATACAGGGTAATCTCTTCTTGATGGGCATAAGACTTGAGAAGTAAGGGGCTGGTTACTTGGGTTACTCTGCCGCTACCCAACGCTCGGCCATCAAGGGCAGTGACAGACAAGGGAGAGTCAAGAGTTTGTAAGGGGATATTAAGTTTATGTGCTAAGTCAACGTCAATGAAATTTCCAGCAGCCCCAGAGTCTACTAGGGCCCGGCAGGAGTGATTACACTCCCCCCAAGAGATGGAAACTGGTAAGTAGACCCCCTGGCCAGGAAACTCGGGAGAAAGTGTGGCGCCCGTCAAAACCCTCCCTCGGCTGGACGGGCCTGGTCTTTTACCAGAAGCTCAGGGCAGGAGACTCGGAAATGACCAGGCTTTCCACAATAGATGCAGCATCTTTCTTTTCTTCTGCGCTCTCGTTCGGCCGCCGAGATGCGCGTGCGTCCAATCTGCATGGGTTCTGGGGTGTCAAGAGGTAATGGCACAGGACTCCAGGATTCACCGAGAGTGGCTGAATGGCTCTGGCTGGGAGCTTGGTCACGGCGTCGCTCTCTGAGACGATTGTCCAGACGCATAGCAAGGGTAATGAGAGTCTCCAGGTCACCCGAGCAGCCTGCAGAAGCCAATCCATCCTTCACTGAGTCAGATAATCCATGGTGAAATGCCACTACAAGAGCAGCGTCATTCCATCCACTGACCGCAGCCAATGTCCGGAAGGCTATGGCGTAGTCTGAAACGCTATCCTTGCCCTGGCGGATATTCATCAGTTTCTTGGCTGAGTCAGTGCTTGAAACAGACTGATCAAACACCCTAAGCATGTCCTCGGAAAAGGTCTTAAAGTTTGAGCATTCAGGGCCTTGTCTCTGCCATACAGAAGTTGCCCAGGACCTGGCTTTATCAGTCAAAAGAGTAATTACGTATGCTATCTTAGCTCTTTCAGTGGCGAAGGTGGATGACTGAAGTTCAAATGTGAGTTCACATTGAGTTAGGAAGCAACGACACTCACCAGGCTTGCCACCATATCGCTCAGGGGCAGGAAGGCGTAGCTCTGGACCAGAAGTAGTGGGTGTCGGATAGGCTTGGATCTGTGCTGGTTGGGTCGATGCTGGCTGGGATGGCGTTTGCTGGGTATTTGAAGCTCCGGTAGCTTGGTTAGCTAACTGTTGAATAGCATTGCCATATTGCTGCAGCAGTTGAGCATGAGAGGCTAGGAACTCCCGTTGGCTAGCTAAAGATCTCCCATATGTGTCCAGGGTGCATCCAAAGCTGGTTAAGGCTGCCATTATTTTTTCATACTCTGACACGGTCACATTAACTCCAGCTGAACCATCTGCTGAGTCCATAGTGACTGAGTCTTTCTGTTACAACGGCCAAGAAGCAAACCTGGGTTGTTACTCAGCTAAGCTAAGAGCTGGACTCAGATGCAGATGTAACAACAAGATTCAGGGTTTATTTTTTAAAACAAAGGCACAGAAAATCCACAATAATCCTCACACAACGAAAAGGTCCAACCGTGGAGGCAAAAGAAAATAAAGTTCCAGAGTCCAAAGTTCAATATAAATCCTGCTCAGTACCAGATTTCACCCCGTCCGATATCATATGGATCATCGTACGCCAAATAACTCCCAGCGTCTCTGCGGATGGCGAGCGAGAGATCTTGGTCAGACATTTTGCACAAGGTTGACAGTGGGACATTTTCTCAGGTTCTCTCCTTTATGGACTCTGGTTGCAGCTGAGTGCAGCAGTAGCTGATGGTGAATGGAGAACACTTGCCAGCGGCTCTACTGATGCAGAAAAGTACAGATAGCTGAAAGCACATCAGTGACGTCCAGCAAGTTCTCCACTAATTTGATTCGAATGTGCCTCCTTCAAAAATGCATCTATTACATAGAGATGTTTATTTTTACTGATTTTCCGATTAAGATTAACCATCTACAGACACATCCGCACCTCTGTGAGCCCAACACTCACATCAGCAAGCTACAGTTCTAAAAATGTAAATGCTGAAGTAAACACGGAGTGTGGTTGAGACTGATGGGAATATCATTAGTTTTCCAGGTATTTGGTTATAAGCCAAAGTACTTAACACAGTTGAGGGTTCACTAACATTATAATTCCTCCTGAGAGGAACTCAATAGTCTGGCGTGGCTAAATATAGAATTTATATGTTCAGACTTGCCAAAAAGGTCAAATTATTTATTTTTATCTCTTACGTCTCCTGTTCGTTTCAGTTATCATCAGCAGATATCAGAGTCAGAGGCGCACAAAGCAGCAAACGTGCCTTTGCTTTGCTGCAGTAAAGTCACTGAGTGATAAGTCAAGTCTCATTTAACACAGGTTTCTCAGAATCCCGTTCAGTGTAAACAGCAGCAGCTGACGGCCTGAGGCTCTTTCAAACCAGGACGCAGCGAGTGCCAGACAGTTATTGAGTCCTGGAGAGTTTAGTGGCACTGGAGTTATCCAGGTGAATGGAAGATTCATCCTAATGTGGAAAAGTTAAAGAACGTTTGGATTTCTCTACTTGTTACAGCACAAAGACGTGACAGTTGCCTGTGATAAGAAGCAAGACGTTTGTCTTGTCTGTTTTTATTACTTTTGACTGGCAGGCCATAATTCACAGTATTTCTCTTGTTGTCTATCTTGTTTCCTCCTCAAGAAAACAAAACAAACCAGTTTGGTGATATATTTCACTGTGTTGTTGCGAGACAGTGGCTGATTTAAGACTTGTGTGTGCTAACGGTTGAGCGGTGTAGGCCGCATAGCGACAGACAAACCAACGCTCAGCACGAGGCCGCCCTGAAACAATGAGCCACCCTTGGGCGGTGATGGCTGTGCACGTCCAAAGATGTGGATAAATTGGTTACAACTAGCTCTTTCCACATTTCCTTCATAGGAAAGCAGAAAGGGAAGACAGAGAGAGAGAGAGAGAGAGAGAGAGAGAGAGGAGGCTGTTGGAATGTTGGTCCAACACGGCACTCTTTGCCAAGACTCACTGCATTCAGGTTGGTCATTAGGAATCAGTGTGGAAGGGATGAGTTCCATCTAGATGAAGAGTTTTTTCAGCAGTGGCCTGTTGGGAGCAGAGAGACTGCGTGGTGGCAGTGACTGAGAGACACAGAAAGGATGGTTGGAAGAATTGAGTGTGTGCATTAATGTGTGTAACTTGTTGAATTTCCTTGCAAAGAGATGGGGAGATAAGTCAAATCCACCAGAGTGAGGACAGTTTGCCAGGCTTCACTTTGTAGAGGCGATGTTTTAGGCGAAGATCTTGGACTATTAGGTTTGCCTAATAATAAAAACCACAGTGAAGGTAAAATTCCCCAAAAGAAAAATATATCAAGCTATTTTTGCACTCGCCTTGTCTGGCTGCAGAGATGGTTTTCATTCCAATTCCCCTCACTGAAACATCTGCCAGTGCTATGAAGATGATGAGGACGGCTTTTTTTCTGACTTTGGACTCGAAAAGTTTCCGTAAAAAAATTCAACAGCAAGATGTCTCTCCAAAACCATTGTCCTCGTCACGATGGATAATCCAGAGACTTTTGCGGATGGTGTGGTGACATCTCTGCCTAATGGTGGAAACAGAATGTGGCAGCAGCCGAACAAACTATTGTCGCGTTAATAAAGACGGCACACAGTAACTGGCATGTGCGAATATTTGTTTGTATCAGATTGAATGCACAGCATGGCCTGGTCTAAGGAGGTAGCCACTGTGGCTGCTCCTGACTCTTCCAATACTTCCTGCAATACGTCAAACTAATCCACTGTCAGAAAATTCCAAAAATAACACTTTTAATAAATGACAGCGAAGCTCACTGAAATACACCTAATTGCACTTCCTGTAACAGTATAACAGAAGTCTTTTTATTTTTAATGTGCAGCTGCAGCAGCAGGAAATGTTCGATTTGCATAAGCAGCCACTTACTGGAGCATTTTTTCTGGGAAAGTTCCCGTAGACAATTAGTTCATAATACTACACACACACACGCGCACGCGCACATTGTCATAGGCTCGTGTTATGTCATTCAGCGATACTGAACATTTATTTACACCAAACAATCTTTGGTTGTCTGTTGAATCAGTTTTTCTGTGTTTTGTTATTTCTATTCTTTGAAAATGTTTTTTTTTTTTGCCTCTGTCATTTTCCACACCACTAATGAAAAATTCCGGTTGTGTTGATTGCATTTAGATGGATGAAGTGATCTCAGGCAGATACAGAAAGTAGCTTGTGGGGTAGTTTGGGTGAAATGACCCTTTAAAGCCCTTTTCGAGTGAGGGCATGGGTTTTGGATGGATGGCGATGTGCAGTAGAACAAAGTATCTATGTGTACTCCAAGCACTGCAAACATAACCACTGATGGTCAGATGGTTCCACCACCCAGGTAACATCTGTTCAGTAAATGTCAGAATATTCGATGTGTTTTGTATCTTTTGTGGCCTGTTATTGTTATGAACACATCTTATACAACATGACACAGTGAGGAGCTTTAGAGATGTACACGAGAGGTCGTGAAGTGTCCTTCAGGGTGTGGCTGGAACAACTGGGCGTTGGCACATGTGAGGTAGAATCCTGGCATGAAGCTGTGGCGCGGCTTCATGCAAATGGAAAAGTTAATAAAAAGACAGTGAGTTAAGAAGAAGAGAAGAAAAAAACTATTGGTAAGGGTGTAAGATATGACAAAACAAATCTCAATTATTTAAAAAATCATTTGATAATGATAATCTAACAATATTCTTTAAAATGTGTTTTTTTTTTTTATTTTTTTACCAAAAACTCTTCTTTCTCACCAGGACATCTATGGATAGATACAATGTTTCATAACAATAACTCTTGTTTATAACTTAAGCATTCAAGAGACTCAAGAGCAATGAAACTCAAATGTAGAGACACTAAATGGGTAATGTCAGGCTCAGGACCTGGACGCAGAGTTAAGAGAGTGATGTCAAAGTTAAGTCTTTTATTCTTTGACTTTAAAATATAAATATTCCAATGAACAGGAAGCACCTCGTATAGAGCGATAGTTACAAACAATTACAAACAAAAGACTTATCTTCCTACTGAGAAATAACTATGACTGAATCTAAACATAAAGCGCCTCAGAAGAGAGGAAAAAAAAACAAACGATTTACAATCCTAAACTAAAATCTCCTCCTCAGACGGAAAAAGACAAGATCATATATAAATAACTAAGTTATTCTACAAGGCTATGAAAATTACCAAGGCTTAAGGCCAACAAAAAAATCACTCTAACGAGGTTACAATCAGAAACAAGGAAATACTTCACTAGACTTGACTATGACTACGCTGGTGGACTCGACAAAAGGACAACACACACTGGCACAGGACAAAGGGGAGACGCAGACTAAAAGCACACAGGTAATGGGGAACAGGTGAAAACAATCAGGATCAGGGAAGACAATCAGACTGGTGACACAAGAGGAAGAGCAAGTGACCCGAAACGAAAGGAGAGTTAGTTTCAAAATAAAACAGCAAATCACGCAACAACCTGAGGACAGGACAAAAACACAACTTAACCATATCAACGGCATGACATGTAAACATTCAGATTCTCTGCTCTGAGGTCAATTGTGCAGCAGACAACAGTGTTTCCCCTGTATGCATACAGGTGCACTATATGCATGTATGCATATAGCATATAGGCCCAGTATATGCATATATGCAGAATGTGCACATAGGTAGAATCCATTAGCGTTGGTGTGCCGCACATATACATATACATATACATATACATATACATGTATATCCCATATACTGGGATCGAAAGCTAGAAGTGTTAACAGACAAGCATCAACGCAGACACTGTTTACGTGGAACTCCCTAACATAGACCTGGAGGAGTGCAGAATAATGAGCCTTCTCAAACTGATCGCTTTGAAATCATCAGCACGCACACACACACACACACACACACAGGTCATCAGATACTGAAAGCACAGCTGCCTGCCTAGTCCGGCAGACCGAGCTGCACTGCCCTGCTCTGTATAAAACACAAATTGTTTCCATTTAAAACGGAGCCACGAATGTCTAGAACAATAGTCTTCCATTGTGTTCCCACGGGAACTCCCTAACATAGAACTGGAGGAGTGCAGAATAATGAGCCTTCTCAAACTGATCGCTTTGAAATCATCAGCACGCACACACACACACACACACACACAGGTCATCAGATACTGAAAGCACAGCTGCCTGCCTAGTCCGGCAGACCGAGCTGCACTGCCCTGCTCTGTATAAAACACAAATTGTTTCCATTTAAAACGGAGCCACGAATGTCTAGAACAATAGTCTTCCATTGTGTTCCCACGGGATGGAGCAGGGCAGTGAGGGAGGGTGAGGTTTTAATGAGAGAGCAGAGGTGTGACCTAGCAAGGACACGGAACACACACACGCACGCATGCATGCATGCTCACATACGCACACACGCACACACACACAAACACACATACTAAAAGGAGAGAGAGAGAGAAATCCCCCAATGAGTGTGATGAGGGCGATTCAGCCTACCACTGTGAAGAATTGCAACATAATGATGCAGTGAGTGTAGCACAAACATATCATTTGGCCTCCAGCTCCCGAAAAAAAAAGATATTTTTGGATGCATGAAAACACTTAAAAATCCAAATAATGTTTACTCGTGGTTTGGGCTTTTTTTCCCCTAATGTGTGTGTTTGTGTTTGTGTTTGTGTGTGTGCGCAATTTTAAAAACAACCTTAGAAGAGATGTACCTCTTGTACCTGTTGTGTTGCAGCGGTGATAACACGCACATGTGTTTCTGTTGCACAAATGTACTATTTCATGTATATGAACCCTCTCAGATGCTTTCACTGTGCTTTACACCAGATCCCAAACCCTACCATGTGCTGATGAGGCTGTTGATTTTTGTCTGTTTGTTTGTTTGTTTGGCCATGACACCCCTGCAGTCCGCACACGCATCCACACAAACCTATAAAGAAGACAGTCACACGCTTGCCATGACAACATATTTACTTTTCTGTCGAGACGCTCTTCTCATTTTGGCTGATTTACTGGGGCCCTGATTACTCTCTGTTTACTGGCACTCGTAAACACAATGACAACCTGGCAGCATTTAAACATCTGAAACACTGTTATTATTTCTCCATCGAGCAAGAACACACAAGGCAAATCCTCGCTGCTGGATCTTGGTTATCTGTCCCGACCGCAGCCACACCAGTGTGTCATCTGCTGCACAGACACGGAAAAAGAGCAACCCAGAAAAAGAAAAGCAGGGGATAGAAGAGTTGTTATTATTTTTTTTTTTAAAGAGGAAGCAGCTAAGTATCTGTCTGGCTGTGTCACCGCGTGTATGTTCTATTTAATAGCGTAAGAGCTAATTGTTTGATGTCTTTTAAGCGATGAAGGCGTTGTTCGAAGCAAACGGAGAAGGCATTAAATTCACACCATGTATGATGTCTTTGGCTGACTGAATGGAATTGACAGTTTGGTTCTTTGGAGTCTCAGACTTAGATTTTTTTTTCTTTTTGACCGCCCGTAGAGACAGAGACAGAGAGGGGAGAGAGTAATGGCTGGGAGGGGTGATATAAAAGTAGCACTGGCTGCAAGACAGAGCTGTCGAGTGCCAAGGCATCTCTAACTTCATTTACAGACCCTTATTGACATTATAAAAAGCACAGATCATGAAAGAGACGTATAAAAGCTTAACTGAGTTTGCATCAAATCAAACATAGCATCAATAGATGTCACTGTAGAGCACCTGAAGTGCCTGTCATTTCTTTTGTGGTCCTCAAAGTAGGAGGACTGGTCTGTGCAGTCACATGTCTACACTTCCAGTCATTCGAATGAGACTCTACAGCTTGTGTAATCCTAATGACACAGATGTTACTGCTGGAGGTAAAGTGCAGCATTTTCTGTCCAGGGAGCGTTATGACTCACTGGTGATGACAGTGACTCCTGACTCAGCCTCAGCATGATTACATGGCTATCTGTGCTCATCCTGCCCTGTACTGCGGCTGCACAGGTCAGCAGCGAGCAGACTCAGCGGCTTCATCCTTTCCTTAACTGCATTTTGGATTTGTGTGTGTGCGCGCACGTGTGTGTGTGTTAATGGCTAAGGCCCTTAAGTGCACTTAGGCATCTCTGATGATATGTGTTGTTCATTCTTTATCAGCAGGACATTTTGTTTTCTTAAAAACATGCTCTTACCTGCAGTCAGTTATGGTCGTGGGGTCATTTTGTGTGACCTTTACAGTTGACCCATATTTGGCTAAAACCAACACCTGAAAGCCAGAAATGTAAATCTCATATAAAATGAGTGTGTGCGTGTGCGTGTGCACGTGTGTGTGTGTGTGTGTGTGTGTTTATTTGTCTGTCTAATTCGGCCCAGCCCTGCACTGCCGGCCTTGTTTATTGTTGTATGTTGCTAACAACAGCACCAGATGGTAATGATGATACTCAACCATTCTCCTCCGCAGTCATCTTAACAGGTGTAACCTCAATCCCTCTCTAATTTGTCAGCCTCTGCTTGTTTTCCCCCTCAGTTTTACCAAGTTTCGTTAAAGCCTGTCAGTTGTTTTTTCTCATTTTGCCCTCTTTTTGCTCTCTCCATTACCCCGCGGTGATGCTAAGTGAGCTAGTATTTTTGGATCTCCAGCAGGACGCCAGAAACCATCAGGCTCCTGAGCTTTCCCCTTTGGCGATCTGTGAAACTTTGCTGTTGGTAAAGCCCAAAGGCAACAGCAAAGTGGACTTAGTATTCAGTAGCAAAGTGTTAAAGGAAAAAAAGAAAATAAAAAAGGGAGTAAAGAGTGAGAAAATAATAAAAGGTCCTCTGTGATTTATTGGTGATTTATTGAGTCTTTGGCACAGCTAGTGTTTTAAAAAATCTGAGTTTTAGATGTTTTAGGCACAGGGCCTTGGAAATAAGTTTTCGTGTGCAGTGGTGCATTTCCAGATCCCAGGGTCTGGGGTTCCCATGGGCAGGGACCAATGCTTAGTCCAGAAGAGTGTTGGATGGTGACTGAGATAGGGATAGGTCAACTTTGCATTCACACCCTGCACATGGGCTTTTAGATACATTATAAACCCTGTTTGTACGATCTGAATGCAGCATCTCAACAGCGGCTGCCACACACGCACACACACTGGAAACACGTAACGCTGCGGATGGAAAGACTCACACACTGCACTTCGCAGCCCACAGTGACTTCACGACACACAAAAAGACTTGTTCCTCTGCACATCGTTTCTCTTTGATGTTGCTGAGTTTGACCTTTTTGCCACTGTCGCCCACCAACGTATACACTCGGCACCGCAGCAGTAAACACTGACCTAATATATCTTGGGGGAACGTAAACAACACATGAAAACAGTGTAATTGGCCTGCAATTACAGCACCGTGATTATGGAGAATCAGGACCGATCTGCGTTGTGCTGGCAATAATAAAGAGAGTAGATGGAGATAGAGCACACAGAGGATGTCTCCATGTAGCTTCCTGACATTCAGCATTAAGGCTTAAAGAATACATGGCTGGAAAATAGTTACAATTGAGAATAAGGAAAAACAGTAGAATAGAAGGAGATGAATAAAATGAAAAAGTGGCTGAAATGTTTATTCTTGACATAGTTCAGTCACTCTTATTAAAACGCATGCAGGAAATGTTGCATTTGTTTTGGCTGCGTTGCCTGGGCATGGTCAGTCTCAACTACCTGCACCAGGGGGTATTATAGCAAATCGCTGCAGCAAGAGTCCAAAGTGTGGAGGACAGTGGTTGAAGGACCAGAGCAATAACAATAAAGAGAAAAGGGCTCGCTGATAAAGCGAGATAAGAGCCGTGGGAATGATAGGACAACAGGGAATGGAGGCCAGACGAGACTGTGAGGATTTTGTTGGAACTCTAAAACCTAAAATCTCATCCTGTGGTTTGCACTTCTGGGTTATCATGTCCTCATCTCCCTCACACATGTGCGTAGACATTCCTCTCTCCTTCTGTCTAAGAACGATCAGCAGAGGAAAAGTGTTGAGAGTGAAGTCTATCTCTCTCTGTGGAATACACCTATTACAGAAGAAACAGGAAAACTACAGGAAATGTCATAATCAGGCTCACATTAGCCAGGGGCCTTATAAACCCCGCACTGTCAGTATGGGTCATGATACATGGGAACGTTTTTGGAAAACAAGGGAGGAACAGAGCAAGGCGTTGGGAATAATTAGGCCCTTATTGCGGCTTGCAAAAGCCGGAATACTGGATCCAAATCTTTGGAAAGTCCATAGAGGTTTCTGGTGAGGTCAACAGTGACAAAGCAGACTGGTGAAATCCTGCGTATGTTCTTTCTCTGACACCAGAGAAAGCTTTGGCTTGGATCTCCGGTGCCCTCTGTGACAATGTTAAATCCAGAACATACCTTTTTCTCTTACTTCAAACAATGATTCAAATGAAATTCCACTGAATTGAATGGTGCAGATTATCTTTGTCAGGATGCAATGGTCAGCAACATCCGTCCACTGTTATGTTGTGGTTGACAGTGGCTTGTTGACATGGCCGCACAGGGTTAGGCCTTAGCTTTACTGGGAAATGCAGCATAGGGGTGAGGGAGACCAAATCCCCCCTCAGACATCGGAGAGGGTGGTGAACAAAATCACATGCAAGAGGAAAATTTATTTATGAGCACAAGAACCAAGGTAAAATTAACACAGTGGTACCTTTGCAGTAAACAGATTTTAAATATCCGTAAGTCCTTACGTGCGTCGGCTAAACGTAGTCAAGACTGAACTTAAAAGTTCACAGCGTCGTAGCTGTGTGTTTAGTTAACTTGAGGAGATTGCCTGGAGGTTGCATAGCCAGGAAATCCAGATGCTCTGGTCTCTTTTAACGCCACGGGAAATGCCAAGCTGGTGTCATCGTATTTACTGCTGGGCAAAATCTACTCAGAGCTGACCCAAGACCCAAGACCGGTTGGGAGCAAGCGCGCACACACACACACATGTACAAGTGCTCAGTTTGAGTGAACAGCATGCTGAAATAAACACTTTGTTGCCCTGAAGAGAAGTGTACTTTCATTGTTTAATGACTTTGCTATTCCTTACTAATCTTTTACACATGACTCACTTGCTGCATTTTTATTCCCACTCAAATCTTTTACGCTCAGTCATTTTCAATCTGATTCCTGCAGACAACTCAATTACGCTGGCTGGGGCCCATTTGTTTTTGAACAAAATATTAGAGAATGGAGTTTGTGAGTCATAAGAAACATCGTTCAACCTGATCCTATTAGTCACCTTGTTTCTTGACGGCTTCTTGCAAAACGTCCTTTTTGTCCAGCATCGAAGAAGAGAGAGAAAACAGAGCAACGCACATTTGCACAGGACAGGATGTACACATTCAGACCTGACGCAAAAGCATGTACACACACACACACACACACACACACACAACTTCCAAGCCGGTATGTTTCTAGAGCTCAATAAATCCTCATTGACCCTCAAGAACTCTGCAAAATTAACCATTTTCCCCTCCTTGTGCTTTCAGAAACCACAGACCATGGATCAAGTAAATGTGACAAGTGAGTGGACTTTTTTTAACCTTGCCAACCAGATTGATTCCCCCTATTTCATTCATTACAAGCTGAACTTGACCTCTAATGCCTCATTCGTGCGTGCATGTTTGCATGTTGTGCTGATCATCAGTGGGAGCGGTGGCGTCGGAGCAGCACAGAAGGAGAAGGTGAAGGGCAAGGACGAGACGTACTGGAAGGAGATCAATGCCGCTATGGCCTTGACCAACTTGGCACAGGGGAAGGACAGTGCCTCTGGGACCACCAGCTGCATCATCCAGAAGTCCTCCCATATAGCAGAGATCAAAACTGTTAAAGTCCCTCTAATGCAGAAATATTAGCCCTGACGTCATCCTCCAATTTCTCTATGCAAACCAGCAAACATTTCTGTCAGCAAACTCGCCAGAGTCTAAATAAACTCTCGCTGACATGAATAGAGTTGAAGGAAAGGAGGTGTGTAAGGTGAGGAAGTGTGGAACAAAAAGAGAACTTTTATTCTTTTTGGTTGTCATCGGTGTCTGAAACAGTGCAAAAGAGGCCTTGACCATCCTTTTCTTTGCTGGTTTTGAGTGTTTCGCTACAGTATTTACGACAACAAGACACTTTTGTAATGTTAACTTATTTTTGGAAAAGTTTTTTTTTTTTTTACGTTTTCTTTTTACGTTACAAAACGTGTATTTTGCCAAAGTGCCTTCGTTATTTAGACAAATCACTCACCGATTGTGGCCAATGCAAAGTGGCGATCCCGAGGTGCCTCAGTGAAATGTTTTACAAAGTTTAAAGTCACAGTCAAGATTGCGAACGGCTTACACACCGTAACTGTGCCTTAAGAACTGAATGAGCTCACCATCCGAGGCACTGATAAAGTCAAATAACACACCACAGACACATACGCTGTCTCAGTAAAATGCCCTGCATTAATTCTCTCCTTGTTTAGACTGAAGTTTTCATTTTGACTGTAAACTGAACACTGTTTTGTCTCAGTCAGCCTCCAGTTTCTGGCAGGCCAACAATACCGCTGGATACATCCAGTGGATAAGTGGCTTGAACGTGAGCAGTAGATGGATAAGCAGCCAACAGGAAACCTTGCTTATCATTGCTTTTGATGACTGAAATGTGCACAAACAACAAGCTGTACTGAAACGAAATCACATTCACCCGAGCAGTGACAGTTCTGCGTAGATCCATGGGCACTCTTCATGGGTTCAAAACAGTATTCTAATGGAAGAATGCCATGACCTAAAAGGGATGATTTGCTTTGGCATATCAGTGTTGTTTGTGGACACTGTTGCCTTTTCACTTTTTTGTGCTCAGAACGCGATAGTGCAGTGTGAGTTTAAAAAAAAAAAAATCCAGTACCATCTCCCACAGCCCTTTGAAACTCAGCCCTCTCAGCTGTTCCGCATTACATTTAAATTGCAGTTCACAAGAAGCCGTAGGACAGGGGAGAAGTTTCACTTTCTCCCCTTTGCTTTTTGTGCTTGTCTTCAAAAATATATTTCAGTATTATCTCTTTGTCACCCAAGCAGGTGTACAAAGTATTTGCCTTTGTAAGTCTGTATGTCTAGTTTTGTGTACTTGTGTGTACTTGGCTTGACTTCACCATAGAGCATTAAGAGCTTCTTCTGTCATCCAGTGGAAAGAATCTTTTTTATAGAAAGTACTTATGTACTGTACATATGGTATACACGTTTGCTATGAGGGATGCCAAGTTCACAAACTGTTGGACTTATGGGAGAAACCGAAGTTGGCTCTATATGCTGACTTTTTAATTTTATGTATATCTTCAAGGTACTGTTTATGTGTGTCAAAATGAACACGCTTTCATAAATTGTGCAGTTTTTATTTGATTTTATTTTTTTGGACAACCCAGACTTGTGCTCATGGTCAAGGACTTGAGAGAGGGGATGACTAAAGCTGCACAGTGACATTTTGACCTTTTTATGTGTCTTGAATAAGCAAACAGTTGAAAAACAAAGCTGCACTTACAGTTTTTGGTTGGTTTTCAATTAGAAAACATAGCCTCCATTGAAAGCTTAGGGATGGATGTGATTTTACATAAAAGTTGTGAGAAGTAAAATAAAATGAAGGACAATGGCATGTTATTCCTGTTAGCGTGCCTATGGAATTATAATGAAATGAATCACACTAGCCAATCCCCAGGCATTATTTGCTTATGCAGTGGGGGTTGCAGGCTCCCACATGTGTTTTTTATCCAGGAAGGGTAGCTGTGGGGTAGTGCCGGGCCCACTCCTTGTGTTTCTAATAGCACCTCTGAACCTCTGGACCCTCACACCTCACACGATACCCACTCACTGGGAAGAGACAGAGTGAGGGAGGGAGGTTCCAGAGATGACAGAGCAGCCTTTGTTGTTCCCACCTGCAGTCACTCCCCAACAATGACAGTATGAGTCCTAACAAAGTGGTTTCCACAGCCAAAGCTCTGTACACAAACCCTGCTTTCACAACCATGCTGACAAATTGAAAGCAACAGTGTGTAGTAAAGCCTATAAATTATTATTATTACAGACTTTGTAAAAACAAAGAAAGTGGTGACCATAGTTTGTTTTTTTTATTGTTAAGTTATATAAAATCAGATTTTTTTTCTTTGTTTGTCTTGATGGAGACTGGATTTTCGATCCAATGACCAAAATGCATATCTCCCTGTATTGTCCACTTTGCTCTTATGTAAAGTTTCTTTTATAAAACAGTTGTTACTTGGTTAAGGCAATGAATAAACCTCGAAATCAATTTAGAAGCATTTGATGTTTTTTAGAGACTGCAGAATAAATGTACAAATACACAAGCTGCTAAATGCCCAAGTATATTCTCTAGCGAGAAACTCCAGCTGTTGATTGTACCTCTTTAATCCCAACGGCAACAATAGTTGCGGCAAAAAAGTTGCCAGTCGGATTAAAGGGGTTAAAACAATTATCTTAATGCTAAACCTAACAATGCTTAGAGGAACTATACACTTGGGATAAAATTGAAGGTTGTTATATCGACAACTATTAGACATGTTACACTTGATAAATAATATGTAACTAGCTGCTGTTAATATGCAAAAGTATATGTAGGTCTATCATTTAAATTCCCTATTCTGTCCGAGGAAAGAACTAATCACAAGAAACAAACACAAATTCTGTCCTGTAAACTGCCACTTTAGGCAATTTTAGTTTCCCTTTGTTGATGTCACTGGGCTGAAGTCTTATTTCTAACCGTGGGCCACGGCTCGACACTGAACGCAATGTAGGGGATGTTTGTTTATGACACAGCCGGGGTGGTTTTTTAGGAGCCAAACAAACTAATCATGACAAACCAGTGGAAGAGCTGAATGTATACAGCAGTGAGCTGCGTCAACCACATTCCACACATTAGTGGTTTTTGGCTCCATCGTTTGCTGTCTGTTGTGTATTTTTGCAACCTTCAGGAGGATGTTGGGCATTTCACTTTCATTTCACTTAAACTCAAAATCGGTTTCTGAGGAGTTCAAGAGGGCTGCAATAAGAGATATAGGTTTTTAAATAAAGATTTTGTCATGTTTGGGTTATCTGTATCCACAGCTTGGATGGGATACCTAAGGAGATATGTACGTATAATTTGAACACTTCTGGTATTGTGCCTCTTGTACGATAGTACACAGTGTCTAGCATTTCCAGGAGTACACAGGAAAACTGAATTTATGTTTTATTTATGTCTCTTCCCTGTGTATTAATAGCTCTACGATGCCACCACCTTAGCTGAGCCATGAACCAGTCTCGTGTCTGGAAAGGCCGAATGAGAACGATACTGAAGAGGAAAACAAAATTGCAAGAAGTGACGTGAATGGCTGGAATAAAGATGTTGACAGCAGCTGCACCCAAGTCAGACGCACTCAATGCCACAAACTGTAAATGCTGCCTTGTGTTAGACAGCCCTATATCCTGTGGTTCCATTGTCAGTCAGAACCAATCAGGATGCAGCCATTAGAGTGACCACACACCCAACAAGTTGCCCTGCTGGTTTTCCTGTGGATCAGCTGCCTCTGTACCTCAGTGTGGCCTTGTGACATGGCTCACCTTGAAACTTGAAATAATCCTATAATAGGTTTTTGATCGCTCTTCTCTTGTTGCACTAAGCCTGCTGAACTCCACCTTCCCTGAGACACATTTTCCATAGAAAAACTAAGTGATATTCCATGTTGCCTATAGCTTCTTTTTTTAAAATCTGTGCCTCATCTCTGTGTTGCCGAAAGATTTGAAAGGAGTCGTGGAACTGCATGGTTATCTCGGTGCAGGAGATAGACAAGTGGAGATTCTCGCTTGGCTTGCCCTGTGATTTGACAGACTCCAGACTTCACCTTCGCCATTTAGTACGCCAGAAACTCAACTTCACCGGCAGCAGGCGAAACCACATGGAATGAAATCCAAGAACACAGACGCACTAAAAATCATTTCCCATTTGATGAGGAAATATGACTCCCGTGGCATGCTGAAATAATTAGTTACCTTGCTGTGAAGGATGCTCCAAGGAGCCCCTGTTCATTAGAGCCAGGATTTTGTCTCTTGCTTACTCCTGAACCTTGGACACAAATATGAGAAAAAATGCTGGACCTAATTGTTAGATTCCTGTAAGAACTGACTGATTAAAAACTTGGTCCAGCCTTACAATCATTTTAGGACTCGGGCTGTTTTGGATCAGCTCATGGGTGTTTGAGGAGGTGATGCATGCAGCCCATTGCTCAGATCCTGGACACTGTGTGAACCAGAAATAATCACAAGGGAGTCAAAGGGTCAGAGATGTATGAGTACTTCACAAATTAGAACTTGCAAATTAGCATATTTTCCCAAAGGGCACATCTGTGAATGAGTGCAGCCTAATACCACATGATACTGGGAGAACTTTCACTGGACGATAGAAGAAAACATTAGCTAACACTGAAAACAAATTTGACTGCACAGTACTTACATAGATTACTGACTAGATTAATTAATTTATCAGAAAAGGTATGCAGTAGGACCAATGCATAATTTAACTATTAGTTAGTTAATTTTAGACATCATGCAATTTTTTTTAACTTACTAACTCAATTAAGATTTCATACCCAAATTATAATTACAACACTATTTTTTTTAAATAATCAGGTGAAACAATTTCATTTACTTATTTCTAATTAAATAAAGTGAATGCTGAATCGATTGATTTTTCGGAACTTTTGAAGACTATGATGTTTTTATGAATTTGGACGACATAGTATATATACTATGATGATTTTTCAATTTTTTGGGTGAAAAACTATACTATGACGTTTTGTAGCCGTTTTGGAAAACTGACATTTTTTGGAAATTTTGTACGGCATACTATACTATGATGTTTTTTTGACTGTTTTGGACGACATACTATACTATGACCTTTTTGGACATTTTGGATGACATAATATGTTGTTTGTGGCTGATGGTGAGACCGAATTTGTTGCTGGCTTTTGAGAAGCAGTCCAATTCCTGCTACATTTTCCGTTCTGTGCAGGCGTCGAGTGCATCCTCGTCAGCATACAAGAATTCTCTGATGTCTGTCTCCTTCACCTTTGTCTTGGCCTGCAGGTTGCATAGGCCGCCGTCAGTCCTGTATCTGAGGCCTATGCCATCCTCGCAGTCTGGGAAGGCATCAGTCAGAATGGCAGAAAAGACCATGCTGAAACGAATGGGTGCAAGAACACATCCTTGTTTCATGCCGTTGGTTATTGGGAAGGGGTCGCACTCTTCTCCATCATCCAGTACTATGACCATGATTGTTGCTGGTTGCCTTTCATCTTGTAGATGTGAATGATACTGGCGTCCTTCAGCTGCTGGGGGACCTCTCCTCCATTCCACATTGAAGAGTTCAGTCAGTTTCTGCAACATGACTTGGCCCCCTGCCTTATAAACCTCAGCAGGGATAGCATCTGATCCTGAAACCCTGCCGGAGGAGAGCTGTTTGATGGCTTTGCTGACTTCGTCCTCTGTAAGGAGAGCATCTAGGCCTTCGTTAATCTCAACTTGAGGTAGGTGAGTGATGGCTTCTTCATTGACTGAGGCATGGCGATCGAGGACCTGATTGAAATGTCCAGCCCATCTCTCCAAGATAAGCTTCTTTTCTGTCAGCAGTTGGGTCCCATCTGCGTGGAGGAGGGGGAGGAGTCAGAGGACTGGGGTCCACAGACAGCTTTTAGGGACTCATAGAGATGACTGTTTGTCGGTGTCTTCAGCTTCAAGACACTGAGTCTTTTTGCTGTCTTTTGGCCTTGTGGTCTTCTTGATGGAAAAATGCAAAGTTTGCATTTGGACACAATGAATCTATGATCAGCTGTGAGCACCGTACATGGATTTGGTCATTCTCACGTCCTACCTGTCCCTCTTCCTGTCGATGACATAAACAATTAGATGCCAGTGCCTGGACCGCGGGTGCATCAAGGATGTCTTGTTGCACATGGGGGTGCGAAATAGGGTATTAGTGATAACAAGGTCATAGGCGGCACATGTCTTGAGAAGGAGTAGGCCATTGCTGTTGCATTTGCCAATGCCATGTTTTCCAAAGACTCCACCCCAGGTCTGGTAATCAGTTACTACTCTGACGATACCCCGAGGATGAAAAGTTTCTCAGACTATGCCGTGTTTTGACCGTTTTGGACAGCATACTATACTATGACGTTGTTTTGGAAATTTTGGATGACTTACCATACTATGACTGTTTTTAGAAATTTGTGGATGACATACTACACTATCTCAAGGAAATTGAATCGAACACAACTGGATTTTGTTTTTTGTCTTTGAAGACGTTTCACCTCTCATCTAAGAGGCTTCATCAGTTCCTGCTTGCTTGACTAGGCTGGGATGTACCAGTCTCTGTCTGAGTGTGTTACTGGGTTTGAAATACACAGGGATACGGTGCTTGTTGAAAATACTCCTGAGTTTCTCTGAATACCCCAGACACATACGGGATGACTATGTTGTTTCATTTGTCCTACCTTTGTTCTTCCAACGTTTTGGTGTTCTTTCTGGAACCAGCTGCAGTTTTTACAAAAGTCCAACTGGGATAACCACAAGTTTTGGGGGCACCCCTCACATGCTTGTGCTCTTCCCCTTGTGCCTGCGAGCTGGTGGGTACATTATCAGCTCTCTGTTGCAGGGTTCTGATAACACCAAGTTTGTGTTACAGTGGGTGGTGTGAGTCAAAAAGTAGGCACTGGTCTGTGTGTGGGTATACCCAAATGTGGAGGCTACTGTCGTTTTTCATCTGGACGTCACAATCTAAGAAGGACAAACTCTTGTCATTTACATCTTCTCTGGTGAACTTGATGTTTCTGTCCACTGAGTTGATGTGTTCAGTAAAGGCTTGCACCTCTTGGGTTTTGATTTTGACCAATGTGTCATCCACATATTTGAACCAGTGGCTCGGTGTTGTTCCCGCAAAAGGAGTTCAAGAGTTCTACCTCTTCCATGTATAAATTGGCCACGGTGGGAGATACTGGTGAACCCATAGCACAACCATGTTTCTGTCTGTAAAATTTCCCATTGAACTGGTAATACGTGGTACTTAAGCATAAATCCAGAAGTTGGCATATGTGTTCTGGTTTGAGTTTAGTTCTGTGCTGGAGTGAGTTGTCCTGTGTAAGTCGCTCTCTAACTGTTACCAAAGCCTCCATTGTTGGCATGCAAGTGAACAGGGAAGTCATGTCCTAGGATACCACAGTTTCATCTGGATCCATTTTAAAGTTTCGGACCTTGTTCACAAAGTCTATGGAGTTTTGGATGTGGTGTGGGTTGTTGCCCATCAAAGCTGCCAGGATATTTGCTATATGCCTGGCAATGTTGTAGGTGAGTTTATGCTGCTGACGATGGGTCTGAGGGGGGGCCCTTCTTTATGGATCTTTGGAGGTCCATATAGGCAAGGGATTGAGTCTTGGGGATAAAGACAGTGATATTGTAATCTGTCAATAATCCCTTTTTTCTGTAGTTGTTGTAACCACTCTATTGCCTTCCTTTTGTAAGACCTAGTTGGGTCTCGTCTCGTCTCGTTTTCATATGTGTCAGTGTCACTGAATGGTGCTGGGATTTTGGCATGGTAATCAGTTGTATTGAGCACAACTGTGTATCTTCCCTTATCTGCTGGAAGGATTGTGATGTTTTGGTTCAATGCAACGAGGAATGCAAAGACCTCTATATTGGTGAAACCAAACAATCACTACATAAACGCATGGCCCAACACAGGAGGGCTAACTCCTCAGGCCTAGACTCTGCTGTGTATTTACACCTCAAGGAGAGAGCTCACTCCTTTGAGGACAACAACGTTCACATATTGGGCAGAGAGGATAGATGGTTTGAAAGAGGAGTAAGGGAAGCCATCTATGCCAAAATTGAAAAGCCATCTCTAAACAGAGGAGGAGGTCTGTGACACCACCTATCTCCAATTTACAATGCTGTCCTTTCATCTCTTCCCAGGAGATTCAGAAATACAGCCTCTAAGAACAACAGCCGTTCACAAATGGCCTCATGTGACTCCAGCGACTGTCGTTATAACACAATAGAACACTAACGAAGTCGAAAGCAACTTTCAATACAACAACAAAAATGACATGACAACTATGACGTTTTTTGATTGTTTTGGACAACATACTATACTATGACATTTTTTGACTATTTTGGATGTCATACTATACTATGACATTTTTTTTTAGAAATTTTGGATGGCATACTATTAAATGACGTTTTTTTTTTTAAATTTTGGAGGACAAGCTATACAATGACGTTATTTGACCGATTTGGACAACATGGTATACTATGACGTTTTTTGACTATTTCGGATGACATACTATACTATGACGTTTTTGGACAGTTTTGGACAACATACTGTACTATAACATTTTGACAGTTTATACTATGATGTTTGTTGAAATTTTTGGAAGACATACTGTACTATGACATTTTTTGACCATTTTAGACGACATATTATACTGTGAAGTTTTTTTTGGAAATTTTGGACGACATACTGTACTATGACGTTTTGGACAACATAGTATACTATCAATTTTTTAAAAAATGTTTGGATAACATACTAAACTATCAAGTTTTTGGACGACATACTATTCCATGATGTTTTTGGACATTTTTGGAAGACATGCTATACTATGATTTTTTTTTCAATTTTCGAGGACATACTATACATTTAAAAAAAACATAAGCCTATAGGCTTACATATATTGCAGGTTTTTGACCAATCGAGAAATTGTTTTTTCTGGCATTTAATCATTGTAATATCATACCTAATGGTGAATAAATGCTACTTTAAAGGCATTTGAACGCACTTTTATCGAATTTTATGATTATGACTTTGTTACATTTTGAAAATTTTTGAAAACAAGCATAAATCTATAGCCTTAGGTCTTTTGCAGTTTGCTGACCTATCAAGAAATTATGTTTTCTGGCATGTAATCATGGTAATATCATTCCTAATGGTGAATAAATGTTATTTAATGGTATTTAAACGCATTTCTTATCAAATTCTATGATTGACTTTTTTTTATGATTACCATTTTTGGACATTTTTGACAAAAACGTAAGGCTATAGCCTTAGGTCTTCTACTATTTTAAAATTTGATAAAAATGCATTAAAATGCCATTAAAAACGTGTATTCACCATTAGTAAGGATATTACCACGATTAAAAGCAATAAAACATCATTTCTTGATAGGTCAAAAAACTGCACGGCTATGTACTGCTTTTGTAAAAAGTGAAAAAAATTCATAATCTGAAATTTTATAAAAATGCGTTCAAATGCTATTAAAAAACAACTATGCACCATTATGGTAATAATGTAATGGCAGTAATGGTATTTTGGATGACATACTATACTATTGTAACGTCTGGACATGGAAAAAACCCAAAAGGACACTTCGATCCAAAAAATACAACTGTTTATTTAAACAAAGGTCATAAGATGAAACTTGGAAAAAACAAATGCTAGCACTCTAAAACAAAATACAAAACTAAAAATCACTCCTGAGTAGAACAACTAACCAGCTTAGAATAAACAATGAACTGGCAACGAGACAAAGGAAGACACAGACTAGATATACACAGGGGAATGAGACACAGCTGAAACACATTAGGGCAATTATACAGGCAGGAAACACAAGAGGAAGGAAGGACAAGTGACCTGAAACGAGTGGAGAGTTTCTTTTCAAAGTAAAACACAGGAAGTACAAGACAGGACAAAAACACACAGTGACATCGAGATGACACACTCATGCTCCACGAAGGACAAGACTGCAGACATGGCCTGAAAATGAATATCTAAACTGTGTGACTTGAGTAAAACATGGACTTGGATCATGACTTGGCCTAAAAACTTGACTATGACGTTTTAAGAAATTTTTAGACAACGTACTATACTATGACATTTTTAAAATATTTTGGACTACATTCTATACGATGACGTCATATGACATTTTTGGAAGACATACTATACTATAATGTTTTTTGACCATTTTGGTTGACATACTATAGTATGATGTTTTTTGACATTTTTAGATGACATACTACACTATGAGCTTTTTTGACATTTCTGGACAACATACCTTCGTTGACAGTTTTGGATGACATACTGTATAATATGACGTTTTTTGACAGTTTTGGACGACAGAGTATACTATGACGTTTTTTGACTGTTTTGGACAACATACTATACCATGACGTTTTGTGATATTTTTGGAAGACACACTATAGAATGATGTTTTTTTTAAACCGTTTTGGATGACATAGTATTGGATGAGGTTTTTTTTGACATTTTTGGACAACATACTGTACACATAAATCTATAGCCTTAGGTCTTTTGCAGTTTGCTGACCTATCAAGAAATTATGTTTTCTGGCATTTAATCATGGTAATGTCATTCCTAATGGTGAGTAAATGTTATATAATGGTATTTAAACGCATTTCTTATCAAATTTATGATTATGACATTTGGACATTTTTGACAAAAACGTAAGGCTATATAGCCTTAGGTCTTCTACTATTTTAAAATTTGATAAAAATGCATTCAAATGCCATTAAAAACGTGTATTCACCATTAGTAATGGTATTACCACGATTAAAAACAATAAAACATCATTTCTTGATAGGTCAAAAAACTGCACGGCTACATATGGCTATAGCGTTATGCTTTTGTCAAAAGTGAAAAAAATTCAAAATCAGAAATTTTATAAAAATGTGTTCAAATGCTATTAAAAAACAACTATGCACCATTATGGTAATAATGTAATGGTAGTAATGGTATTTTGGATGACATACTATACTATTGTAACGTCTGGACATGAAAACTTGATTAAAACATGGACTTCGCTCATGACTTGGCCGCAAAACTTGACTATGACGTTTTAAAAAATTTTTTGGACAACATACTATAACATTTTTTAAACATTTTGGACTACATACTATACCATGACGTCTTTTGACATTTTTGGAAGACATACTATACTATGATGTTTTTTGACCATTTTGGATGACATACTATATTATTATGTTTTTGACCATGTTGGAAGACATACTATAGTATGATGGTTTAAAAAAAAAACGTTTTAGATGACATAGTATTGGATGAAGTTTTTTGACATTTTTGGACAACATACTGTACTACAATGTTTTTTGAACACTTTTTGGATGACATACTATACTATGATGTTTTTGGACCATTTTGGATGACCTAATATACTTTGAAGTTTTTGGATTGTTTGGACTACATACTATACTATGACATTGCTGACATTTTTGGACAGCATACTATACTATGATGTTTTTTGAAACTGCAAAAAAAAAAAAAAGTAAGGCTATTTAGCCTTACTTTTTTGTCAAAAAAATCATAATGGTAAAATTTGGTAAAAATGCGTTCACATGCCATTAATTATCATGTATTCACCACTAAGAATTATATTACCATGATTAGAGACCATAAAATATAATTCTTGATAGGTCCAAAAATTGAAACAACGCAAGGCTATAGCTTTACGTTTTTGTAGAAAATCATAACTGTAAAATTCTAGTGTGTTATTTCCACTTTTGTCTGTTTGCCGTTTTTGGTCATTTTCGACATACTAACCCCTTATGTTTTTTGAGATTATTTACCAATGGGAAACTCATGTTTTCTGCATCTAATGAACAAAATATCCTTCTAGGGAGATATTTCACGCTATTTTCTGCCATTGTAGCGCGTTATTTCCACTTCCACTCCAGTTTTTGTGCATTATGGATACACTTTGTGATATTTGACCTATGAGAAAATAAGGTGTTCTGGCATCAAATCAGTTACTAATCTAATATAGTCTAATCATTTTCTGATGGCCAAATGCCCCCCAAAAAAGGCAAGTGGAAATAACGTGCTTGATAGCAGAAAATAACATGAAATCATCACCCAGAAGGATATTTTGTTGATCACACACCAGAGAACCTCATTTTCTCATAGGTCAATACTCGAAAAAAGACGTAAGGGGTTAGTATGTCGAAAATTTCCAAAAATGGCCGAAGACGAAAAAGGGAAATAACGCGCCCAATTGGTTGAAAACAGCCTAAAA
>JAFBJQ010000848.1:0-61392 GCA_016785345.1 Trinectes maculatus
AATGGACAGTGACCAGAGACGCGTTTTCTATCAAAACACGACCTGAGTCCACAGGAGTACAAACTGACCTGACCCAAACCAAACACACCGTCTGTTTCTTTGTATACAAACCCAACCTGAGAGCAGAATAGAATAGAATAGAATAGAATAGAATAGAATAGAATAGAATAGCTTTATCTTCATTAAACGTTTCATATAAACTAAAGTATAAAATTGGTGCTAACTAAAGTAGAAAATATTATATAATATAATACAAAATAAAATAAAATAAAATAAAAACAACTTTGTACCCATATATTTAAATATATTTACAGCTAAAGGATAAGTACATAGTCGAGTCTTATACGGGTATGAATGTACATATAATACACACACACACACACACACACACACATAAATCCAGTATATATACTGTATGTATGTGTATATATGTGTATATATGTAAATACATACATGCACTGAGTGTGCGTTACCCTGTTTCTTGAGACACATCTGCATTCATAGGACATGATTAAAAGCGCCTACCTCTTTAAGAGGCATAAATTAGCTGGTGATTATTAGCCCACGAAGGGGGTCATGCGGCTCTGTGTGACCCCCCTCTGTCTCAGAGACAGTCAGGTTTTGGCTCTGGCAGACTATAATGAGCCGGCTCTAACCCTATGAGGCCCATCTGGCTGTCCATTTGTAACCTGTGTATCCTGGCTATGCAGCACTGCATGCCGGATGACATGTGGACAGCCAATACACATGCTCCGGATGTGACAGCAGATAATTGTAATTGCAGGAAGCAAGTTGTGTTGTTATTCACAGGGGCCTCGATAGTGAATGCCCATTTGCATGATATTAATATGTGGCTTGGGGAAGAAAATGGCTGAGCACTCAAGTTAAAGTCATTAGCAAGCCCAGCAGGGGCATTTGTTCCACAGCTATCAAGGAATGCTGTGCTGCTTTTCATTATGCATTCTCTCCTTGTGCTTGCAGTTTCTATTTGGTTGGATAAAGAGCATTTAACTACTAGAGATGGATAGGGAGAGAGAAATGACACTGCCTTAAAGCAACATGCCCTCGACGTTTGGTGTATTAAAAAAAACTGCATTGTTTTCTGGAGTAGATAAATTCAGAGCAGCAAACTGCTGATATTCAGAAAACTTGTTTGCACACAATAATTATATGTTGCTGTTGCAGTTATTGCTGCTTTTTTTGTTGTCAAATTATGCCTCCAGCATAAGCTCTGTAATTGTTCTGCTATAATGAAAGTGTTGAGGCAATTAAGAGAATTTCACATATAGTTAATTATCATCCTGTCTAGACTGTAATGATTTATACTTTGACGCTGCCAATGTCCTATCGAAAACTGATCACAGGCGACTATAGAAAGAGGCTTCAGCTATACTCATCTGTCTGCCTTCTCTCAGGTAGCATTTATGATATAATGTTTCCATGCCATTATTTTTCTGTGAAGACTGCGTCTCTGTGTCACTGTGAGCACAGCAGAGTGACTGGATATTAGATCTGTTTGGACAAATGTCTTGGCAGGAAGCACTCTCGTGCCACGGGACGATGTCACCGTGAGAAAAGGCAAAGACAACAACCTCTTTTGAAGACTGTGATACTCGGGGGATCGATCAAGGGCAACACTGTCTATATTTGGTTTTGGCGGCACTCTTATCCAGAAATCAATATTGATCTGTTTATGATGCTATGAAAAGAGCATTTCAAGTGGTTCCTGGAGCCAAAGACACAATTCATCCTCTTAAAGAGTTATATTCACTCATATAAATCAAATTACATGTGTACTGTCTCCTGAATGTCCATTTGCTATGGTATGTTCTGAATTAATGAGACAGTTCATGCAAAGTGCCCTTACAGATTGAATCTGGTGTGTCTTTAGTAGCTCAGAGAGACGTTACGGCTGGATAGCTCCAATATACTGAAGATAGCTGGTTGAGGCTTCTCTTCATAACTTAAGTGCAAGATAAATCTTAGGGAGGCGTTAACTGGTGCACATTTAATTTTTATTCATGTATTAAATATTATCATTAAGGTTGTATTCTGTAGGTCGTTAGTGTTATTTACTCATTGTAGTCAGTCCACACGAGCCACAGCAGAGACGACTTAACAGGTTTCACGAGACGTTAAGTTAATCTGCTTAAAAGTGACTGCGGTGACATCAAGGTTGTCAGCAGTAACAAAGGGGCCCGGGTGCAATTCAATTGGATGAGATGAGTTGTGGCAGTTGATACAGAGAGCTGTTGCGCTGATGAAATGGATTCATTGTGACGGCTGAAGATAATGAGCTTTGCTCAATCAGCTTGAGAGGGCATCCAGCTGCTGTTTCAATTGTTACCTTGGTGGCGTTTGACTGTCTGCAGATAGGCAGGCTGAGTGCTGATGTCCAGCTGTGGCCTGTAGAGGGACCTGCCACACTCTGGAGAATTTGTCCTCAAGAAGCACAGCTCCCACAGCAGCATTCTTTTCTTAAGTCATTAACTGTGAACAATTGTGATGTGATTACATTAATACCAAATAACGTTCTGGTGAATCTCTCAGCTACAATTTTAAATTGAGTTCACTTAGCAACTGCTATTGACACTAAAACGAACTTTGACCTTGATCCCATTCCTTTGCGTCCTGTAAGATTTGTCAGTAATTATGCATAATTAGCTTTTGCACTGTCAAACGCATAAGCAGCAACATCCTGCAGCAGGTAGTGTGTTGTAGCAGTTGGCTGTACTAAATGTTTCCATGACAACATTATGTAAACATTAGGTTTACAGTTTCAGTACGTTTTATGTTAAAATTATTATGGGACAGGGGAAACTGTTTATTTGTGGTCTTGCTGCAGTTAATAACGTGGCAGCCTTATTCTACTATTTAAATACCATACAGTTAATGTCAGCATGTAGACGGCTCACTTTGATGCATGGTGTAGGACTCAGACAGCAGTGCACAGTGTGGGTGCACGGGATTAGCAGCAAATACAGGACCTATCAAAATGTCTCCTGCGCTGTAGATTTCTGACAGTTTCCTCATGGCGAAGACAGTACAAAGCAGATCTGTCACTAAAGCTTCTCCACAGAGGAGACGGATGTCCTTGTGTGGGAGGTGCAGTATCCCCTCAGGCAAATACAGTACACAGTACCTTAAATTAGCCTGGGAGGAGATAACACATTGGCTCACTTTGTTTTTCAGGCTTAAGGAGACAGGATCCACTGTTATAGCAGGTGATGGGCAAACTGGTGGAATACCACAGGAACAGACACCAATCATGTCTTACATTTTTAGACAGTTCTGTACTTTGTCAAACAGTTTAGACCGTGTCACATACTCATACTACATGTATACATTTCAAATTTGCAGTCGACCTGATACGTTCATTCTGAATCACAAAGTCGCAGAATTTAAAGATTTTAAATGGCTAATAATTAAGGATCAATACTTAACATGTATTACAGAAGGTTACCAAAACATAACTGATATGCATCAATTACTTCTGCCTGTACTACAGCACTTAATACAGCACTAATATTCAAACTCACACACACACACACACACACACACACACACATATACTGATATTTTTTGATGCGATTGTGGTCATTTCGCTTTACTTTGTTGTCTTGTTTTTCTTTGTATTGCATTTGCATTATTGAGTCACTGCTCAGCGGTCCACTGCTCAGCAGTATTTTATTTTCATTTGAGTGAGCGTTCTGAGAATAGATTATAAAATTATTTCCAAATGGCGGTTGTGGGCTATGTCCCTGTGTTACATAGATACACTATACAAGGCTATAGTGCCACGCAGCTTTAATTCAAGGGAATCATTTTAAGGTAATTGAATACAAACAAAGCTGTTCATGCTGAGATAAATGAGATAAATGGATAAATGCTATGTTTGCTTCAGGGGAAAAAATTGCAGATAAAGACTCATTTCTTTTGGGTTTGAAAGACTTCATTATTTACCACTGCTGCTTTTAAACTGTTCTGTTCTGCTCACAGTGTAGCTGCAAACAATTACCCTCAAAAACTCCTATGTGCTTCTATAGAGAGGTGGCAGCACCTTTTCAGTGATCCATCCTTCATACGAGGGGGCTATTTGTGGTTTTTCACTGTTTTTAGCGAGTGCATTATACAACAGGGACAGGAAAGAGGCTGCGAGTTTATAAAGGCCTGGCTGTTTGTTACAGGGATAATGGAAGGAAAGCTTCATGCAGTTATTGTGCTGTATGTTTTTGAGTTATGAGTTGCACAGTTTTGTCAGCAGTGCACTTAGAGATACATTTAGAACAGCAGTTACCAAACCAGGGTTGGTGGGGTCATACTCAGCTGGGGTCAAGTGTTGTATGAGTTCCAGAAATCAAATCTGATTTTAAAAAAAGCAATTCCAAATAATATTTTTGCTTTATTGTTGCAAAAAATTAAAAACGATTCATTAAAAACTAAACCCATGCAGTTAAACAAAAGCATCATCAGCCTATTGATTTTTCTCTGCTCCCACATGACCGCTACAGGGATTATAACTAGCAACAGGCGATTTGATTGAGTTGATTGACTGCAACCAAATTATAGATCATGTCCACAGCAAAATTATAGCATTATTTAATCTGAATTATGAAACTGTTTATTGTGAGTTTGAGCCTGGTTCTGTCACTCAGGATTTGTGCATAAGGAGCAGACTGTGAACTAGATGGAAAGAGCCAGAAACGTTAGCGGGATTTTTTTTTTTTTTTTTTTTTGCAAGAGGTTTAGTGAGTAAAGCCAACGCCAGGCCTGATCCTCTCCTCAGGGGGCACTTTGAACTTCAAAGGGCATAAATCTGGTAGTCATTTATCGTCACTTCAATTAGTACGGATTAAAAAAATCCAATCTAATGTATTCTATTATCACTTTTTAAAAATTAAAATTTAAGAAATGACAAACGGAATAAAGCAGAATATAAATAACTCCCTCCTATAACCAACAACGTGGTGCAGTCTTCCACATCAGACCCTCATCTTAACGCGCACCAGCAATCAGTGTTGGCCAGCACTTGTTGTTTCCACTCGAGTGCTGCGGTGGAAACATCAAGGGCAGGGAGGGATGCAGACAGGATTAGCAAACTGGTGAAAAAGACATGGCTTCGGCGGGGAGCTGAGCCAGGACACCCCCGAGGACATGAACTGAACTGAACTGAAGTCACATTTACACACCAAGCACAGCCACAGCTGCACCGCCACAGTTTCACATCCTCAATGTAGGGTAGTACACTGTGTATCGGCCATATAATTTGTACTTTCCCCCCCTCCCACATTAAAATAACATACAGCCTTTGTTTTATGAATCACCAGTAGGTGTGCTACCTGGTTCATCTGCCTCAAAATTAGCTGTAGTTTCATATAGGTCACAAAATGTGACCTATTTGACCTTTATTTACACAGGCTGCCAGGAATGCAGCCTCACCCAAAGCTAAATAATTCAAATTAACTGAGGTTGACTCATATAATCTTTAATTTATCACACTCAAAATTGTAGTTGCGGCATCTGTGGACTGAGCAGCAGCTCCTGCACTGTGTGTTGACAGATAAAATGAATTTTGATCTTTGCTCCAGTTTATTAAATTATGAATAAGGAAAAAAAAAACACTTGTATGGCGCTCACCCTATATCTCTTCTATGCCTGAAAACAAGACAGCTGCTTTTAGTGGAGGTGAAGATGCAACAACATTTACTCCGAGAGAAAGCAGGGAATAATTACCTCCGTGTGGCTTGAAATGGAGTCGCTGAACAGTGCTCAGATTAGAGTGCATCCTCCAGTGCCCATTAATCAAGCACATCGGAATTAACTTTCAATTGACTTTCTTACCTTTCCACATAAAATAGATGCCAACGCTGAAAAATGGAGTGAGCAGGCAATCTGTGGTTCAAACATGGTTTGTCATGGTGGTCGAAAAACGCAACAACAGAGGGCTTCGATTTTTTCATTTGGGTTGCAGAGTAATAAGAGACTTATCTGAAGCCTCAGCGGTGCTTTCGTTTTGTGACAATGGACAGATCATTACATTGTTCAATGCTCAGGAAAATAATATCTGAATATCCATTATTCCCATCTACTCCTTCTATTTAATCTCAAATAACCGTTTCTTGGTGCTGATCAGTTCATTTAAAACCTTTTTATGTATTTTATTCTTTATTTTTTTTTATCTCAGATTACACTGCAGTGATCAATATAAAGCTATATAATGCTGCGTGATGTACATTGGTTTAAATAAAGAGCCTGTATCTGATCCAGTTGTGTTGCTGTATCTGATATCTGCTGGTGACATAACTGATAGGGTGAGTGTATGGGCTGCGTGGATTTATGAATTAGATATTCTATTCATGTCATCCTCACATTAAACATGAGAGACTTAGATTCAGGTTGACATAGCGTGGTTTCATTATTTTCTGAACAGGACATGAGTGTAGGAGGAGACAAGGAGGAAAGAGCAGAGAAGAAGAAGAAGACGGTTACAGAGAGATAAGATGCCGACACAGTCACAGAGAGGTGAAGAAGAGGAGAGTAAGGGATTGTCAGATAGATGGGAAACCTTTCAGACACAGTTGAAAAGCACAGTGGTTCTCATATTCATTTTAATCTGAACGATGAGGCAGGATTTCTCCTCTGAGCCCCTGATGTTATAAGATCCAAACACCTCTGACTCAGTTTGAAAAGTAAGACTTGGAAAAAGCTCTTGTGTTTACTCATGTGATCACTTTTATATCTGTCTAATAACAATATCACTATAGCTAGAGGAGCTATGAGGTTATCGTAGCCCAGCCTAGTGTAAAGACTGGGAGCAAAAAGAGGCCTGGATGTTGCCATGGAACCAGCAGAGACCTCTGGACATCACTTACTCCTCTGCAGAGACATAAATCCCCAGAAGAGACAACTTTGTGGTTCAAGGTTCACCAAGGATAAACCTGAGGCAAGAAAAACACAGTGATAAATTGTCTGTAAATAAATTTAACAATTCCAGGGAAATAGATTTTCAAAACAAAAAGTCATTTTAAAGGTCACTGGAACTCGGCCTGTTCATGTGTGTTGGTAGGCAGATTCTTTGCCTTCACCTTTCGTGACCTTTGTTTCCTGATTGTATGCTAAACTTAGGTAACCAGCTACTTGCTGTCAGTCTATATTTACCAGATTTACAGACTTTTGATCTTTTTTCTCCAATTTAGCAAGAAAGCCAGTAGGAATATTTCCCAAAATGCCACACTGTGCCTTTCGGTGCATTGTGATGCTATTTGACAGAATAACAACCTCACTCATGTGCATCCAAAATTGCAGTATCTAATTCCTAAAGTTTTTTTTTTTGAAATCTCAATGTGTAATCAGACAAAACTTGGTACAGTGTCTTATGTCTCTTGGCTGGATGATGGATCACCCTCCTGCTCTAAAGGGGTTGGGAGTTGCCCTCATGGATCACTATGTGGCTGCATTCTCATTATGGCTACTGTCATGGACCGCTATCTTGTGATGCTGCGAAAAAACATCAATGACAAATCAAAGCCACAAACTGATAGAGGCGGGTTATATTGAGTACTGAGGTGGCTCTGGTGCCAAACCGCACAATACAGATACACACTGACACTATAATGCACACAATTACAACTCACAGCTGCAGTATCTGCTGTTATATACAGCTAGTAGACCATAATTTCATCCTTCCTCTCTCTCCCAAACATTACACTCTGACCGGCCTCTGGGAGGAGAGTTGTTTAAAGGACACCCCTACGCATATAATCCCCCCCCCACCCCATCACCACCACCACCATCTTTTTCTCTCTTTCCGCCCTTTAATCAGTCATCCGGGAGTTTGAACGGAGGACAGCGTAAAGAGGAGCCATGACCCACAGTCCTTTGCGCCCACTTTGACATCAGCTGCTGCGATCCCCCTGTGGATTTGGCTTCTCCTCTCTCCACACACACCTCAGCCACCTTGCCCCCCCCCCCCCCCCCCCCCCCCCCCCCCCCCCCCCCCCCCCCCCCCCCCCCCTTCCCCCGCCCACCCCCTCCGACTACACCCACCCACATGCCCTCTTCACTGGCAGAGCCACATAATTATTTTCTCTGGGAGACATTCAGCTTCCCGGCGCCTCTATCTTTAATTACAATCGAGCCAAGGGGGCCGTAACAGGGGGGACCAGACATGCTGCTTTGATGTTGTCTGCTCCTGGCTCTTCACGTTTTCTCTTTTTTTCCGGCAAATGGCAGGATGCTCACATGTCGGCGCTTTTCCGACCACGCAGCATCACGTTCTCTTTGGCAGTGATGACACGTATCTTTGCCCAGAAGCATGGATCCGCTTGGTGCTGCTTTTCGAGCAATAACATTAGCTTAACAATGACCTGTGTGTTGTTCAGCTCCAAAACTAAACTCCAGACTGACCATCTGCGGACTTTGATTCCCCACTGCCAACATCGACTTTGTTCTTTTGGAGGAGACACTGGCAGCAGGGATTAGTATGTGTGTGTGATGAGAGTGTGGGCAGCAGTGCACTTGTACTGTAGGTTCTGAAGAGCTGCTTCACTTAATGTGTGCACACAGTATGTCCAGGTTTACTGTGCAGAAATTTGATACAGACAGGAAGCGACATTAGTGTAATGCAAAATACTCACAAATCTGTAAGCATGTGAGAGGCAAATGAAATTATGTCATTTCATGCCTTTGTACTAAACTTGAGTTTTTATGCAGACACTGGTTTGTATGCACATGCATGTAGGTTTGTTAGTGAGTGTGTGTTTGTGTTGCCTGATTAGTGTCTGGTCCGTGATTGCTGCTGTGAGTCTGTGATTAGATCGCTGGCAGAGACAGCAGCTACTGCTCAAACGAATGGACAAGAAACCGGACCAAATTAGAGACTCTTGAGTCTGCTGCTTCCTGGCCTCTGCTTTTTCTCTGCATACTTCTGCTGGCACATTGTTGTGTAAACATCCAAAAAGAAAACGGAATCAATTTGTGTAGCGGTTATCTGAATCAATTTGTGAAAATGGGGCTGTGATAGTGTTCTATGATTTCAAAAGATGTCAGAACACGCCACTGTTTGGTGAACCTGTTGCTGTCACAGTTTGTTTTGAAGGTTACGTTGAGAAGAAGATTAATTCTGCCGCATTCGACTACATGTGTGATTAGTATAGTATGAACATATAGTAAAAGTCAGACTGTTGTATACAGTATAAGTATAAGTGTACCATATATAATAGCATTGCTATTTAGTCCAGCATAATATTTTTAATATATAGTTCACTTTCTGGGTAGTCTTATTCTTATACCATATATCTGGTGTAATTGTTTTGTCCATAACCTTCCTATATATAATGTGTGTGGGTCTGTGTGTGAGTGCAGTGAGATGCAGTTAAACAGGGAAGAGAAATGCACTGATTCTGCTTAAAAGCATTCATTGTTGGCAGTATAGAAATTCTCACAAAAGTTACACTAGTACTCTTTAATGCATCAATTGAATTAGCCAGCACACAAAGCTTCCTCTCTTTGTCAGCTGTGTGTGCGTGCGTGCATGTGTATGTGTGCGCACACTTCTGTCTGACTTTAAATCGATGCCTTTGGCTGCATTTTAATAACATTTCTGTGTTCCTTTGAAAATCCGTCACTGGCTGTTTTTCACAGTAGGAGATACCACCATTCATTGTCAGAGCTGGAAATTGAAAACATAAACTGAATGAATGTTCATAGACCACGGAATATCAATCAGTCTGCAAACAAGTCGGTGGTGTCAGCAGACTAATGGCCTTTGTTTGAGAAAGACTCCATATTTGGCACACACAGGGATTTAAAACAATATTCTTTCCGGCATAATGACTAGGTAATATGGATAGTCCATTTATCTTTGATTAGATTTTTTTGATGCAGGGATTCATTCCCTCGGCGCACTGTTTCATTATTCTTTCTAATTACCTGCACCGATTCGCCCATCAAGCATCGGTACACTGGCAAGATGTAATTGCTTCTGCCATAAATCAAGGAACATTTGGGGGTGTCAGGAGAGTTCCTGCTCCATTAATACAAACACATTGAGAAGCCAGGCTTATGCTCACATTGATGAATGAAATCATTCATTTTGACATTTTGATATCTGATGTGTCTGGTCTCCAGCTGAAAGTTCTTGGAATAATTCCTGTCCCAGCGTCGTCTGACAATACGTAAACAGAAACAAGCTCTGCCGCTGCATTTGTGTCATTAATGCGGTCGAGCTTCGCCTTGTCCCCACTTGAGAAAAATAGCACTTTGCCTTTGTGATTAGGGCGCCACTGAGTGATGCATTATGGGTATAGCCACCAATGTCTGCTAAGGTCAAGGAGTCTTAATAAGACCCAGCTCTGATAAGCAGTCAACTGCTGGCCGCTACTGCTCTTCATCATAATAAAAAAAATTAATCAAATAGAAACCAACAAAACATGTGAAAACTTGCCCGCAGCTGATAAACACATAGCCTAGTCTGCAGGGTTATTATTCTAATTTAGTTCAGACATTAGGCAAATCAACAGCCCCCACAGCAGCTCAGCAGGGAGAAGTAGCTGGAGGTGGAATGCGAATGAGCTAAGTTCAGGCAGACAGAACTGGGGCTTAGCTGTTAGCCTCAGGGTCAAAGTGATAATGTATGAACTTAGCTCTGGAAGGCAGGAGGACAGCACGACAGTGGCGACTTAATGCATGTCTCTGAGTGGGCGCTTTAGTCTGAAAGCGACACAACAAGTCTGCGTGTCAACCGATCAGTGGCAAACATGCATTATATATACAGGCACTTCAGTACCGCTGTTACTGCTGCATCGTTTGTCTGCTGCCTGCCTGCTGTCACCGTGGTCACACTGACCTTCATGTCACTTGTGGCAAATTGGGTTGTTTGTGCTTTTGTCAAATGTTATGCATAGTAGGCACTGTGAACACAAATGCAGGACACTGTATATAAACCCAGACACACACTCAGGTTGATATACAGTATACATATAATAGGATATAGTTAAACACTAACGTATGGCTGTCCCAGCCATATAATATTTATACAATATATACTATCCAGCACTATATACTAAGCATGTACACTTAATTTATATATATATATATATATATATTTAATATATATTTAATATATATTTAATAAATATAAAAGATAATTCTGACACAGACACACACATTATACTGTTATTCTGAATACAAACTACAGTTAAAGAAACCAAATTAAGCTTCTTTTATCCAGTATTTTATTAGGACATCAAGATTAGTTGACATGTAGCTTGTAGCTAAAACCAGGATGAAATGTTTAAGGAACACACAACTGCCACAGACAGAAAACAAGCTGACAAAGGATACTGCGCTCTCTCACTCTGCTGTTAAATTTAGTCCTGCAGTGCAGTGGATGTGTGTGATCTGCTGACTTCTGGCTGTCCTTGCCCAATAACATCTCATCTGAACACATCCACTGTGTCCAGCCGCGTCGACAGGGGGGGCAGAGTGCAGCCTGAAATGACGAGAATGACCAGTGTTCTGAAATCACTGGAGTGTGGTAAAGTAAATGGTGCCCAAAAAGACACTTACCACATTACAGTGGTCTCTGTTCTCTTTGAAGTCAGAGACTTCTCTATCTACCTGCCTGTTTTTACTGCATACTCTGTAAGTTGGACATAACAGTAACATTTTAAAGCTGTGCTTATAGTTAAATGTAAACAGCTGGTAAACTAGCCAGGTAAAACTTGACATCTGTCAATCAAAGTGATGAACTCGAAGGGTTCCCTCTTGGTTGTGCAGTGGCTCTGCACCCTCTATGTTTTGGTTGCCTGCATCTCATCAACCTGATTTTATTTTTTGTGACAATTTCTGTAAAAATACTTATGTATTATTGGACAATGATGCAGAACCACTAAACCTACAGTTTTTAGATTTCCTGCCTGCATTACTCACAGTCACTGCTAATGTTGCTTATTGTATTTACAAATGCCTAAATGTCTTCCATCTAATTATATAAAAACAGCCGTATCTTAAAACCTGTGATAGATGCAGACTTTCATCCAGCCTGGACGTTCCCACTGAATATGTTTAAATGGCTTATAGAGAAACACTAAGTGGGTTGTATAAGGTGCAGCTGGCAGTGACCCAAGTTAATATGGTTAAAACACTGGCGTGCCGGTGTCTGCTATCAGAGGCACACAGGGTGCTGAATGCAGAAAACTGCACACACGTCTTCAGAGAGGCTTCCAGAGGTGTGTATGGGGCAGTGATACAGTAGCTGCCGTTTAAACCAGCTGTGCTGAGGTCTGCATGGTGGCTGTAACAGTGATTTCCCCACAGTCTGTCTCTTTCTGCAGACCTGGAATCAAATCAGCACCTTTTTTTAAAAAATGGGACTTCTCGTGTGCAGCAAGAATCCTAATTAAAAACTGCATACGAAGCCAATTATTTGTAATGCACTTGTCATACGGAGCTGCAGGGTGGTGTTGAAGCAATGGGCTGGCGTTCTAAAACACAAGGCGGGGTCGACAGGAAATGTTGTGTGTCATCACACCACGGAGCGTGATTACTGTGGTTGTGTATGATTTTGTATAATTGCCGACAATGACAGCTGGGTTGGTATCGTTCTCACCTTGTGAGTCTGCGGGGTTCGTGTCTTTGCAGTGGTCTTGATGATACATTCTGTAACAGGAGCTAACACACGAGTGGCTTTGAATAGTTTGCATGTTGTTTATACTTATGTCTATAAGTGTAAATATCCCAAGATGACCATCCCAGACACTGTCAAGACACGTGTTTCGTTAGGATCAAAATAAAGGCCCAGTTTGAAGTTGACTTCTGTGTAATAATGGGACTAATTGGACTATGTGGAATACATTGGACCACTGTATCCGCAGCACCTCTCAGTGGTCTTCTGCTTGCTAACTTTGTGTCTTGATAGAAATGATGAGATCATGCTCTTTAAAAAGCACACGCAACACTGCAGTGCACCAGTCCCCTCTGACTCTGAAACTGATCTCTGAGCAGATTAAACATTAAAAGCTCTTGAATCTGCTCAGATTTATGTTTATTTCCATGAAGTTCACCAAGAGCCCACTCGTATCCCACATACCCGTGACAAGGAAGAGTAGCCAATTCATTTAATTTCCTGTCATCTTTTTAATTTATTTTTCTTAATGCATATAACAGCTGCCACCAGATTACGGCGAAACAGCAAACAAGTTGGAGAGTCTAACTCTGAGATCCTCTGGTGGCTGTGAAGAGGGATCAAAGAACTTTGGGCAGACTGTGTGTCTGGGTTTGCTTAATCAAGTGAAAGTACACAGTGACACAGTCTCTTTGTGATTGTGATTTATATCGGAGCTGTAATTCACTTGGAATTGGAGATGAGGAACAGAGAGGAGGTTCAAGCATTGCAAGCTGTGTGTGTGTGTGTGTGTGTGTGTGTGTGTGTGTGTGTGTGTGTGTGTGTAAGCTAATATAAAATTGGTGAAATGATCATTTGAGTAAACCTATATATTTCCGGTCTGTTACATAACATGTAAACAATATGCAACAACATGGATGTTAGGCTGTGGAGCTGGCAGTTGCTGCGGGCAGTGGCATCAGGGGTGAGCCGGAAACTGCACGGATCAGATAACAAACAAAACAAGACAAAACAAAAAACAAAAACAACCCTCCGTCTTGGCACGCGTTTCCACAGTTCACTAAGTGACACGTGGAGATGGCTGCTCTGCCACGCGGAAGCATTTGCTGCTTTCCACTGTCTGTTTATTCCCAGTGCCGCTCGTGAATATTCATGAGGGCGCGTGCGGACGTCAGGACGCAGCGGCGGCTCTAACCGCGCTGTCGGAGAGCGCAGACAACATGCCAGAGGCCGGCCACTGCTCTGCCACAGACACCGAGCGTCTGACAGCATCTGCTCCCAGCAGCAGCAGCAGCAGCTCGCCCTGCTCTCTCTCTGCGCCACCGACAGGGGAAGCAACAATGGACTGACTGACGGAGCACACACACATACACACACACACACAGACGGAGAGAGAGAGAGAGAGGGAGAGGGAGAAACGCCGCCTTGTTTTTGAAGCATGCTGACATATTTTGGAGTGAAGCTGAAGTGCAGGATCATATTTGCAGCTCGGGGCGGATGGAGTGAGGGAGCAGGGGCCACAGCGGGGAGGTGAGAGCAGCAGCAGCGGCAGCAGCAGCGGCAGCATCATGCCTCCATACGGACGGTGATCGCGGTGCATCCAGCCCCTGTAAGATGGACGAGACGCACCGGGGCTAATCGGAGCTGGCGACTCATCACGCTGCAGAGGGGAGATGTTTGTGCAACTGCCATAGGCTGGATCAGAGGGATGAGAGGCTCCCGCGGCGTCGTTTCTCCCTCCGTAATGTGTAGCTGAGAGGACGGCGGAGCGCGAGCAGCTGTCTCCCGGACAGAAGCATCGGTTTCAGGCGGGATCCGAGCGCGTCGGCCGCCGCGCACACATCCACACCTCCGGCGTGATGCGCTGTCCGCGGTGCTGAACGCGTCAGTCCGCTGCCCGGCTCTCCGCGACTTGACCTTCTCTCTCTCCGCCGAGAGAGCGACACGCAGCAAGGTGACAGGGCGCGCGGACAGCTGCTGGGCTTGACTGGCTCAGCCAGGAGCAGAGCCTCTTTCATGGCTGTGGCACGCAAAATCAAAACTTTGCTGACCGTCAACATTCTCGTGTTTGTGGGGATTATCCTGTTCTCGGTGTACTGCAGGATCCAGGACAGATCCGAGGAGATCATCCAGCTGGGGCGTATCTCTGACCAGCGGCTGCGAGCCAGGAATGGCAAAGTTTCCAACTTGGTGGACAGGCAGTCTATTCTGCAGAGGCTGGAGAGGCTGGAGGATGTGGTCTATAACCAGTTAAACGGTAGGACGCTGTTTAACGATGAACATTGGGGGAATGAACCATTGTCTCACTGGCAACACAGTCATCTCCACCAGGAAGTAAAAGGGCTAAGGGCTAATCTAAAAGATTATGGAAAAGGGGAGTGTAGAATACTATATGACATAAGTTTGATTCATGTGGAAACTTGAACCTACTTAACTGCATAGTATGCCTTTCAACCTGTAGTCTATTTTTATTTTTTGGCAGCAGCTTCATTTATACATGAAATAATGACAGTAGCCTTCTGCCTCTAAAGCTCTAACCTGGCATGTTAAAAGCCAGTGAGCCAGAGTGATGGATTACAGTACAACGCCTGCTACATGTGCCTCTTACTTCAGTACTTCAATTTTGATTGACTTTACAGGGCTGTTACTTTAACAACCCACCAGATTAAGACCCTTAACCCATAACGGACTTATTGTAAACCTCACATAAACTTATGCTCTAAGTATTATTGCCAGTGTCAGCTCTGTATAGAGTCACACTGTATAGGGGAAGTCTCTATAGCAACAATCCTTGTCATTTCACCGAAGGCACCGCTGGTGACTTTAACAAGCTGTCTGAGTATTGAAGGACAGTCTAATGTAATGCTTCCATAAGTGAATGACAGACTTGTATTTCATTACATGGCCATTAGTCCTCAGCAGAGCAGCAATCTCTAAAATCAAGTTATGGTCGGTATGACTCTGTCCTACTCACGGTCATATTCTCCTGTGGCAATTCCACATAAGTCATACCCACGCTTACAGATACAAGCCGATGTTTATCTGGCATTTGTTCAGCCAGATGTATGCAAACACTGAAGTGGACTGAGCTCATGATCATTTGGGCTATAAGCACATTAATAACACTGGTGTTTCATGATTTAAATGATGTGGATTTTACATCCTCAGAAATTTAAACTAAATGTTAAAATTATATTAAAAACTCCATCTATTAATGAGGTTATAAATGTCAGATAAAACTGTCTTGTATAGAGTTAAATCTGAACATCATTATTGTCAGCTGCGTTGAATGAGAAGACCAAAGTAATGCTTTACCACATTACAGCTCCAAACCCAAATCCCCAACCCATCATCATACATCACACCAGTGAAATATAAGACACATTGTTCTCACGCCAAATTATGACACCTCAGCACTGGTGTTTGATTCCACACTTTTGGTAAATGTTACCTCTTAGTAAAGTGTTGTCGATTGATTTTGAATCTATCAGTAAATTCGGCTTCTGTTTAGTACTGCACTCGTCTCTCTTGGGAAATCGCGACCCCATCATCTGTGTAAACTGCAGGCTGTGGTAGCTCAGGATGAAACGGAACTGTGAGGCATGATGCTGTGATAGAGGAGGTCATTTCTGCTTGTGTTGTTGTATTTTATGCTGGTCACCAGTAGAGGTCTTGATTCTCCTTTGACAACAAGAATTATATTTCACGGCTGAAGATCAGTCGAAATGACTGGAATGTTAGAGAGACTCGTATCGACAGCGTATCGACAGATCATTTCATGTTTTCCCAGGAGTTCAGGAGCTGCAAGGACCCACAATACTCCAAATGTGGACCCCCCCCTCCCCTGCCTGCTCTTATTATTATGCCTGAGCCTCAGCAGCTATTTGAGGGTCACTCTGTCACTTTGAGTTATGCTTGGCATGTGGCAGCCAGCCAGCAGGCATTTCCTCTCAAAAAGTACAACGCATCCTTTCAGTCACTTAGCTTTATATAGAGACCATCCAATTGAGTCAGTCAACCCCATACAGTGTTTCCGTTGTGGTATAGAAATACTGTGTGTGTTCTTATGGAGTTAAAGGAAAAAAAGTGAAACATATACTTTTTACATTTACTTTGAGATTATCAGCTGGATATTAAAACATGAGTTTGCCAAATTGTATTTGCTAAAGCTTAATTCATATTTGATTTATTCTGGCTGAGTGTTGGCTGGAAGGCTGCACGTCTTTGAAAGCCAGACATACACTTTAAAAAAAAGTAAAGATCATATTACTCACTTCTCTGTGCAGAGCCACTGAGTCCAAGTAGTTTGGACACTTCTTTCTGTGGAGAGAGACAGTCTCCACAAAGTCAGTAGAAAGCTGGTGCAGTTTTATTGGCCTCCAGTTAATATTGGGTGCAGAAGAAGACAGGATCTCACGTGATAAGAAATGTGTCACAATGACAATGCTACATTATATGATGAAGATGCTACATTAACTGTTAGACTCTGTAAAATAATTTATACCTACAATTAATACAGCGCAACCACAGACACAAATCTCTTCCTGTGTAATTCAAGTTTAAAACATAAAAAGGGATTGATAGCGGTTGCATAATTTCTCCGACTGTGGCGACGACACGCAGGCCTGGAAACATTCGCTGGCTGTCACAATCCCTCCGTGATTTGTCTTGAGGTCTCTAATGGGATACTTAATCATATCCCCATATCCTAGGTCACTGCCCCCTTTTCTAAATCGTGCACAGACCACAAATTGTGTCCAATGGCCAATTGGGAATAGCGATTGTGAGAAGAGGACCCGTTGAGCCAATAACTATTACCGTGTCCGGCTGTGATATGAAGTAATTGCCCATTCCTTCTGTTGTTTATTGCCTACCAGAACGAAAGCAAGGTCCAATTAGATCTGAAGGACATAAACAAGTTGGAGAGTTTGTCTTTTACGGTTGTCTGATGAACGGTCTGTAGACTCCCCACAAGAAAGCAACACTGAGGCTTTTTATCAGCGACTCAGTGCAGAAATGAGCAACATGAATGTTGTCAGGAGCACTGCGGTGATGTGGATGCCACCGTCTTTGGTTAATCAGATGAGGAGGGTTTTAAGCTTGTTAACAAGCTTATGAAGCAGCGTTTTGACCTCAAGCACTGCATCAGATAACAAAAAGCTCCTCACCTGTACTTACCTGCATAAGACTAAAAAAACAATATACATAGTAAGATTAGCTCCTGATCTGGAATAGATGAGTCTGAGTCAAATGTTTTTAATATTGGATTGTAATTAATGAGGGTTTTGCAGGCCAACACTGTTGTGTTAATTTTAAACGAATGGGCACAACGGCAGAATCACCACTTGAAATTCTCAGTCGTTATTGAAACAGTGGTCTTTGATTTCAGACGAGAGGACAAAAGCGGACTTATTATTTCAGGCTGACAACCCACCATCTCTCTGGTGGAAATTACAACAGTGGCTTACAGGTTTTATCAGTCCAATCAGGACTTCTCTGAAACTAATCCTCTTAAAAAAACAGATATAGCTATTAGCGATGAGTGTGCTACTTTTCACGTTTACCTTCTGACCACGGCTGGATATGTCATTGTTGGAGATTGGCTGTTGTCCCACCGCTCACGGTCACACCGAGCCTCCTGTCATCAGCCATGCATGTCACTCCTGGCCTTCTCCCGGTGTGTAGGTGCTGATGGGATGGCAGTCTCACAGGCCCAGCTGCAGCACTAGATATGCTTCTTATCTGTAATGCCCAATTATGGCAAAGAAACCAATGCAGTTTATATGCTAAGCCTGCTGGGGCAAAGACTTGATGAGAAATGAGAAATGTCAGTCTCTCTCTCTCTCTCTCTCTCGCTCTCTTCCACACACTTGATGCTTTGGCTGTCATCACAGTTTGCAGATATATTGTTGTGCCGTGTGTAACGCCCCTGGCTGCAGGGACACGACAACACAGCATGGTGACGCCTGACGAAATGAAATATCTTTCTGTAATGATATGCAGATTAGGCTGTGCTCGACAGGAACAGTTTCAGAAACAGATAGAAATCAATGCTGCCCCAGGCTTTAGCAATGACGATAATGAATTCAGCGGCTCACCTGACAATCAGCAGTCAAACACAGATGGAGAGAGCATTGTTCTTATTCACACTGTTGGCCCAGAGTCACGCAGTGATTACATTACCATCATTTAATGATGACACCTGATGATGGAGGGGGACATAGGTCAGTTTCTCAGGCTACACAATTATTGATGGGCATGTATTTGATTTATGTGTTTTGATTAGTTTTCCCATCAACGCAATCAAACTGAGTATTTTGAAATGATTGCAAACATCACTAAAGATGTAAACGGGTACAAACAAATGCAGGTTGAGTTTTTTACAGATGAATCTGCAGCGACACTAAATGCATTTGAAATCATGACCAGATTGGCTTAACACTTTGAAATGTTTTACATACTAAAAGGTAGCATTTATAAGTGAATGTTGCTACAAGTCAGACGTATTTGATATAAAAGGTATCCAGGTGTTTGTATCTTCACAAGCTGTTACATTGCAGACAGAAGCTACCTGTATGTAATTCTGCCAGAAATACCACGGTTCAGATTTACCAAAATGTAAACAAATGTCGGCAAATCAGTTTGTTAATTACACCTCATGACACAATGTTGTATCTGTTGTAACAGTAGTATCGATGGTGGAGGACGAAATGCAGTTGTAAAACAACCAGCTGCAATTAGAGACGATTTTAGAAGAGTATGCAAGTTGATGAGGCAGCAACATCTCAGATGCTGTTTGTAGTTTCAGTAGTAGTAGTAGTCACACTGTTCCAACTTAGGTTTGTTTGGCTTCTTTCAATTAGACGGAAAACATTTAAGCAAAACATACGACGGTGATAAATACAACAATGAATGAATTATGGTACATTACTCTCATGTTTGCTATCGTTTAATGAGTTGTGTGTTTGTGGTGGTGATGAAGTTTCAGGATATATTTCATTATTGAGAGTTAATGATCCTGTGCTGGCAGCTTCTAAATCAGAGCTGTCGTCCCTCTGACCTGCAGGTATACAGGTATGCAGGTATGCAGGTATTCAGCAGGTATGAGCGGCAGTGCTCGAATGAATGCAGCGTTTTTGGCATTTGAAGTCTTTAAACCTCTCCAGAACAAGTTATTTTTCTCTTACTGAGATTTTCCAATCCGAGCACTCCCCTCGCCATCAATATTTAGAACTAAGCTGCATCACTTTGGGCATGCATAAATCCACTCTTGCTTTTGAATCATTCATTGAAAATTGTGGGGTCATCTCTGAATTGGTGGCTCTGTCTTATAAAGGCCAAGTCAGACTCAGTCTGAAGGTTACTGTATAATTCAGAGCTGTTATGGCTTTAATGTGTGCCGTGAGGGGATTGGGACACATGGATTGCGAGGAGGGAGCAGGCGGACAGGTGTATACTCCGACACAGTGAGATTTAAATTGCCGCCTGACGTTGCACGGATCCACATCCAGCTGAGGCTTTGGAGGGGAGTGCAGCCTGAGTGCAGGAAGCAGATGCTGGGGTGTAATTGCTTTGCAGTGAGATTATGTTACGGTGTTTGGAGTGTGAACTCACATCTGAGCTAATACATTGACAATTCTTTTTCCCTCACAGGAAAAAAAACATGGACATTTCAAACATTTGTAGACATGTAAACATATTGTTTTTTTTTTAATCACCAATAATTTTTCTTGTCTTTTGTTAATTAATTTAGCTTTTTTTTTGAAGATAGCAGGAACTTGCTGAATCCTTTCATACAAAGAGCGACTCAGAAACATAGGCCCATACATTTTGCATGCAGTCGGCATAGGAATAGAGCTTTTTAAAGAAATAGAGTCAGTGCAACACTCACTGATGTACCCACAGATATACACGGTCCAATTACTCCTTTCAAGAGATACATTTAAAGCTCCTATTTTTGTTTGTGTGCAATTTTGGATTTAAAAGATATTGCTGCGTGACGGAAGCGTTTGGGTCGTGTTATGGATGTATTTATACATATGCCTTTTATGTCTTTATGCTTCCTTACAAGCAAATTTCAAACGAAGTGGAAGATGAAATGGATGAAACATGAAAGACAAATCAGAGTCAGACTGAGCAATCAAGCTACCCAAATTGCCCACTAGGTATTACCCAAATTGTCCATTTGGATAATACCCTGAGGTCCCTCAGTGTACAACCAGCATTAATTGGATCCTGCCTTTATTGTGTGAGTATCCATTGCTGCTCATCCTGTAATGGAATTTCAATCAGGCTGAGGAAGTGTCAGGCAGAGGAAAAGAAAATAACACAGTGACCAGAACACAAAGCTGGCAGGCGTTGTCCTGCTTCCAAGACTCACGCAGACACAGAAGGACCCTCCAGACTGGAGTCTCCGGCTCTGGAGGGAATCTGTGTATCTGTTTGAGTGTGTGACATGGGCTCTAATACCAGATGGCGAGTCCGTGACATGAACCCCACCCATACTTGTTAAGATGCCTCCACACAGGCTGGTGTGGGGCACGGCAAATCCCTGTAGCGGGAGCAGCCAGTTTGCTACCATTCAGCTCCAATTACAAATCTTCCGTGGCACCAGAAGATTTGGGGCCATCCAAATATGGTGATTATGCTGCAGTTCCTGGAGGGATGAAGCTGCGAACGGAGCTCTTCATTGGTGTTTGCTGTTTACTTACTGCCTGCGTGTCCATCTGTCAGCGCAGGGAACAGACGCAGCTTGAGTCTTCTGCCGAGGCCACAGTGGAAGCTTGGCTCAAACAACCATTGTCTGACTTCACCCCGCAGTGCCACTCAAGTTTAAACAGCCAGACAATAGCCAGGGTTGGCATAGACAGACATGAATGCAGCTGACAACATACTCTCCTAAAAATATATTAGACTTCATAAAGGTTACAAGGGCAAATGTTTTCAGGAAGCATCATTATACAGGGGGTCCTCGAGTTACGACGGAGATCCGTTCCTGAGAATGTGTCGTAACCGAATTTCGACGTAAGTCGGAACATACATTCATTGTGCCATTGTGCATACATTGTGCCACTAGATGTCGCTATAACACCATGCTAAAATAAGAGTTTATTATGGTGAATTGCCTTTTTTGTCTCTCTTGACACACCGTAGGGGTTGAGCTCACGAGTGTAATGAGAATTTCCTTTAGATTTCTGTGATCAACCGTGTAGACCCTGTGTTGTGAATAAACCTACGGTATTGCTACGATCCCGAACGCATCTGTGTCCGTGTGCATCTCCTTACCGGCTGCCGCTGCAACCCCCCCCTGCCAGCCGTCCATTTCACATAAGTAAACACAAGGCAGAGTAGCCGAGGTGTACTGTGGAGGTGCTGGAGAGCCGGCAGGCGCGCTGAGAGACAGAGAGAGCGCTCACCAACTAGTTCCCGTGCGAAGTCTGTACATAATTACGGGGCAAACCGCTTAAGCCAAAACAAGGAAGTTCATGGGAGATGTGTCGTAACCACGAAAACAACGTATCTCGCGACCATCGTAACTCGAGGACCCCCTGTATTTTCTCTATTTGCTGGAGGGAGGAGCTTTCATTTTCTCCGCCCAAAATTCATAATTAATTTATTTTTATTCCATTTTCTTACAAGATTTACAGCACATATTAACATAATGAACAATTTGTCAACATAGTAATATCAATAATTTTGTAGGTGCCATATTGGATCATATAGGTTTGTTGTTACAGCTACACAGGATAGTTATTGTGTCTCTGATGTTTTGATTTTATTTTATAGCAGTGAAACAATATGAGTTGTGAACAAGAGTGTTGGAAAAGGTGGTATCTAAATATTAATAAATATATTATATTATAATATATTGTACTATTATTATCACAGGGAGGGTCTTTTTCAAATCAACCCCAATGAATAGGCCTTTTAAAAAACTATTTTCATTTTCGAGATGGTGCCCAGTTTTGTTCCTTCGCTTTTTGAAGGTTGTCTCTGTCAAGCTACCAAAGTGACGGACTGTTAATCACAGTCCTGAGTCATTTTTTTCTAAGGGCACAGTCATATTGGTCTTATACATGTGGTACATTTATGTTGTTTCATACCAGAAGAAGACTGAGTGCATCATCACATGTGAAAGTGAGAATCAGGTCCAGAGCAGGTTCATATCCTTGTTGCACTGTGTACATTCAATCTGCTTGGTTGTGTTTTCACATTGCAATTTATGGACAGGATAAACATGCCATTTTATATGACCTTATATCCTTATGTGTCCATCGTTGATTAGGTGGTTGACAAGTATGTGTCTAAATCGTAGTCTTTCCAGTTAATGATAAATGAGCAAACACTGTTTCAATATCCTCTGCATTATTGTGGCGGTGTCGCACACTACTTCAATAATGCTTCTATAATTAGACTTGTGAAGCCCTGAGGAGACCAGTGTAACATCTGGTGGCTCTTTGTCTTTGTAAACATCATTTACTGACTAGAGCAAATAAACATAAAACTACAGGAAGTGATGAGACAGTTTTTCTTTTATGGTTAAACCCCTGTGAAAAAACAATTACTTTTGTAATGTATGTATTTGTAATATTATTTCTAATGTAATGTGAGTATAAAAAAACTGTGTATTTCCCCAAAAAATTATTACAAAAAGTCTTCTGGTTACATTCCCCACATTCCTTAAAAAGATTTTCCTTCATACCTTCATACATAAGAGGAGAGCCAAGATGTAACACAACAGAAAAGAAATGTGTAATATGTCATATATTGTAGAGCAGCATTATATATGACAACACTATACACACTCCTTTAACACCTCCTGCTTTATGATTTGTATCATAATTCATAAATAACTCTGAAAAAAACATAGCTGTAACAAAGTCGTTGAGTGGAAAAGTAGTATTACAAGACAGAAAGTCTCATATTGTCAGATTTAATCGACATAGACTAACATTTAACATTTAACACATTTGAAAACTAATAAGACAATGTTTTTGGGAAAAAAAAGTTCTATATAAATCAAGATGATTTTCTGACATTTTTTTTGACCTCAAATAACTTAGTTCTACTTTTTAACACCCGATGTCACATTGTTATTCATTATTAAAATTACTGTCCTACACTTACTTTTGTCCTTCTCATAAGTGCCACAGGAAAATAGTGCCCTGTCTCCTCTCCTCTCCTCTAATATATGCCTTTCCCATCAGCATTTTATTAAACATTACATTAAACATGTATCTGCAGCCACTGTTTTTGTCTTTCATTTAGGATGATAAACTAAATATATATATGTGTGTGTGTGTGTGTGTGTGTGTGTGTGTGTGTGTACACATTGTAATTCTAATCTCTCATACAGATTTTTCATCAGACATTATTACCCACTGACTGATTCAGGCCTCCTCCTCTGGTTGTGACTTACAGCTGTGCGCTATATATTCTCTCCGGTGTCTATTGTTGGCCCTTGTACCTCTGTGCCTCCCTGTGACTGCGTCCGTGTGGGTGTTTTGCAGCTTTTTCATTGACAGAAAGCGTAATGATGCCCCATAGACGAGTCCCACTGGGTCTCTGAGCTGCCTCACACCAGTCTCCACACACTGATACAGAATGTCAATCAGCCTCACCTCTGCACGACCTCTCTCTTTCCTCACCTGTCTCTACCCGTTCTCTGTAAGAGTGTCTGGGTCTGTACATGACCATCATGCACTTCTGTGTAACTGGTCTCTTGTCGTATCATTTTCCTGGCAGGTCTGGCAAAGCCCATGGGGCTGGTTGAAGGACCCGGAGGCCTTGGCCAGGGGGGAGCAGCTGCCACTCTGGGGGAGGACAGTCGCGATGCTGAGGGGAAGTATGAGGAGTACGGCTACAACGCTCAGCTCAGTGATCGCATCTCCCTGGACAGGAGCATCCCTGACTACAGGCCTAAAAAGTTAGTGCACTTCCTGTTTCTTCTCCTTTTATCATGTAGTCCAAACTTCAGCTCCACACCTGTTTTTCCTGGATGACAGTCTGGTATAATGTTAGAAACTCGGAACTGGAACTGGAAGTTCCCAAGGCGTTCCCAGGCCAGCCGAGAGACATAGTCCCTCCAGCGTGTCCTGGGTCTTCCACGGGGCCTCTGCCCGGTGGGATGTGGCCTGGAACACCTTACCAGGAGGCATCCTGACCAGATGCCCAAACCACCTGATCTGGCTCCTCTCAATGCAGAGGAGCAGCGGCTCTACTCTGAGCCTCTCCCAGATGACTGAGCTTCTCACCCTATCTCTAAGGGAGAGCCCATTTTAGCCACTTGTATGGCAAACTTGTTCTTTCGGTCTTTACCCACAGCTGGTGACCATAGGTGAGTGTGGGAACATAGATTGACTGGTAAATCGAGAGCTTTGCCTTTTGGCTCAGCTCATTCGTTACCACGACGCACTGAGGCAGAGTCCGCATCACTGCCGACGCCACACCGATCTGCTTGTTGACTCCAAAAAGGGTGGGTACTCTGAGCTGCTGTTTGATGCATAAGCACAAACAACAGCCAGGATCAAGCTGGGGGGCAATAAGAATGCCCACACCTGTTCGGCTCCTCCCACCGGGGGCAACTCCAGACTGGAAGAGAGTCCAACCCCTCTTGAGGAGACTGGTTCTGGAGCCCAAGCTTTGCTTCGAGGTGAGCCCGACTATATCTAGTCGTAACCTCTCAACCTCATGCACCAACTCAGGCTCCTTCCCAGTCAGAGAGGTGACATTCCACATCCCTAGAGCCAGCGTCTGTAGCCGATGATCAGACTGCCGAGGTCCTCGCTTTCGGCCACCACCTAGCTCACACTGCACCAGACCCCCTGGCCCCTCCCATGGTTGGTGAGTCCATGGGAAGGGGGACCCCCGTTGTCTCTTCGGGCTCTGCCCGGCTGGGCCACATCGGTGCAGGCCTGGCCACCAGGTGCTCGCCATCGAACCCCACCCCTAGGCCTGGCTCCAGGAGGTTGCCTTGGTGACCTGCGTCCAGGCAACGGAAAATGTTGTTGCTTGCTGCTTTTCTTCATGGGGCCTTCCAGAACCGCATTTTGTCTGGTCCCTCACCTAGGACCTTTTTGCCTTGCATGAACTTGCATGAGTTCATGCAAGGCAATGACCGATGAGTTCCTAGGGTCATTGGGACACGCAAACCCCTCCACCATAATAAGGTGGCAGCCTGAGGAGGGGGAAACTGGAACATTTGCCATTTTAATCCCTGAGAGAGTTGATGCACGATTTTAGTGATGGCAAACCTTCGTCCTCATGGGGTAGGTGTTTTATTGGTATTTCATTTCGTGTTTTTCTGTGGAAAAAAAGAAGCATACATTTAGTTGCAATACAAAGAGTGTCAAAAATGATAAGACATGCAGTTAAATTGTGGCGCTGAGGAAAAATCAAAACAAAAATAATTTTCAGTTCAGTAAGCGAGTCTCGATCGACTCAAACCAGGGACAGGTTGGGTTGATGGATCATTTATAGACAAATGCAACATGGTAACCAAAAGTGTTTTTCTCATAAAATACATGTCTTCATTTTTATTCAAAACCTTTACGCTAAACGCTGAAACCAGCCATGATTTAGTGGGTTGTGCAGTAGGAAATGTCACGTGGATCAAACTGCCTGACACTGATTTCCATAGTGAAATACAAACAACATAAATGTCACTCTTGTAAATTTAATGGCTGCCGGAAGGGAACATCCACGTACACCTGGTGCTTTATGACATTAATTTAACAAAGGCCTTGTAGTAAAGTTGCTCAAAGCCCCAGTGACATGAATAGAAGAAGAGTGCACTGGGGCACTGTGAATACTGTTATGTTGTGCTAAACTCACGTTTTAAATGAGGACATCTCTGTCATGTTTGATCCTCTTTACAGTGGTTGGCTCATTATCTGACTGGCTCATGATTGTGGGGAAAACACTGACCTCACTCGTATTCAGTAAAGCATCATTCCTGATGAAATGTGCACATATGAAATAAGCAAAGTTCTCAACTTTCTCTCCATATCTCTTCTTACTGCTGCACCTCAGTGGCTCCTCATTAGGAGGACTCGTGGGACTGCTATGACCTGCAGGTAGTGGGTCACATATCCAGTGTGGATAGCAAGCTGTCACCACTGCTTGCAGGCTCATGTTATGCAGCGTTGACTGCTCTAAATGTTACTGTGGATACAGATTAAAAATTAGAGAGTTTGATGCTTGTGGTTATTTTACTGCTTTCACACTGAGCTGCCCTGTTTGTTGTCTGATACTGTATGTCTGCAGTCACACACTTGAATACAAACTCAGTGGAGATCAATCTAATGGAACAGCCATTTAATTATGGTTAAAATGGTGATTCCTGCTGTTTTAACCATGACTATCTAGTGGATAGTTTTATCCAGCTGGTTTGGTCTGTGGGGAATACGCAGTTTATCTCTAGTTTAACTTAATAAACATGGAAAATGGTATAAATGGAAATGGTATAAACTACGCCCACCTTGCACTCACAGATGTCTCCTGTAGAACAACGGCAGGTAAGAAATTAAATTACTCTCAAGGTGTGTACACCACTGAGATAATAATGTGCAAATACTGCACATATTAGTATCATATTATTGATGAGATATTGCACGTTGGAGATTAAAAAGGAAAAGACAATCACAAAAAAGTCACAATGAACATTTAAAACATAAAAACAGAACAAATATTCTATGGTCAGAGTGTATTTATAGCTGAGCAGTCAAACGGTGTAATAATGCAATGCTAGCTGCTATGGCAATACAAGCAAGTGTAGTATCTGCATTGTCTGTGCAGATACTACTCATAAACAAAGAGCTAAAGAAGGGACTGGTGAGACTGCAACTGTTAATATTTTTTTTAAAATATGGAATTACACGCAACATTTTCTAAGGAAACACTTGAAATACAGTATATACATAAATCTTCTATAAATAATAAAATATTTATTGTAATAAAAACAGACCAATTTTGCAAAACTATAACAAATGTGCTAATAACAGGGAGTGTTGTGTTATCATTTGTCTACTGTCACTGCTCTTAAAGGACATAGTAGACAAACTACCAGGGAAACCAAAGGTAGCATACTGATGCCTGTAGCTGCATCCATCCATCTGCCGTGTGACTCTCTCTGCTGCTGGTTGTGATGCTCCCTCGAGAGTCTCCCTCTTCACACTCCTCACTTCCTGCTTGATACTTTTCATCATCTCCGTGTGTCTTATTGCCTAACTCCACTTAATCCTTGCTCCTCTCTGCTGTCAGAGGCCCAGAGAGGTTTCCGAGAGGTTTAGCAAGGATAACACTTCATTTCATCCAATCTGCTTTTTATTCCCAGCTCTTTTTCACACCCCCGAAAAAATTAGCCAAGAGCAGGGACGAGAATGGCAACTATAAAACAGATTGCTAATTAATAAAGTCGTTGGAGATTACCTCAAACTTCCGCAGACTTCATGTGTTAGAAAGAAGGACGCGTCCTGATTCTCGATCTGTCCGTCTGTGTCTTTTTTCTGAGAAACATATTTTTGTGTGTAAGTGTGCGTCCATGCAAAGGAAAAAAGTGCAAGTGTCAGACAAGGTGAAGCTTGAATCCATGACTGATATCTCATAGGTGCCCTCAGTGATCATTTGTTGTGAAGCGCAGTCAAAATCAATACAATGCAAAGTGCAAACTTTTTCTGTGTACACCTCTGAGGCAGCACTTTTACAGACGGGAGAAACATCAAAGCACTGCTCTTAGCAAGGGAAAGTATTATCCGCAGAGAGAAAATGGATGTGCAAATGGAACAGATATTTATGATACACGGGATGAGACAGATAACAGTCAGACATTTCTTTAGCTCTTTGTGACACCAAAGAACATAAATGAAAACAAACTGCATTTTTTGGTTTGAAAGATATGTTTTTTCCTTCTTTTTGCTTTTATTTGACCACATGTCAACAACACAATCACCCACATGATCACAGCAGCTCACCGGCTGCGTACAAAATGACCAAGATGTTTTCCATTTCTAATTTCTTAGTCTGATCGTGTTATTACACCCTGTGGGCACAAGTTGAGGAGGTCAAACACAAGAACAAGGTTCCTCGCTGAACAGGACCTACTGAGCAGAAAGGACTTTAATGAGTACAAGAAGCAGTGAGCCGCACATTCTCCAGTCTCCCGTTTAATGCCGACTTTTCTCCAGCAAAACCTGTTCGCAGTCAGGAAAACCGCAATTGTTCCCCACACAAAAACCCTTAATCCCCGTTTACCGCTCACGAGTCTGTTCTGATTCCACATGTGACATTTCTATCTGAGACACCGAGGAGGAACAGAGTCGGCCCCCCAGTACATCACACTGACTTTCAGCCTGCCATCTCCGTCCTTGGGAACTTGAGGTATGCAAACAACTTGTTGGGCTGTGGAGAGAAAAACAATATAGGCAGACAAGCTGGTAAGATTACAGACGCCCACAAAACAACAACAAGTTTTAAATGTGACTTGAGTCTTCAAACGAAAAATGCAATTTGAGGCATCAAACATGCTTTTCACCCCCCACCCCCCACCCCCACAAGAGGATTCTTATTCAATTACACATGCTTTTCCCCCCCCCCCCCCCATCCCCACAAGAGGATTCTTATTCAATTACACCAAATCTCACCTCCATCTCTATTGTTACTTTGCAGAAGATTTGATTTATACTTTCTCACAATAGTTGTTAGACCCAAAACGATATTGAATGCTCTGCTTCCCGGAGGACCCTTGCTCCTGCGTTCCTCTGCCTGCGGGAGGGTGATAACCAAAAAGGGAGGCTGAGGGAACAGGCTTACCTCATCCTCTCAGTGTCGGATTTGGCAGAATGGGATCGTAAGGTCTGAGCCGTGCAGGAGCTCCTGCCGCAAATTGTTGCTCTTTCCAGTGCTGGAGTTTATCTCCTGGACGATTGGACCAATGACAAGGCAAACAATTATCTCTCTGAGAGGAGTGTGCCGGCGGACTGAAATTTTTCATTGGTGTTGCCTGGCCGGTGCGGGTGACGGGAGGTTAATGTGAAATTTCACAGCAAATAAGACTGGCGAGTGGGGATGGGGGGGAAAAGTCAAAGGGGGCGGCAGCCTGGTGGAGGAGGAGAGGAGGAAGGGGGAGGAGTGGTAGAAATACATCTTAATCCGGTGCTCTGTTTCTGTCAAAGCTTGTTCCGGGTCAAATTATGAGCGCTGGCCAGTGAGCTCAGCACCATTACAAACAGATGAGTCGATCGCTCATCCTGTTATGGCTTTACAAGGCTTCCCCGTACTGCAGACAGGTACAAATTTAAGGTTGAGCGATGCCCTAAATTGGATCCAGTAACTAGGGCAATGGAACCACATTTTCACTTTACGATTTCGACACTGAGATCCAGGCTCCCGCTACATCTCAACTAGAAGTGATGAGGCCGCCGTGGCCCCCCTGACATTTTCGAGATATCACTCAGGTGGTATTCATTAAACACGGCCTCTACAGGAGTCATATAACTGAGCGAGAGTGAAATTTACATTACCTTGTTTTGCACACATGCCATGTTGGAGTTGTGTCGCCTGCAAAAGAGAGTGGCGGCGCAATAAAAAAAAAATCCGCCCTCAAACTCCAAGCCAGATTTGTCATTGTATTTATAGACCTGGCAAGGCTGATTGAGAGAGGCAGTAGAGAAAGGTGTGAGAGGGAACAAAGGAGGGAGAGCATAAATGCACCAGGAGGGACTGGCGCGATCGAGGAGGGGTTATCAGTCAAAACACTTTACTCTTAACAATGGAGCAGAGCTGAACGTATACGGCAGATAGATGTGCTCAGCTCTCTCTCTCTCTCTCTCTCTCTCTCTCTGGTTTACGTTTGCTTTTCGGTAACTGTGCCTTCAAATGCATGTGAGCTGTGATAATGGAAGTGATTGATAACAGTGCAATTGAATTAAGGCATTCCGAGTCTGGAATAACAAGCACGAGCCGAGTGAGACTGTATGGCAGCAGAATGCATGAGTCATTCACATGCATGAGTAGTTGCCACTTTCTAGTTATATAGTGCTGAGTATAGATTTACATAAACAAAGGTGAGCTCTCTCTCTCTCTCTGATGACCTCACCTACAGTGTGTGGGTGATCTGATGAAGTACAGTTGTACTCATGACTTCATGTCTTAACAAATTGGAGATGAAAACTTAATGTTACTATCGTCATTAAAAAATATGACTTATGTAACGTGACTGAACCCATAGAGAATTTTTTTTACAGCTGATTTGACAAATATGAGTTCTACTCCAGAGCTGGTGCATGATATAAAAGAAAAATGAAGAGCTGGGTGAAATTGCTGAAGGACTCACTTGTATTCACATTGTTATTGTGCTACTGAAATATAAATTATTTTTCAAAGAAATATGGTGACATCTGTTGTGTTGCCCAACATAATTGCCAGTCTCTCTCTTGCCAGAGCTCATTGTTGTGTGGTGTGAACCTTATCACACAAGCCCACCGCACACACACACACACACACACACACACGCAAGCATGCACGTGTGTGCATGCGTGAATAGTAGCTGTTGTGTTGAGGTGGCTTTCAATGGGCGAGGAGAGGAGGATATAACGTTAGCATCACGCTGGGATCCATCTGCCGCGTGGCGCTCCCCCTGTGGACTGACCCCATGGATGCTGATGACTCAAGCCAACATCCCAGTTCACTGGACTATCAGAGCACCAGTAGCGTTCAGATGGCTACAAATTACAAATTTTGTATCAACAAATATCACTATATCGTGAAAATTCCACAGTTCCACAGGTCTGTAAATGAAAATTTTAATTTTTCATGCTTCCGCCAGCAGAAATAATGCAGGATGACGTCATGTTGTACATTTGGTAAATAGTTCCTGCAGGGAGGGGTTTGATCTGTCCTTCCTGTAGCATCGTTAATTTGTGATTCAGGATAATAACACAGTCCATTTATAAATATCATCCTTGCCAAGTTTAGATTTCCAAATATTTCAGCTTCACTCGCCTCGATCACATTTAATAAACCGTGAAAGCGTCTGGGACTGACACATCATTAAAGCATTAATAGCGTGAATGGTATTTTAACAGGCGCATGCCACATGTCACTTCACTGTGGTGACCTCTGCTCTAACATGATGGGTAGCAACATACTGAGGGAGGTGCACGTGACTCGCTGAAGCAGAATGAAACTCAAAGATTTGTTGACACCGTGGCTTATTTCTGTTGACTTGATGTGCTAATACAGAGTGATGTTACAAGTGTTTCATCGCAGTCATAATCTCTTGTAAATAATTCAACCACAACAGTTATCTAACCACCTCATTATCCCCACATATCTGACTCAGCACTGCTGAATAAGAAATGTGAAAACATGGAAACAAAGGCAGAAGCTAGTGAAATGTGTTTGTCAGCTGTTGCCTTCACTTCCTAATTGGAGTGTGTGTGTGTGTGTGTGTGTGTTTGGCCATAGGGGAATCAGTTAGTTGCTTCTGCCCAGTCGACCCTCTTCTGTCTGACTTCCACGCCGCAGTGTGTCGGTGGAAAAACCTTGTATTCTCCTGGTAATGACAGGGGAGTTCGACAGAGTTGAGCTCATCACCAGCAGAGTCGCATGATTGTGACCAAGATGTTGCAGCGTGACACTGCAGACAGATCATGTGAGGCTTCATTTGCTTGGTGTAGTGTCCAGTACCATGAAGCAGGATTTACAACCCAGGTATAAAACAGAGGTTACCATGGAGTCCATGTATGAGACCAATGAAGGAGGCAGAGAATAAGTCTGGTGGCGACAGTGCACAGGTTGTAAGAGGAAGAGCTGGAGACCGAGTTGGAGAAACAATCTGTGCATCCTGGTTTTGAATATTGACAAACGACATATCTTGACAAACATTTGGAAAAGTGGGACCAAAAGAAATAAATAAAGCAGAGTGAGATCAGAAACCTGATGTGTCACTGGAAGAACACAGAACTTATGCTATCGTCCTACTCTCGGTTATTAATATTGAAAAAGTAATTGTGTCACCATTGATTGGAATAAGAGGATAATAAAATAATAAGTTGGTGCTACTCCAGGTGTCCTGGTCAATCACCTGTCAAAGCAACATAGCAAACACCGGCATTCTTCTCCTGTCTCATGAGGGAAGGTACTTTTTGCTTTGTTGTTTCAGTATTGTTTCAGTATTGCGGCGAAACAACAGCAGCACTGAATCAATCACAGGTTTGTACAGAACATCCAGGTCTGAGAGCTGCAGCTTCACCGTCAAACGGAGCAGGGACCTAAACAGGGATCTTAGAATAGAGCTATTAATTTGCTTTGCTGCCTCTGTGTGTTTTCTTTTATGTGAAAACACTGGGAATGTGACACTGACTGCTTTAGTTGGCTTATCGCCCATAATGAGCATCAATAACTCCAGTCAGTGGAAAGACGCTATGACACAATCTTCTAATGAACCTGTCGAGGTGAATATCTGGACTCTTTCTGATCCCACTAGTTATGTCTGCGATTGTACTCACTGCAGATGTGGCAGCTCCAGGACCCTGCTGCTGCACATGCTCATTGGCAACCCTAATTGGAGACACGGCTGTTGTTGATGATGTTGATTACTACTGTTTTTCCTGTTAGGATGAGTCAAAATGTGTTGCTGTCAGGGAGGGTTGAGCCTGGCACAACGGGACTGGGGGAGATATCAGAATACTGGAATAGAGTGGTATATTTGACTCCATGAGGTATGAAACACTCTGAAAGATCCTTAAATAACCCCAGTGGACACTAGCAAAGATTCCATTTCTCTTTCTCACATTGTCAATAATACTATTTTCTGCGATGATTAAACTCTGCGTGGGTTTTCCTTTCCTAATTTTCTGAATAGCTTGACACTTTCAATTTTGCAGGTTTTACATTTGTTTGGCTGCTACATATTTTTTGCTGAAATCAATGTTGTCAGTATTTTTGTACAGAGGGTCTTTTGGGCTCTACGTCTTGCTCATTGCCGAGAACTAGATAAGAGGATCAATACCCTTCTCCTTTTCCTAGAAATAAATATAAACCTAAAGCCAGGAGAGAAAAGGGACACAGCGTTTTCCTGTTGGTTTCAGTCTTTATGCTAAGCTAAGATCAGTACCTCGACTGAACCCAGCATGTTTGAAAGGGCAAACAGTGAAATTGTATCAATCTTAATCCTAACCCCAACCTTAATCCTAGTACACATATCTACTTCACTGCATCTGGTTGTCAGGTATGCTTACAGGGAAACCACCACATGTGTGTTTTCCTCACTGAATGATAGTCTTGGTTCAGGCTGGTTTAACGCTGGCTAATAAACTGCATGTGTCTTGACAGGTGTAAGCAGTTGACGTACCCAGAGGACCTTCCTCAGATTTCTGTAGTCTTCATCTTCGTGAATGAAGCCCTATCGGTGATCCTGCGCTCCGTCCACAGCGTGGTCAACCACACACCAGCACATCTGCTCAAGGAGATCATCCTGGTGGATGACAACAGTGACAGCGGTAAGACATATCGTTGTTTTAGTATTGGAATGAGATATAAAATAGGGGTCGCCATTTTAAGAAGTGCTTCCAAGATGTTTTCCTCTTTCAACCATGTTTAATTGGATCACAGAGCCTGCAGATTATTAATGTCTAATCCTGGAGGTTTGCTTGTGCTGTTGAGACAGCCCTTTTATTCACCACATTTTGTTTTCCTTGGTGCAATGAAACTGAGGTGTCATACACAGATAATCATTTTGGACTCCTGCAATAGTCCATGGTGTAGTCCATCTTTTTTATATTATCGTTTCTGTGCATATGTTGGTAGGTGAGAGTGTGTAGGTGTGTGTGTGTGTGTTGGTTTTGTGAGCAACAGCTGTGGAGATTGAGGGTGGACTCTTGAAGACCAGGTTTTAAAATAGCTGAACAAAAGAGGAAAGCAAAGGGCGTGGATTTGTCTCCTTCTTGTCTAAACTGCTGTGTCCTCCTGTCTCCATGGCAATGTGGCCACATGCTGAACTTGCCTCCACAGCATGACGCCCACAGCAGCAGACACTGCCCAGCTCTGCATCCCAAAATCTTCCCTGTTGGGGCAGAAGGGACAGTGAACTAGATTCCAGGCGACACTTGGCCCTCCTTTACTTGGCACAGAATAATGGGCCTGTCTCCCTCAGGCTGGCAGAGGAGAAGGGTGCATAAATAACATACTGGAAGGAGGCCGGGAAGGAGTCGCCACTGGCACACATCCCATGCTGAGTCTCAAACTGCCTACTATTAAACAGGGGGCTGTGAATAGTCAAAACTGGAAGGCAACCCCTCCTCCCTTTATGTCACCTTGTCAGTATAACCCAGACATTTACTATGGTTGTCTGAAAATGGATTTCTGATAAACAACCATTGTTTCACTGTAAACGCTGCAATATTTTCCTTTATAAATATTTTATCCCTTCTCTATCCTATATGAGCCTCAATAATAAATGTTTTCACATTAACAAATGAACAACCGCTTACAGAAGTGAAAAAAAGGTAAGATTTTGGAAGAACAAACAAAGAAAAAGGGATTAAATCAATTATATATAAATCTACACACACGCACACACACACACACATATATATATACTGTATATGTATGTGTATATATATATATATATACTCTGCCCACTCAGAGTGTATATATATATATATATGTGTGTGTGTGTGTGTGTGTGTATAGATTTGCAGTAAATGAGTTGTTCCGCACAGTGACAAATGCATCCGGATTTACCATCTGGCTGTGCGCTTCCTGTCTTCCTGAAATCCTGACATTTAAATCAGAACTTTGGCAACCTGTTCCCACTAATTAAACCCCGGAGATTCACCCAGTTCGCCACAAAAACACTTCAGGCATAAAACTCACCATCCAAACTGTTTCAGCTTAAGCCCCAGCGCAGAAAAAGTGACAAATTCAGACGGATGAAAAAGACGTGTCGTAAACAGAACATTAACGTCTTCTCTCCGTAGTAACCTCTGTTGTAAAGCATCACAGACTGGTGGTGAACATGAGCGTCCCGTGTGCTGTTTATTATGACATCGCGCCACTTGACGACTCGGCGCTGACGTTTCCTGTCTTCACTTGCCTTGTGCATCTTTAATGAAAGGTCACGATCCGCCAAGCGACACGTCCATCGACGGCTCTTACTCTGTGTTTACTAACAGTGATGATAACACATGCAGATGTGTGAGCCGTTTCCGCTCGCTGACGTTAGACAATTAACATGCAGGCTGGACCGCGTGACCTTTTCTGGATGGCACTGTCTGTCCCATCTCATCTAAACACAGCCCAGAGAGATGAGAGTAGGCACAGTCCCACTCACTCCTGGCAAAATGTTTGCCTTGTCGCTGTGACACGTTTCCTTTGCCGGGACGTTCGCTGACATTTATTGGTGGCTGAGAGGTTTATTCTCAGGCGCCGGTTCCAGCGGTCTGAACTAAAGTCACATTCCCACTGACGAGCTTTTAGCCACCTGACGACTCAGGCTGGTTGTTGTTGCCCATGTTAGCGGCATAGAAAGACCTAATGAGCCCTAAAGGATTCAATTCCAGCAAATACCGCCACCAAATTGATAACTTAATGATTCATATAATGAAAACAGAATCTAAACTGAAGGCCAGCTGAGTGGAGCCTGTAATATTAATTTCAAGTGGAGCTGAATAGCTTTAAACATTGCACGCATTAAAGCTTGTGAAAAGAGCGTGTGCACAAAAACCTGGTTATATCATCACTGTGTACATATGTGTGTGTATGTTTACATCTGTCGGGCAGGTTTTATAAATACCTAGCATAAGAATTAATATATTAAAAGCAATGAAGATGGTAGATGAGTGGGCAGAGAAAAGAGAGAGATCAATTTTAGGTTCGCGAGTGAATCCCTGATGGTTGTTTTCATCATTTACCTGTCAGTGATTCAGAAAACAAACCAACGTGTGTGTGCCGGAGCAGAATTTTAAATGAAGCGGATGTAGCAGTGTTAAGAGCGGGTTAAGAGGGTTGAGAGCCAGAAAACATGAACCAATTTACCATTGTGCTGTTTCCAATAAGAGTGTGAGAGGTGGGTAACCTCCATATTGCTGCCATGCCGCTGCACAGATTATTCCTGCAGCGCTCACATCTACTGCCAAACCTGTTCCCCTTTGCAGTGAAAGGGCTGTTATTCCTGTGAAGCTGTTATGTCAGTAGGGGAGTATCATTTTACTTTTGGCGACAGATCTTTCTAAATATTTAATGAACGTCACATTACTTGTGGCGAGCCGCTTTACCCATCAGGGTAACTTCACTAGTCTGCCCGCGATTGATCAGAACGATCAATTTCAGACGTGTTCCCATATCGGTTGTCTCAGACAATTCCATGCAGGTGGTGTGTGTAGCAGACGCACACATGCCACATTTTCTTTTTGAAGACAAAATAAAAACTGTGCAAGTTATTTTAAATACATATAAACTGCATTGGGGGAAAGTATGAGACATAATTTAAGCTTTGTGGCTTGGAAGCGAATTCCTACTGAGTAGCAGGTCAAAAGAATGTAATCTAATGTAAATGTGCATCTGTGTGTGCTTGCAATTGAAAATCTTGTATGTAGTGTAGTGTAAGATGATATAGGAGTAATGCACCTAAACGTTGTTTGCCAACTGCTAATAAACATATAAACATATATATAATAAACATATATCTATGCTTAACCAATTGTTTTATGTCATCACAGGAATCCATGGTGGCCCATGTACAGTCTATTATTAATTAATTTGAAATGAATGGTAGGGCAGCACGGTGGCGCAGTGGGTAGCGCTCGTGCCTCACAGCAAGAAGGTCCCTGGTTCGAATCTCGGTTCGGGGGATCTTTCTGTGTGGAGTTTGCATGTTCTCTCCGTGTCTGCGTGGGTTCTCTCCGGGTACTCCGGCTTCCTCCCACCGCCCAAAAACATGCATTGTGGGGGTTAGGTTAATTGGCCACTCTAAATTGTCCATAGGTGTGCATGTGAGTGTGAATGGTTGTTTGTTTGTTTGTATATGTATTCTGTGTTGGCCCTGCGATGGACTGGCGACCTGTCCAGGGTGTACCCTGCCTCTCGCCCGATGTCAGCTGGGATCGGCTCCAGCTCCCCCCGCGACCCTTAACAGGATAAAGCGGTAGAAAATGAATGAATGAATGAAATGAATGGTTTTGTTAGGGTTAGGGTAACCCGGGCCTTTCACATATACTCTGTGCTCTCCTTCCGTGGATTATGTCCAGTGTTTTATTTGCAAGGATTAGAGAGGGTTTTCTTGTTCCTAGCAAAGCCTAGTAATTGTTACACTCTAATAGCTTTCATCATTTGGTGGCTGCAGGGAAGGCTGATGATGAAGTCCCAATGCACTGGTTTGAAACCTTCAGAAGTACAAATACAACAAAGCTTCTGGGTTTTTCTGGAGTTCTTTGGAAAGGCACAATGCAACTTGTAACAGCGACTGGGAATTCAAATGGGAATTCAGAAGAAATGGACCACATAATTCATAAACTATTTTATGGCCTCATTAGTACTAAATGGCAACAGCATGCTCGTTTGTACCCCTCTCTGAGCTGTTTTAAAGCGAAGGATACCAAAGGGATGAAAGGAGGAAAAGGTCCAACTTTGATGCCTCCAGCTTTCTTGTTGGATAAATTGCCATTTATTAGATTCTGTTTTGTTCGAGATATGTTCGTGTTTTTCCTTTTGATTTTTTATTTGTTGTGGATGGAAGAGGTCAACTAATAGCAGACTAATACCACATCACTCTGTTTATGAAGACGAAATGATGCAAAATCATCCCTTTATACCGGCTACAGAAAGAAGCACTCCACAACTAATCCACAGAATGAAAAAAAACAAGTTCCCATGACTCAGTGGTTTCTATTATTTGATTTCAAAGGCTATAACCATTTGCATCAAGGGTCATCGCCTCCAAATGTATCCACTTTCTCTGCAGCACGTTAGCAAGATAAACCTGGAACAGAATTGGGATCCGACTGCCCTTTATTCTTTTTTCTTTCCAGGGGCTGATTTATGTTTCCGGCCAATGTCAGGTGTAAAGTGTGGATGGTGTTGAGAGTGCCACAAGCAGTCATGTGATTTCTCCCTGGCAAAGTGGAACGCTCAGCAGTAACACAGCGGAGATGCTAAGTCATCTACCCGCCATCAAAACACACAGCAGTTTGTGCTGCTCCCGCTTTACCATCTGTTATTATCAGCCTGGAATAAAGACACCGGCAGACACAGGCACGCACACAGATTGTGACATTATTCTAAATCGTTATTGAGACGTAGCTTGTCGAGGGTCCACAGCAACAGAAACCACAGATAATATAGAAGTAAAATATTGTTAACGTTTAAAATAGCTACATTTAGACTCATCAAATAAATCTCACCTGACTTCATGTATACTATTGATTTAATGTAGTTTCACGCTCAGCTTCTTATTTCCTCTCGCTATTTGGAGCCAAACTCACTGAGACACTGCAGAGTGAGGACATTATTTACATAGAACAACATGTCCACTCGCAGGCCTGTGCATGTATTGTTACATAGAGGTTTTCATCTTGTTTGTAGTTTGGAGGTCGTGTTGACACGAATGGGATGAGTGTTAAACTAGCTATGAATACTTTCACTTTCTACGTTGGCTGCTTATTAAGTATAATGTACTGTTTTCTATTTGAATATGTGACCTATGAGTGAGCTGTCTGTGGAGTAGAAGCACCTGTGCTGAGTAACAACATCAAAAGTAATGACGGGTTGCTTTTGCTGTGAATATGCATTAGGCATATATTACATTTTACATGTGCACCACCTCAGCCAAGAGTGTAGAAGTCATCAAAATGAACCCTCGTTTTCATTACGCTCCTGAAACAGGACTACGCAGAGCCAAAGCTATTCAGCATCAGCCCTGGGTTGTTTTGAAAACACTTTATCATTTATTACAGCCGCCTGCCTAATGATCTCACTCAGACACTTGGGTGTTATTTATTAGCGGATTTTCGCCTTATCTGCCCTCTTTTAGTGGAGCTGAAATTCAACTTGGACCAGTATGTGAACAAACGCTACCCGGGCCTGGTAAAGATTGTGAGGAACAGCAAGCGGGAAGGCCTGATCCGAGCCAGAATCCACGGCTGGAACGCCGCCACGGCTCCCGTGGTCGGCTTCTTTGATGCCCACGTCGAGTTCAACACTGGCTGGTAAGTGAAGGTCGTGTTGAACACGAGAAGGTCTCCGCTGTTTCCCTGTCCTCCCTCACCTTTGCCTTTGTAGTTTGCTTTTTATGTTTTCACTATAAAGGCATGTCATGTGAGATCATTAAAACATGCATTTTAGTCTGCCCGAAGCATTCTGATACACTGCCAGGCCAATTCTAACTGACAACGCACTTTCCACCAACATGACCCTCATTACCAGTAAGGGTCTGTCTTCAATAAGCATTTTTGTTCTTGCTTCTTTTAACCACAGAGTAATCGGCTTTGGTAGGAGCCGAATAAAAAGAACCCCCAATTAAAAAATAATGTTGTAAATTGTAAATGACACTACCTGCCTGGCACAGAAGCACTTGTGATAAAAGAGCGAGTCAGAGACTGTGAGAGGCGAGAGTGTAATTAAAATACGAGCTCAAATGTTGAGCAATGGAACATTATTTACTCTCAGGCTCTGGGCTTATTGTGCGATATGAAATTAGTGCTGCGGGTCTCAGTCAAATGTCTGCCTGCTGCTCAAGTTTACCAGTAAGCAAGCCTTTCAAATAGATGTAATTTGCAACTAATTTGAGCCTGTCACGCTGTCAGCGTTTGAGGGTGGAGTGTAGCTGTCGTTCCCTTGGAGACTGAACAGCAGACTGGAGGGGGAATAAGGAGGGATGTGCTGTAGAAACCAAAGGAGGGATGGAGGAAAAGAAAAGACAGAATTGTTTTTGGTTATCAATTGCTATAAATTGTACGTTGTCCCCAGGATGCACCTCAGCATTTCATCTCACCAGAGTCTAAGGCTGTAAACAAGTATTAATACGACCCAGATGTGTTGCAGATTGTAGCTGTAACAACACAGGCAAACTGACCTCACACACTTCATAGGTAGTGACTGCAGGTGTTCTCTTATGTTTTTGTATTGACATGAATAATATGCTATTTTAAATATGTTTATACAAGTTGCCTTTTGGAACATTATAGTATATGACTGTAGAACCTGATGACATGCCGTCTGTAGTAGACCATTCCAACATTACCTGATAATACCTGATTCCCCTGGTGGTTTCCACATCTGCTTCCCCAAATATAAATGCGCCTTTCATGCACATCCACACAACCCATTCACCACAAGGCTCATTCCTCGTTCTAGCCCCCCACGACCACCCCATTCATTGTACATGTGGAGGCTGCATAGGGAAATTTCCTTTGAGTTAGTACACCTGCTGCCATTGTGCGAGATTCATGTGCCTCTCTCTTTTGTTCCCTCCCCCTGCACTGGCGTACGCACACCTTCACCCACGTCCCTGCTTCCATCTCCCTTTGATAACCTGCTGCCTTCGTAGATGTGTTCTTGCATGAGGTTGTATTCATAGGAGACGATGAAAAGTAGAGTCCTTGTGATTTTCCTACAAGGCGGTGCTGGGAGAGGGATCCAGCGATGGTGAAGATGACAGACATCTTCAGGAAGCCTGTTCGCGTCGGATTTCTTAGTGTGTCTGTGTGTGAGTGTAAATGCATTCATTATGTACTGTGTGTGTGCAAATATTCTGCGCTGCACCTTTATCCAGATAGATTCACTCGTGGCACCCACACTATCTATTTGTTATGTGGGAAGCAGCTCCTATTTATCATAATATGATTATTCACTGTGCCACATACAGTGATAAGTGAGATGGATGGTTCCTGTAGATGTTGTGGTGAGTTTCCCTCAATGACCTTGTGCGCGCTGCCCGTGCATACTGAACCAGAGACAATGCTGCCAGCTCTCAGCTGCACCGCTCTGATTCATTGGCATGGCATTCCCTCCAGGGGGCTGTACATTTGCAGCTGAAAAGTACTTCTAGTTCACATTACTGTAAAGCATACATAATTGTCGCATACTGTATAGTGCACCTGACAGCTGTTGCCCATTCCCTCACACAGTGTTGGTTTATGAGGAGTTAAGAAACGAGGGGTTTCGGCCGGAGAGCTGATGGAATCTGATTTCCACGGCTCCCTGCTCGTCTTTAATATGACAATATGAAATTGTTGCCTGTCATTAATGTGGTATTGCGTCAGCTGAACGGCCCCAACCCGTCTTCTCTGAGGGTTTCTATCCATCCATCGCAGAGACAGGCGCTGTCCATTCAGCCCAGATCCATTTCCCGCGACATGATCAGTAAATAAATAGGATTAATGGCAGGAAATGGGAGCGTGTTGTAATTAGGATCCACTGTATGCTTCGCTTGAGCCGTACAGCAGCAGAAGGGCGGCACAGGGAAATTGATATTTATTTGGTTTCTGAAGCCCTACGCACTCCACAATCTCAGGTTATAATAACAATTAATGATTAGCGGCGTGGCAGGTGCTCCCTGCTGAGTGTGTGCGTGGGAGATAAGATTGTCATGGCAGGAAGTCTGTAATGAAATGCGTGCTTCACGAGGCAACACACTGATAAATGTCGTGTGTGACCTGGTGAGCTTATCTAATGTAAACACAAACTGCTGAAATTCACATAAACACGAAAGGGATGAAAACCAACTTGAGCCTCCAGTCATTATGAAATATCTAATATTTGTCACGTTTATTATTGATATCATATCCCTTAATATCCCTAATATCCTCCCGCTCATTATGTCATACTTACTTCCTGTGGTATTTTGTTAAGTTATAGCTCAGTGTTCTTGGAGGGTAAGGAAACATTCTTTTGGGTAAAAGTAAATCACGTCTTGTGCTGTTGCCCACGGTGTCTGGCAGCGTCTGCGGCTACAGCCACACAGAGTGCCCCACAGATTTATGCAGCCTTTACCTGTAGCATATCAACCATGTCCTGATGTGTTATGAAATAGTGTGGAATCTATCACTGCACACTAAGAACTTTTTCCAGTTCCTGCTCGTACAATAGCTGGAAGAATATTGGTAATAAAAAAGTAATAATTGAATCATCAAATACGAAATTTCTGTGGATGTCAACTATTTATAATAAAGACGTTGTCAAGATGGATAAACTGTATTAACCAGAAGATCCTTGTCTCTGTGAAGAGTCTTCAATCCACATCAGGAGTAGAATAGACCCAATTAGATTAAATGTGCGTGTGTGTCAGTGTCACTCTTTGAATCTTACCCCAGAAATATTTTAATATTGAACTGAATCAGTTTGCTCTGGTTGATGGTGAAATGCATGGAAACGTTACTTCCATCTGTCTTTTGGATCCCATCCATCCATCCATCCATCCATCCATTACTGTGCTTCGTCTGATGCAGAATTAAAGCTGGTCTTATTTTTGGCACTGAGAGCCCTGCTGCCCTGAGGGCATAAGCCTGAGCACAGTTAGATCCCATTATCTGATCATTCTCTGCCTCAGAATCCTTCACAATTTGAAATCCATTCGTCTCTGAATTTAAATTTTTAAAAAAATGTAATCTCAAAAGGGGAATTTATATCAGAGCTGGACAAAGGTAGGACAGGTAGTGACGCATCCTCTGAGGTAACTGTGTTGAGTCAAGCAGAAATAAACTGTGATTGTAGAGTGATTCTTATGCTGCCCTGTAATAAACCATTCTTTTTGTATGACTCTGAGACATGTGGTCACAGACTAATATGAGCCTCCCCAATGAAAGACAAAATATTAGCTCCAAAGAGTTAATGTATCAAAAGATCACCTGTTTCAGGAGGAAACACCACAGGAAGAGAGCCAGCAGCGCCAATAAGGGTTGTCAGCATGTATTCCCAATATCAGATGATGTCGTGAAGATGAAATGGCAGGTATAAGCCGAGCAGTGACTCAGGCTTGTCTGTCAGGACCAGACGTGTCCTCATTTCCAGAGCATCTCGAACCTCTCCGCCTCATGGAGCCCTGAGGTACAGGAGCTGCTGCCTGCCTCTGGGTGTTATTGTGATCCCAAGGGTGCAGGGAAATGATGTGCAAGAGGAGGTTGGGATAACAGAGAGACCTTCTCATGGCAACCTGGCGAGGAGTGAGATTCAGAGACAGCACAACCCTCAGCTTAGGTCAGGACTGCTTTCATAACAGTCCCACGCAGAGTCAAAGCAGTGTTTATTCCAGCACAGGAAGTATAGAGATCATCATCAGATATCTTCCAGTCCTGTCAGATGAAAGTCTTAAGTCAGATGAAAGGTGAATGAAGACACATAGGGACATAGTGACCACCATGATCTGCTAGTTTGTCCTCGTGCTCATTCACGATACTGCGCATAAGCCACTTTCCCAACAGGAGCAACTGTGAGATACAGTTTAGAAATGTGAGGACGAGCTAATCTTGGAGTGGAAATAGTGCAAATGAAGTTCAGGCGAATATGTATCGCATGTGAGACTGATAACAGGTTCCTTTAATGTCCCAATTAGTTTTTAATTAGAATGTATTTGAATGGTGCCAAATCACATTACAGAATCTCTCAGATCACTTCACAGAATAAGAATAAGAAACCAGTGCCCAGTCGCCAGTCACTTCGCTACATTAGAGAGAATATCTCCTTATATGAAAGATATGAAATTGGACTGAAATTAGCCAGGTTGAGTTTAAAGGAGTTGTATAACCGCTGTAGTTATGCACTATCAGGCTGATTGTTGTAATGGCATTCATTATAGCCATACCAGTGTGTGCAATAATATAATAACAGCAGCATACTAACAACAATTAATGACAATGATAGTAATACATAATATGCCAGTAATAAGGAGAATAGCAATGACTCACAAATTAATACACAAACAACAGAAACACAAAGTTCAGACGTGTAGTTTGATATAAATACATGAAGAGAGAGAGAGAGAGAGAGAGAGGCAGAAACCTAAAGTGCGATTGGATTTTACAAGGAGCCGACATAGAGAAGCCAATATAGGACATATACGGTATGAGCCGTTTTTCTAATTCCCTTCCTGCCGTAGCGTTTTGGGTTATTGGAACATGCTGGTAATAAAGAGCTACAGCAGTCCAGTCTACAGGCAACAAACACAAGGTCTAGAAATGTACTGCAGGTTCCATTTGAGACAGTATGCTTCAGATTCTCATTATATTATATATTATATTATCTGTGCATATCCTGGCTGTCACTGTCAGCACTTATATGTAGGTTGAAATCACCCTCTGTGATTACTTCTGTGACCCTACAGCATCAGTACTTATGATAATTATTAATGAACACCTTTACATTCCATGGTTACTTACAATGTTTACATGTAGTAAAATGATAACTATGGGGATCCTGGGTTGGTTTGATGTTGATTCACGGATGAGGACATTCAGCCAATGACAATGGATTTTTAATGATGGGACATTTAGGGGTCACTTTATTAGGGACAATCTGTACCATCACCTCAATCCAATATATCTGCTCTGCAACATGAAGTCTGTTGAGGGTTTTCTAACACATTTACACAGTGTGGTACGAAGTCTGTACATTTTTTGAAAAAAAAAATGCTTAAAAGAAATATCCCAACATATCTAACTCTTCAGTTAAATGTGTGATAGCAGCACAGGAATGGCGATGTTAACAGCTGCCTTCAGTGATCTATCTGTTAATTGGTATTAGGAGATTGTTGCTCCGCACATTTTCCCCCACATTTTTCATCAACCAAACCATCAATTAAAGAAAATCTCTCAGGCATGTTCCATTAACTGGTTTTGTGCCTTTTGGAGTAAAGACAGAATGTGCCATCTGTCTGCCTCTCGGAATCGATGCCTTTTCTAAGTACTGCCTCATATTTTACTGACATCATCCCATATAGTTCACATTGGATCTGTTTCCTCTGCACTGTCTGTCTTCTACATTTGTGTGATAAGTAGTAATTTTGCTGTTGGAAGATAAATGGGTTTCACTTTGTGAAGAGAGGTAGATGGGATGAGGAAGCCAGAGGGAGAGAAAGTCAGTCATTTATCATTTAATAATATAATATATCATGAGTACAATTCAGCTTGTGAATATTCAGTTTGAAGATATGGTGAAGATCATCTCCCAGCATGAACAAGGTAGAACAAATGCGGCCATTGCCGACACTCTTCCTGCTTTGTTCCCTACATCAGGAATCTAACGCCATGTTTCCAGGGCTTTAAATGGGAGAGTGAGCTTAAGTAGAGTATGTGGCATTGACAGAAAAACATTACAGTCACCAAAACTGCATGTGGGACAAACATTTCAAATATCATCTATATCTCATGATAACATGTTTATTGCACATGACTAGGCTGTGTCACAGCATCTAATGATAAGCTTACATTTTTCATTCATACAAGTAAGTCTATAGAAAATGGATTCTCATGCTGTGGTATCTCAGGAATACATGAACTGTTTAATAGAAAGTTTATTCTCCCTAATGGTTAATACACTGCACACTGTTACCAGCTCTGCTCTCATAAACATACTCAAACTAGATTGTATACACTTATTTTAAAATTAAAATTAAAAATTAAAAGGCTAGTGTTTTTAAAGCTGTTTTCAAAACGGTTGACCCAGTTACAAGATTAACTAATATTAATGCCTAATGAGGAGTCCTCTCAAATATACCCAATTTTCCAGTTTCCCAGCACCCAGCTCGTGCTGAAAGGCGAAGACAACCCCCAAATAAAAAATAAGTAAAATAGAATAATATAAAATAAATACGACAAAAAAAATTGTGGTATTAGTGTTTGGACATAAGCCCATAATTCTGAGGTGATGCTCCTGTACAAACAGGACGTGTTAATAGCCACTTTTAACTTTACAATGTTATATGAATATGGCCCCTGCTCTCCATTCAATGGGTTTTAAAAGCATATGCGCTGGCGAGGCAGTGCCTGATCGACAGCCATGAGATAAAGTCTGTGCAGAGGAAGGCAACCCCTCACACAGAGGGAAAGAGAGTTGATCGCTTTCCCAGGAGCAGACCTAGCCTCCCTTTTCACCTGATGTGTTTTGCTTTATCAGTTTCTTCCTGTTATCAGGTCTCACTGCTGGAAAAGTGTCATATATTGACATTTGGTTTTCATGAGTAGGAGAGATGAAATATGATATGATATTATTTGTTGCTGCGTGGAAAAAAATCATTTTCCAAAAGGGAGCGGATACTGGCAGTCATTTTAAAATGCTGATTTGACAGAATGCACCGTAGCTGAGAAACCCATGTAAATGTTGCACTAGTGAGCGAGAGGTGAGACGACGTAGTCATCCATCTCTGCGCCCGGTGTTGTTCCGTGGAACTACAGTAAAACACTTTTTCTCCAGTATATTTTGAAAAGTTTTAGGTTTATTTCCTACAAATAGTTTCTGTAGAATGGAATTTGCAGTCTTTACTGTAACAGTTTTGTCTTGACCAAATCATTTTCTACTATTGTTGCAAAATTGATATTTCACTATACACAACTATACAGGATGAATATATGCAGAGCTGTATTCATTTCTCACACTGATTGTCACCTTTTGCATCTGCGCTCCAAAGTGCCTTCATATTCACATTGTCGCGTTCGCGCCTAACTGCTGTCCCTTTTCTAAACCGAAGGGCTGAACCTATTCTGACCCGGATGAAGGAGGACCACACCCGCATCATCCTACCTGCTATAGACAACATCAAGTACAACACGTTTGAGGTGCAGCAGTACGCCAACGCCGCCCACGGCTACAACTGGGGATTGTGGTGCATGTACATCATCCCTCCGCAGGAGTGGCTGGACAAAGGTGACGAGACGGCCCCTATCAGGTGAGGGCCTCAGATGGCGAACAGCGTTCATTATAGATGGGGATGTTGAAGTATGATGATGAAGTATGCATACCCCTAGGATATGACTTATTCATGTGTGGAGCCATCAAACGCAGGTGCTCTGTAGTCCAGGTCGCCACCCAAACACACAAATAAATCCTCCCGCAGAGAGCGGCCTAATTACCATGACTATGATGGCTATCTTAATTTGATGCAGGATCACGAGGCCACAGCCATGTGTGTGTAATTGTGTGTTGAATATGAGCCGTGCATTCCAATACACCACTGCTGCTGGGGAAAAACAAAAAGCACCAGCTTGTATAATTATTCAGTATAATCATGGAATTGTTTATGTGTGTTCTTGGTGAAATCCAATTGGATTATAATAGTATTGGAAAGAGTGCAGGAGTAATTGTGTCGCATTGACATTGCCTTATACTGTATTTCAGTCTGTTTGTCCAGGACTACACACTGCTTATAGTTAGATTTAAAGTTTTGCCTGCGAACATTAAACTCACTATAAGCACGTTATTTCACTGTCACAGTCACTTCTGGGGCTGAGGCCAAGGAATCTGCACTGGACAATCTGGTTACAATATATCTGCTATTAAATATCTATCTGTAATGCAGTGACCTGGCTGGTACACAAAAATATTATATATAAAAAAAAAGTTTGGAGCCTTAAAAAAATACAAAAAATGAGGTTTGTAATGTGAAACACGTGAAGAAGGCGTTGATTGACATGAGTTCAACAGTTTAAACTGACCGGGAATGGTTTAAACTGAATTTACTCAGCAGCAGATTAAATACAGAGACCTTAAACAGTAAATTAAAACAGTGGATAATAACGCTTTTTATTAAAGTAGAATTATTTAGTTGCATTAAAACATAAAACAGTAGGAATAAAATCTTGTCATTTTAATAGACTGAGAACAAGCACAGGAGCATTATACTGCATCGCAATGGTTTTACATTCCAATCAACACCTGTTAAATCCATATAGCTACAGTGAACGCGGACATGAGCTTCATGCTGAAGCCTTTCTGATCACCACTAATGGTTCTGTGATTGCAATCTAATAGTCATCCTGCACCGTAAATGTGATTAGCTTTCCAGACAGCTCACTTCATCTGCAAGAAGCAATGGATGAAGTGTAACATTTAATCAGGATCCCTGATTTCCTGCTCCAGCTATTATTGGCTAATTCCATGCAGGAGCAGCAGGTTGGAGTGTGTGATGCAGTAACACACTGCCCAACAGCATCAACCATTTGAATGCTTAACTCAAATCAGAGCTGGACAGATTTTACCATAACAATAGTAAAATCTTACATCATCACATGGAGGAGATCACTATCATTTTGTTGCCACGGCAGCATTGTGGAGCCTACAGATGCACATGGAGACAGCAGTGACTGGCACATGTGTAAAAACCTGGGAGACAGGTGTCGCTGCTGTCTCTCTCTCTCTTGAGCATTCAATCACTTTGACTGCGTTCCAGTGTGGAATGAATATAAACAAAAATAAATGATAGAAAAGATATAGGTCTAGGTGTATGCACTGCGTAAACGTGGTCCTGCCATCATCAAAACATAGTAGCTGTCAACCAGGTGCAGAGTTAAGTCTGATGAGATGCATAAATGCATCGTTCCCAGTGGGACCTGTGAGGAAACTGGGAAAAAGTATGGAAGATTGTGACAAGTATGTTGTGGTACAATGATGTGCAAACCATTGAAGGACACCAATGGAACATTTCAGCTGCTGCTGTTGATGGACAAACTGTTTGTAATGTTGAAAAGCTGGTACGTAAAGTACAGTATATATTCTTTACGTGAATGATGGGCCAAAGCACAGCTATTGTTATTCTGTATACTTATTCTTCTATTTATTATGATTTTTCTTCTATATGAACTTCAGCATGTTACTCAGCTTTGAGACGATGTTTACAGAATCAAACTGTCTGCAGTTACCTGTCAATCAAACGTACCACACATACATACACACGCACACACACAGGCACTGTTGCTTATATGTCCCTGTGAGGACAATGACCAAAATATATGAACAGAACTGATTCTTCTCTCTGTTTGGACTGAAGGACACACTGACACACACACACACACACACACACACACACACACACTATGTCAGAGATAAAGAAACATATAAACTTAAGTCGTGAGTCATGTCTTGTATGGCCCAGGTGTGTGTAGATATCACTCTACATTACAAAGGTAAATATCTTTTAAGGTAAGAGAAAGAAAAAGAAACTAATGCTGGTATTTAAATTCACCCAGTGGCGTATCCTTTATCCTTTTATCCGCTGGAGATTCCCTAGTCCGTGCCTCGTCTGAACTCCGTCAGCCTCTCCTTCGCTCGCTGCGCTGCGCTGTCCGCGGTGTTGGTGCGTTTCCATGGCATCACGGCGTTCAGCCTCTCTCCCGCGGCCGCCTCGGTGTTTGCTTTGGTCGTCACCTTCACCCTGAATCCGCGTCGGTTCAAGTCCCGCGCTGCCTCCTCCGCTGTGCTGTAGATCACCAGACCGGAGTCCCAGTGCACCCGCATCTTCGTGTAGGGTGTCTGGTACCGTATCTCCTTCTCCCTCAGCGCTGCTTTGATGGGGCCGTACGCCTTGCGCCTCTCCATGACGTCCGTCGCATAGTCGTTGTCAAAATAAAGTCTTTTGCCGTCAATCTCAATCTTCTTTTGCCACGCACTCCTCAAGACCAACTCTTTGACGTGAAACTCCAGAAAGTTAACAATTATTGATCTCGGGGAGGCCGTAGCGGCCGCTGGCTTTCGGATCAGTGCCCTGTGTGCCCGCTGGACGCGGAGCTCGACTCCCTCCGGTAGGACCAGGTGACGTTTGAACAGCTCGTTAACAAACTCCGCGACAGATCCCCTTTCTTTTCCTTCTGGCACCCCGTAGATTCTAATGTTGTTTCTCCTAGAGCGGCTCTCCAAATCGGCAACTTTCTCCCGCATCTCTGTATTTTCTTTCACCACCGCCAGTAGCGTTTCTTTCATCTCCAAGCAGGCCGACTCTATGTCCGCTATCCGAGTTTGCGCTTCAGCTATGTTAGCCTTTTGGCTCTGCAGCTCCTGCAAAACTTCACCTCTAAACTCGGCGAGATCGTCTTTCAAAACCTTCTTGACGTCGTTTTTAAATTCGTCCAGGTCCTGTCTCATTCCTTGTTTAAAGTCTTTTAACTCTGTGTGAAGCATTGTTAGAGCTTGCAGCAGGACACTCTGGTCGGTGTTAGCTTCAGCTTGCATCGTTTCTTCCTCGTCGTTGCTTCTCTCGTGTTCAGATTCGGTCATTTCTGGGTTTTGTTGCATTTCACTCACATTTTTACTCGTCGCCTGACTCCTTAGTTTTCTCCCTCCTTCCATACTTAAAATAAAACGGTCTCAGTGCTATTTATAATGATAGGAGGTACTTTATCCAAACCGACTAGCAGGAGCTCACGATTATGCGTCCATCTAGCTGTAGCGCCGCACCGGAAGTCCTATGTTCTGAGTTTTTTATTACCTCAGTGAGCAGTTTCATTTAATATGGAATGTCTCATACAAACAAATAATACAGTGACAGTTCATATTGTGAACCTAAATATTGGATGTGTTCTCAATGCTCCAAGAAAATCATGTATTATTGATCAGCAAGCAAGACTCGAGATAGGAAGGAAAAGAATAAGAGAACGGCCTCAGACACGGTGCAGCTGGTTTGTTTCCCTGTTGACAGTTTGCTGCAAATGGACACATCGCCCCGAGGGCCGGCTGAAGTGTGTCGTCTGTGTGGATGACTACTGGAAATCATTCTCCCACTTATTTCCTCAAGGTTTCTGCCTATCAACCACAGAAGCACTGTAGCCATCCACTGCTCAGTCTCAAAGACGTTTGGACATATTCAGCAACAGAGTGAAAGGATGGGGGGGGGCACAGAAGCACCACATTCTGACAGACCGTTCTATTAAAAAAGATGTTTCCTCGGGTCAGAACAGTGATTATTGACAGGACAGAATATGAAATGTTGGACCAAAATAACACATGGAAATAACTGCTAGGGATGGCTTTCAAAACCTATATTTACTGAGACTGTCATGAAGGTGCATGAAGAAGATGACACACAGCTGAGAATACAGTGCAGAGCAGAGAACATCGAGACCATGGATTTGTTTCTCATGATAGAAAGAGTTTTAATATAAACAGTGTATTACAGTGGATGATGCATATAAGAATATAATAAACAGTGAGGCTTTGGAATTAAGATGTAATGTTTTGATCCACTGAAGTTGCACAAAAAAGGTGATGTGCAGGTCGGTCTTAGCCTTCTGGATCTGGTCCCAGATCATTGTGGAGTGCTCTACGCATCCAGTGAATCCTGGCACTCCTGCTTTCTGGCAGTTGGTGTCGATGTAGCCATTCTCCAGCAGGTATTTGGTCATACCTGTCCTTGCAGGTCTGGGATATGATGTCCCCAATCTGATTTAGCTTAGCCTCCGCCCCTCCATGGAGTGATTCTTCTAGGGTCTTGATCAGGTCTGCATCCAGTGCACGCCATACCTCTGTTTCGCTTGACTTTGGCCACTTGATCTTACTTCTTCTGGCTGGTTTCTTGGTCTCTGCATTTGGTTCTGTTCTATCTGAGGTGGTGATGACTGGGTCTTCATGCTCACGTGGGGGCTCGTTCTCCACCAGTGGACCTTCTTCCTCTGTCGCTCTCATGCCTTCAGCAACGTTGGGTCCATTAGCTCTGTGGTTTTTGCCCGGGCTTTTGTTCCTCTTGTCTCACCTGCAGTCGCAGTGCAAGGTTGCTGTTGGCCATTCTGGCCACACTTTGCTTTCCCCTGGTGGATTCGAACGCCTCTGAACGTGGTTACTTTCTCGTAAGCCATTTCCATTGCCGTTGTCACCGTGTAGTCCGTCCTGTTGGGCCCATCATTCATCCCGCCTCTCGGAGGGCCCACGGGTTGTTGCTTCTTGCGATTCTTCATAGTTAGTGTTGGATGTCTCTCTACTGAGAGACCAGTGGGTTGGGTAACTAGCCGCCCACGCCCAGTGCGGTCTTTCCCTGCTGTCATCCAGTCTCTCCTGGACGTCCTCCAGTCTTCCCTGGATTCCAACTGCCCTATTCACAGTAGTCACTGGGTTTACCAGAACGTCAGGATTATACAGGAAGATGTTAGCACCTGCTGGGCTTTTCTGCCTGTCGCACCTCCTCCGGTGCCCATGGGTCAGCTGCAGGGTCATCAGCCAGAAACCACCATTCACCGGCGTTTCGCTCCTTTAATTCTGATACGTCTCCTGGTGGCGGAGCAGTGACTGGGACACTTCTACATTAAAGTAATGTAGAACCGTTAACTGCAAATTACTCATGACTTGGACGTATAAATTCTTTCAAATCAGTTTTAGTCCTATTGCAACATGAGTGAAGTGTTGTGATTAATGTGTCTTTAGCGCCCTCTCATATCTTACCTGACGTATCTGTCATTACGTTTCAAATGCGAGGTCACTGAAAAGCATTATAGGTAGTTCCGTAAAACATTTATGTATGTCTCAGATGTTCATACTGCATAAAGCAAGTAAAGAGTCCTGGATTAAATATAACTAAAGCCCACTGGGGCCAAATGAGACATCCAGTGGAAGGCTTTCACCATCAATCTGTGACGTGTAATGAAAAACAGTGTTGTTCACTCACACATGGCCCAAACGTCAGCGCAGGTTTATGACTCAGCGTGAATAGATTACAGAAAAGCTACACCCAGAGCGACACATGAAACAGTAGGAAATTGGCTGCGTTACTGGTGTTACACACATGAAAATGTATTGACAGCTGACACTTTAAATAAATTGGTATCTCTGTCTCTTCTCTGATTGGTTTCTCTCATTATATCATTGAATGTCTCTGTGAAAGCACACGGCAGGAATTCAATCGTTGCTATTTGATTCTTTAAACAGAACGTAGACCTGTATCATAATTAGAGTCTCTGTTTTGTGAGGAACATCTGGCTGCAATTAGTCATTTAATTGGCCTCAGTTAATTGCCTCCTGTAGGGTAATTACATCCATGCTTTAGTGCTATAATTTCCTTTTTTTTCCACCAAAACATAACCTGCTAAAAAAGGTTAACACTATCTTAACTAATACCACTACCAGTGTGAGGATGGTGGGGAATGAGGTCAGCCAGAGGTTTTAGCTTCATCATCACATGTGTCTGACTTGAGGAGCTGAGTCTGTATTTCCACGCTGCTTTACATTGCTAGGAAGCTTTTTTTTTCCAGAGAGGGCACTCACAAGGAGAGCTGCACAAAGTTTGCAGACAAGCGAGGTAGGTCGCCTGTCAAGTGAGGAGAAAGGATGGGTGAATGAGGCTGAGTGTGCATTGTGTCTGTCCTTTTATCTGCATAGCCAGTACAAATAATGGCTCTTGAGAGTCTCCCTGACATCAGTGTATAAATTATACAAGACAGTATGATGCCACATCACAATAGGAGTTTATAAGAGTGTAAGTATGTATAATTGTGAGGCCCTTACACAGAGAGGCCTTTAAAGTATTGACGCAGTGACAGCAAAGACCACTAACTGTCCCCCTGTGAAACTCACAGAGACAAAAGTTATATAAATGAATGGATTAAAAATCAAATAATGAAAATAACATAGCGATTGCTGATTCACATTTAAGATCAAGCCTTGAACCAGAAATCACCATGAAGCCAAAAGCAAACACAAGAAAATAATTGCTTTTTTACTTTCAAAACTTTCAACCTGGCTTTGTTTTTAAATGTGCTGTTATAAGTGTATGGGTGAAGTGGGTTTATATCCATCCTAGTATCCAGGGGTACTGCCAGGAATTTTCGGCTCTATGACAGAAAATCTAATTGGACCCCGCCTGCGCAGAGAGAATATATACTCTCCTCTTTTTTGGGGCCCCTGTCAGTCAGGGGCCCTTGGAATGGTCCTACACGGCACCACTGCCTGTATCATTGATCCAGGAATTTCAAAATAACACTCAACATGTTGATGGTCCAGACAATGTTTTTAATGGGTCCTAAACTTAAGAACCAGCCTTCCTGTTGGCTCATGACCAAAATGGCTCGGTGCATCTGTTTAATACAGAGTCAGTGAATCATAAAGCAGCTCTCACTAAAGTGCTGCCTACTGCTGCCAATGTCTCTCAGACTGAAGTGGCACGCACACACATTTGCATCTTGGTTGTGCGTGTGTGTGTGTTTGCAAGCGAGCACATGTGATTAAGTTACCTGGAGTGTCCTCGTAGAAGGAAGTATAAAGCCACTCATTGGTCACTCCAGAGAAAAAAATAACAGAGTGCAGTGCTCTTTATGAATGTGATGCTTTTTGAGGGGTTTTGTCCCAGAGCACTTAGGCCCTGACAGATAATAGTACTGAAAAGCAGCCCTGCAGGACAGCTGCTAAAGTGGGACCATTTCTTTCAGTAAAGGTAGAACACACACACGCGTGCGCACAAACACACACACACACACACACACTATCACTCTAGGTTAGTCTGATTGAGTTGAGTCGGGGTTTTTTTTTTTTTACATGTTTTGTGTTTTAAAAGTAGTTTCAGTTCCTTCTAGTGAAAATATTAGTATTAAGGAGAATGAAAGTGTCATTATCACTGGAAGTTATGTGTTATTATGGTCCATGTCTGCTAGCTGTGTAATAGACTAAATATTTGCCGCAACTGCATGTTCATTTTCTCGTGATCATCCACTGATGGATTATTTATCTCTCTCTTAAAAAATGGCATTTAAATGATTTGCAATCTTGCTGCAGTGGCAATTTTCCGACAGTGGCCAGACAGTACCCATCATGTTCAACCATGAATTCAACCATTCAACCAATCACACTTCATCTCCAGGATCTTTATCGTTACGATAACTAACACTTGACACATTTAACCAATATAATTAAGAAAGATGCATAAAATCAGAGGGCGATACCCCGTGTGTCAATTATAAAATGTAAAACATAAAATGTAAAATATAAACATTTTATGGCTGAATGCTAATATAGACGCTGACTCTCTCTTCTACTCCAGGACTCCAGCTATGATTGGCTGCTCCTTTGTGGTCGACCGGGAATACTTTGGCGAGATTGGTCTGCTGGATCCTGGCATGGAGGTCTACGGAGGCGAGAACATCGAGCTGGGCATGAGGGTAAGGACCACAGACCCATGCAGCTGTTAAAATGAATTCTAGTTAGTAGGAACTTTGACAGATGACTTGAAACACTGACTTTTTCCTTCACTGAAACCGAATTAAAAGTCTCTGTGCTAAGCAGGCGGGTGGAAAGTGCTCGGAGATCTGCAGCTAGAAAAGTTGTTTTTTAATGAGGTGTTCTTTCAAAGCTGCAGGGTACCGTGCAGTCGAACACCAGAAAGGCCACACAAAAAGCAATGATTACAAATCCCATATTAGAGGGAGTAATATTTAGACAAGCAGTCTCTGTCAGAATGATTTGTGAAATCTATAATCAGACTCTGGAACAGTTTATGATGAATTTTTCCTGTTTCACCAGCTGGAGGGTTTCAGCTTAAGAGACAAAACCCAGGGGCCCAAACAGAAGCCATGATTAAACTTTGCAAAGTTTCATAGATGGGAGTCTGCAAGGAAAAAAAGAAATCCCCCTAAATGCTCACCCAAAGGCTCTAAAGCCAGTATACGCAAAATGTAAATCTCCTTTGCTGCTGCTTTGAGTTGAATTTAACGCTTCATATGAGCGAAGGGCTCGCTGAAGAACTGGTTAGCGTTGAAATTCAGAAAATGTTTCTCTCCAGCCGACTGGAACCCTTCTGAATCTGAACGCACTCCTTGGGCTTATTGGAATGAGAAATGCTCGAAAGATCCCTCTCCTTCATTTAACAACGTCCCCACATCCATTTCACAATCATAAGATGGCTTCGGCGACACCTCTTAAGTGTCGGCCGCCTTCGAAAAGGCACTTGAACGGAGGCCAGGGAAATGGATCTCAGTTTACAGATTGCCTTGGTGCTTTACTGACACCAGAGACATTTATAGTTGCTGATGACCGTGTCAGACTCCCTCATTATTCCACTGACACCCTCCCTGCACACATAGCATGGGTTTTCTTTGCGGTCAATAGTGATGACACTTGAGTATTTCTTCAAGTTTTATTTGATGTTTTGGTGTCAAAGAGTGACACAAAACAAAAACCGAGCATTATTCATTATGTGTTTTCCCCATTATGCCGTGCTGTTACATGTCCCTAAACAAAACCGTCCACCTGACGCTGAGCGTGGCGAGCAGCGCGGCGAGGATCAATGCAGCGGCAGAAGCTAAATAAAGGTGGAGCAGCTTTTCCACTGAGTGGCGGTGATAACAGCGGAGCAGTGAACTTGTTTTGCCTCTCAATCAAACTCTCTCCTCATTGACTCTGTCTCTGATGAATATTTACTGTATCTCCCTGACTCATGAAGTGAGGAGAGTCTGCCTCTGTCTGCGAACACAATGCCGTCACAGATGCAATTACATCTCCCCTGTTTAGCCTGTCTGCGAGAAAACGAAACACAGACCCGGGGAAAGGGGCTATTCAGCACATGCACAAGCTTGAATGGGTCTGCAGTCAACAACAAGCAACAGCCATTCATATTGCACGGCTGCTAATGGAATGGAGATGGGCTTCTGGTGAGTGGACGGCAATTACTCCTCTAAGGCCACTGAGCCTCAGGCAGCTCATTGTAGTGCTGACTGAGAAGTTGCCATTTGGGATAAGCTTGATTGACAAGAACATGTTTAACAATTAGCCAGGCCAGCACACAATAGCTGAGCCGGCCCTGCACCATCTGACCACAGCGGGCTGATGAAAGGCAGGGGTCACATAGAAAGGTTATGGTATATTTATAATTCAAGATCCAAAGGCCTTTTTTTATTAGCAGAACGGCGTCTCGGATGTGCAGGGCTGATTATACGGTACATAGCACTGCATGCGGCGTTGTTTCCGTGAAGATACGAAGAGAATAAAACCAAGGCAACGGGGAATAAATCATACATCTCGCTGCAGTTTCCTATTTCATCAGGTGTGAAATAATTTACAAGGTTGGACTTGTAAATGAGAAGAAACAAACAGAGAAGGACTAAAACAAAGACAATAGATATGTAAAAGATGCTCCCAGCGTGATGAGTGAAGGGCAGATACATCACCTACAGGCATATTATGACACATAATAGCTTAGTTTGACAGTAGTAAAATAAAATACACCCAAATGGATGTATTTTTATTGCATTTGCCTTATGCCACATATAGCAACGTAGTAATTTGATCCCTTTATGTGTGTAAATGATTGTAAATGGCATATCTGAGCAAAAACACACAGCATACCAGAAGACTCTGTTTGTAAACACAGTAAAATGGTCGGAGACAGAAGTGATGAATTCTGCCAGAAGTGTCAATACGGGTTTATCTTGTAATATGTCTTCCAAACCTCCCGCTTTGCTGATATAGCATCTCAGGAGACCAAGACATTGCCCTTCATTTCAGAGTTCCTGTGGGCACTGCTATAATACTGTGAAGACTCTCTCCACAAATATAATACTACATCAAATCTATCAGGTTCATCCCCGCAGCTCTGCTCCTGCCACTTGCACTGCAGCCTAATGTGGAGTGGGGCTTATTCGATACACGTTTTAATTACTCACAGAACTTTAATAGCTTTAATTACAGTGAAGTGCGTGAGTAAATATTATCTGTCGGGGCTTCCCTGCTACTGTTGTATTTTTAAATGGACAGAGAGATACCATTGTATTTCTATGCAGGTTGTTAAAGACTATCATTCATACTTTATTCATTTAGTTTCTGACCTCTGCTGGGGAACGTGCCAGAAGGGGTTTGATCTAAACCTATAAATGTCAGGGAAACAGATACACACCACCTTTAAGTGAAATAAATTGCTAAAAAATACTGAAACTGAATATTGAACTAAAAGTAAAAACAATGCACCAAAACTGAAACACATACATACTATTTATTAACGTTAATTTTTACATAAAACTGATAAATTGTTGTCTTTTTGTCATATGAATCAGTTGCGTTGATGCATGTGTGTTGTTTCAGTAGTAGGTAAACGAAAATCCACCAGCTCATTTGTATGGTGCATCATGACTGCAGCAGAAATAAGAAGTTAATTGGACGAGATTAAAGTATTCTAATCAATATGCAAAACAATTATAAGTCTGCCACGCTCTCCAAGTAGCATATCAACAAACTGCAGCATGTGGTATTTCCAAACTCCAAACTGCAGGTATGTTTGTAGACATAAACAGCCTCAGCCCTGAGGGGAAATCACGTATCAGTCAGTCAGCACCAGCACTGCTTAGAGCGAGCCTGGCTTTGTCGCACAGTACTCAGGCGAGTTTGTAACACTGTTTAAAGCTGTAATGTTTCCATTCGGTGGTGTAAGAGGCCGAGAGCTTTTCACTGTCTGAGTACCTCTGTAGACATGGTACATAATGTACTCGATGTACTTGCAGAGGGAGAAAGGATTTTTTGCCACATTGGCAGTAACTGACTTTTAGTACTGAGCCAAACGCGATTAACTCAAAGCCACAAAAAGTCGAAGAACCAACAGTTGATTATCATCGATAAAAATAACAATCACCACTTTAAATCCCGCCTGTTCTCATTAATTCTAGTTAATGTATTATGTACCTCGGTCTGGCACAGATCTCAGTAAATGATTCAGGTTAATAAACATTTCTTCCAACTACAAATCTGATTGTAGGCTCTAATGGGAAAAGGCTGGTGTGCGTCTATATGTGTACACCTATGCAACATATGCTCACTTTTACATGCAGACGTCATCCACAACGCTTTATGAAACACGTCTCATTGCCGTAACAATTCAATCAGTCAGTCCGAGAAACTCGAATGTGATATCAGAGGGTGGTCGTCTAGTGTTGATGACATTTATTAAACTCTATTGGAGCTCCCTTCAGAAGTAATGAACCAAAGAATTGTTCTGTTTTTTTTCACCTTTGAAGTCCTCCGTCTCAGAAATCACCTGGACTGGGTCCCGAGGCATCTGGTCATAATCTCGCTGTAGTGAGGAGAATTGAGCTGATTAAACTCTGGCAGGACCACCAGCTAGACAGGAGTGGGACATAATTACGCTTCACATGGTCACCTTTGGACCCCAAGCAGAGTTATTACAGTGCAATGACACTTTTCACTACAGTAATTGCATAAGTTATTATCAGTTCCTGTGCACAAACTACCCATGTACAGATAAATATCACTAGAGAAAACATAAAATCATGATGATTCACAGGCAGGTATCTAGTATTACAAGAGGCATGAGTTTCTATTATTTCTTTTTGAGAAGGATACCTGCAATAATTCTAATAATTAATTATATCAAGTCAAAGCCCCAAATAATAAATATACAAATCTGTGAACATATATAGGCTAAATAAATGGGACTAGATCACCAGCTCCATGGAAACAGTATACGTCCTGTCTATATCCCCCCAGTCTGACCAGTATTGTAATACTGTCATTGGTAACAAAGAACCTATTATCTATGGTAAAATGTGGCTGATTGTTGTTCAACTGTAACATCTGTTGTTGACTGAGATGCACACATTACCAGACAAACAGACAATACACCCCGTGTTCTACATCTAAGGCCACCCACTCCTTTTGTATTATCTATTTTTTTCCAGATGGTACTTTGCTTCATGTTGCTTCATATGATATATATAAAAATAGACATATGTGTGTGTGTGTGTGTGTGTATCAGATGCGTCTTTTGGTCTGGCCCACTGTTAGAAATATGAAAGTAAAGACACGTCAACACAGATGATTAACCCTGAGAGCGATCTGGATCTGTAGATGCAAACAGACTCACAGAAATCTTTAAGACTCCAGATGTGTTAGTGTGTTAATCATATGATGACACGACTTTGTATCATCGTCACATTAACTATATACAGTGTATTGGTGTATTGTATCGAGTGGGTGACTGATGTATCAGCATACATTCACACTCACAGCAGATGACGACATTGGACCATTCTTCTGTCGTGCATGGCTTGGACGAGCCCTCCACAGTGAGCAGAGTCACCTTGAAAAGGGCAGGGCTGTCGTTACGTGGCAGCTTTAAGCCCCAGCCATCTGTGGACACCAGCAATTCTGGCAGCTTTGAAATCACCAGCGTGACCATGTCCATCAAGCAGCAAATGACAGTGGGCGCTCACCATATGAGCCCGTTCTAACGAACTTAGCCCTTCCAAAGATGGGAACTAATCTTAGGCCTCGGAGGATCTCTGATATCACACTTTAGCAAATGGAAACAGATAAATGTGGAGGATTTTTGGATAAATGCCATAATGAGCCAGGCAACATACACATGACCAAACAAGCACAATATGCTAACATTTCTATACATGGGGTCCTCGTGTTACAACGGAGATCCGTTCCTGAGAATGTGTCGTAACCGAATTTCGACGTTAGTCGGAACATACATTCATGTGTATGTAATCCTATGTAAATAATAAGTTGTGCCACTAGATGTTGCTATAACACCACCCTACAATAGGAGTTTACTGTGGTGAATTGCCTTTTGGCACTGTAGGGGTTGATATCGCGAGTGTAATGAGCATTTCCTTTAGATTTCTGATATCAACAGTGTAGACCCTGTGTTGTGAATAAACCTACGGTATTGCCACGATCCCGAACCCATCTGGTTCCCCCGCCAGCCGTCCATTTCACATAAGTAAACACAAGGCAGAGTAGCCTAGCTGTGCTGTGGAGGTGTTGGAGAGACAGAGAGAGCGCTCACCAACTAGTTCCCGTGCGAAGTCTGTACGTATTTACGGGGCAAACCGCTTAAGCCGAAACAAGGAAGTTCACGGGAG
>JAFBJQ010000848.1:61604-119485 GCA_016785345.1 Trinectes maculatus
AACTACAGCCCGACTCTGTTTGCTCAACACATCCCCAGTACATGACTTATTCATCCTCTCACAACACTGTCAAGATATAACATGGGAGGAACCATCTGCCCCCCATCAGTAAAGCCTGCGTAAAGGTAACAATGGCATTAGATATTGATTGAGCATTTGTCTTTTTCAGTGCCTGCATTATTTAGCAGCCGGATCAATCCCTTAGGACTTAATGGACTCAGGTTTACTTACTCCATAGTTCATTACTGTGTATTCCAGGCTGCAGCCGTCTCAGGGAGGAGAGACAAGTGAGAAGAGATGCAGCTGTAAAAGTTGAGTGTACAAGACTTGACTCGTTTCAGAAGAGTTACTGCAGCGCTGAAGGACTTACAGCTGACATACGATGGAGTGGCGCGGCTCTGCATACGCTCGGTGTTGTTTTCCAATGTGCATCCAGTCGTTATAAAACATGTTCATGGTTTGCATTTATCTATTAGTGTGTGATTTATTCATATATAATTCTTTTTTTCTTTTTACCTCAGGTTTTCTTGATCCGAGCATTATCTGTAATTTACTCCTGAACAGATGAGTGTTTTGAAAGCGCAGTTATATACTTTCTAACGATGCCGTGTAACATACGCAGCCTGAAGTGGATGTGTGAAGATGACACGATTTCCTGAGAATCACATACAGTATCTGAGAGAGTGGCTGCGTTAGTGCTCAGGGCCGGAGGGATAAGTGATTAGACAGACCTTGTCAGCTTGTCTATTATCAATGAGAATCATAAACACCACACCATGAAAACCTCTTTCAATATGCATGAACGCAGATACTTCCATCCTTCATTGGAGCACATTTTGACAAGGTAATTAAAAGTATTTCAGACGCATTTCAATACATTTTCTGACCTAAATAAGAAGCTTTATACTGTGAGCAGAATCATCGCCAAGAAGAACTGCAACAAACACACGTCATAGATCAGGCTCTCTTCATCTATTAGCTGAGCTTTAGTTCATCTTTTCACGCAACTGCATCTGCTTTGAGTCTCTGGGTGAGAACTTGAAACGATCTGACAGGGCAAAGCATTTGAAGAGTAGTAGCACGCACTGAACTGGCGGCGCCAACAAATCAGCTTGCGTGTCGAAGGGAAGCAGCTGGATGCGATTAGCTTTGACGGGCAAACTCAACCTCTGCATCTAACCATATCTCCATCAGCACCCTCAGTTTTATGGATCTCTGAGGAGGCGAGGCAGAAAAAAAGGAATCAAATGAAATGATGGACCGTGGGGTGTGGATCAGCCTCTCAGTGGAGGAGGGAGACTTCAGGTCCCAATGCTTTGAATCATCATGCATCAGCACGCATGACTTGAGAGTAGGAAAAGATGTGAGGCAAGTGGTGTCTCTGTTAAGTGTGAGCTGGTAACCAAATTGAAAAAAATTATACTTTTTAATTGCACGTGAACTGGAATCTGTTCAAGCAATCATCAACATGTTACATATAATTGTTTCAAAAGTGTAAGAACAACACATCCTTCTTTCGTGGGTGAGTATCCCAGTGTCATTTTGTTCAACAAAGCTATTTTCTGGTAAACACATATCATGTTACATTAGAAATGCTGAGGTATTGCCAAATCAATTGCATTGGGTTTAGCCCTCTCCCTCTTAGACTCATTATCTTATTTATTCAGCGTTATTGAGACAGCAGCACATCAGTCTGAACCCATATCATTATATGGATTTAGTCTTTTTTTTCTGTTGAGGATTTTATGTATTTGTATGCACCTGGGCTTTTAGTTGCTTTACACTTCATTTGTTCTGGTTTCATTCTGTTAATTGCTCTCAGTTTTCTGCTTTGTTGTATTTGAGTTGATTTTTGTCCTTGTCCTTTCTTAGTTCTCTGCATCCTGCCTCAGTCTGTTTCCTGTTTTATTTTGAAATGTCCTCACTTATGTGTCTGAAGCTTTCTTCCTGCCTTTAATTAGTGTCCTATCAACACTATGATTGGTTTCACCTGTCTCTCGTTTACCTTGTGTATATAGTCTCTGTGTTGCTCTTTGTTCCCAGTCAGTTGGGGTTGGTCTGGTTGGGTTGGATTGTTTATTCTGTTTATTCTGTTTAGTCTGTTGCGTCTGTTCAGTCACTGGTGTATGTTGCTCGATAAAGTTATAATTCAGGAGATAAACAAAACTCAAATGGCTCCTCAGTTGCTGGTAGAAATGTGATGATGTCATAAGAGAGTGTGGATTAGAGAGAAGTGTGTATTGGTCGTTCACATAACAACGCTGCCTCTGCATTTCTCTGTTGATAGACTCACCCCCAACAGCTTGGAAAATGTGACTCGCTACCATGTGATATTCACAGGTTTCAGATCTGGAAATTAGTGTTAGTGTGAATGAACATTGCTTAGTGACACTAGTAGATTTGTAATGTCTCAGTCTTTCTCACCTTAAACCTTAAAAGGGATAAGAGGAGACATAAACGTGCCTCGTGGTAAATCAGCATTCCCTGGCTGGCATGTCTTTGGAATGGGTTACACTGTTTGGGATATTCCCCATCAGAAAGATGTCCCTTGGGCATAGAATCTGCAGAGTAGACGGCATTTCAATTAAAAACACAGATGTGTACAACTCTCCAGATGCAGCCAATCGTGCACATCTCATTATCTCAAGTGAATACAGCAAGTCTGCAGATGGGCCCTTTTCCAAGTCAGCTATGAATATATCAGTGTGACAGTCGGTGACACAGGTCAATCTGTGGATCAATGTAACTTTCCAGAGTCCATGAAATGTTTGTGTTTAGAGTCTCCTGACTCTGGAGCTTGGTGCCAACACTCCCTTTTCTGAAATGAAGGTAAAACTGAAAATGAAGCAACGTGCTAATACTAAGAATAAATGAAATGACGGTGGAATATTACCCATATCTGAAGTTCCTTCTCATTGAGGATTGTTGAGCTCATTGTTTTGCTCTAGTTGTTTTACTGCCAAATGCTCTAATAAACCCACTGTGCACTGTCTGCCTGAGGCCAAGCAGTAAATAGACAGTTAACCAGAAGCCAGGGAACATGATTTACTATATATCTGCTAAAGAGCAAGATATTCTGCCCTAATTTATTTGAAAGGAGACAGAATGCTAATGTGGCTATTATTAGTTGTATACACATACAATATTGACTAACTAAAGATATGTCTTTCTTTGTAGCTAACTGTCTCCCAAGTTGATGAATGTAGAATTATTGGTTTTATGATCAGACAGGATCATAATGTCAATAGGAGCACAGAAATAATACAGAAAAGTGATCTGAGCCCTTTATATGTCTCTAAACAAAATAGTAAAAGTACCATGAAGATTTAAAGGGTTTTTTTAGTCAAGGAAAATCAATCAATCAATCAATCAATCAATCAATCAATCAATCAATCAAATTTAGTTTGTATAGCCCACATTCACAAATTGCAATTTGCCTCATAGGGCTTTACTAAAGTGTACAGGGTGTAACATCCTCTACACCCTCAGTAAGGGTGAGGAAAAACATCAGGTGGAAAATATCAAACCGGAAGAAGCTGGAGAAACATCTGGACATTGTGTTTTATCTTTGTGCAGCTGAAAGCGTCAGGAAGCAATGATCAATAAACCCCCTGAATCAGTCACTCCTTCAGCTCTCGGTAAAGTAGCTCCAGATAATTGTTATTTCCGCTGTGTTCAAAATTAGATCCTGACTATATCTTCATCCATATATTTTTTCTGGCTGAGCTGGTTTGAGCCGCATTCACAGAAAAGCTGACAAAGGTGAAGATGAACTCTGGTTGACCTGGGTTGATGCTTCACTCATTTCTGGGTCAAACCTGAGGCCTCTGTTTGTTGCTGCAGGATAATTATCTCCCCCGTCTAACAAATGAGTCAGCTGTTGCACAAGATGAGCATGAAGTCGGCATGACTTCAGCACACCCCTTCATCATCTCATCTTACTGCCTCCTTCTCCACTGCCATATTCCACTTTGTGACCATTGAGAAGATGCATTGCCGTTTCCCTAAAGGTTTTGTGTTTCACTCACAGATCCATTTATTTCACGGCACTTCCAGTGATGCAGAAGCAAACCTATATTTTGCCAATCAAGGATGTTTGTCAGAACATCTGATGACACGAAAGTAAGACAACAACAGTTGTCAGTAATGAGTACTTAATTCAATTTAATTCTGATCTTGGACAATGATGCCTGATTATCAGTGTTTTAAAATAATAACAAAATAAGTTTATAATAAATAATAATTAAATAATATTTAAAGTTTCAGTGATTCATGCCCCGATGGTGAAAAACAAATCAATTTTAAAAAGCCTTTCTAAATGCTGGTCATAATGCTCCATTTTCTCAGTTCATCGAGAGTCTTTTGCAGAGCGTTCATGGCAACCTGTTTACTGCTGTTAATAGCTTTTATGCCTTTTATGGCTGATGTTTTCTGTGGCCCCATGGAGCTTCTCACTCAAATGGTTCAGCTGCAATTATCTAACTGCATGTACAAGGACAATTAAATTAAATTAGCAATTGCATTACCACAACATCAAAGTGCTGTGTGTCAAGTGCCTCCGCTTAATGATGCAGTGTGCAGTTGTATGAAGGGTCACTGCCAAATGGACTTAACAAAATGCAGTCCTAAGTACCTGTGGGTGGGGCTTCATTTCATTTCACGAAGGGGAGAAAATCAAACCTGTGTCATTTCTTATTTAGATTTTATTATATTTTCATGAGAGTCAAATAGTCAAAGGCACATCCAGGAAGTGCAGTACATCACCACCTTTAAAAGCTCAGGACTCTCTGCTTTTCTTTTTCTCACAAACTGTATTTCAATAATGGTACTGTAAGCAATTCTGACGGAATAATTTCTATCCTCACATGAAGACAAATGTTTGTTTTTGCATGCGGAGGCTTTTTAATACTCATTAGTGTAGATAAATAATGAGCTAATCAGTTCAGTAATTAAACAGGGGCAGACAATATTTTTGGCATAATAGGGAACAGCTCAGTTGAGCTGGTGTGAATGGTGTTCGCGATTAGCAAAGAAACGACATCTAGTGGGCCATTGTCAAAACCATATGCAATGCTATCAATACATCACACAACTGTGAGCTGGGGAGACTGTGACATTTGGTCTGATTTGCTTTGTTAATGCCTTGATTGACGCCTCGGTAATGAAAATGCAGAATGCATGTGTTGTCTTTGTATCAACTTAAATCAAAATCTATTTGTTTAGCTCATATTCACAAATAACAATCTGCCTCATAGGGCAACCTGTTGTGATTCATAATGGAAACAAAACATTGGTTATTGAGCTAATATGTAATAATAGAGTAATAATTGTGCATCGTGATTGTTGTTCCAGTGAGAGCAATGTCCAGTGTTTGCCATTATGGCCATGTGAGAAAATGAAATTAACACATGATCTAACTGCTGTATAACCACATTGTGTAATTACACTGATCAGCCATGACACTGAAACAGCTAACTGGCTCTGATGTGGCTACAAGAAAACAAATTTGTCTTTTTGTTATTTCGGACACACAGAAAAGTAAGACTTCTGTTTAGAAACGCTACATGAAGCCTAACGTGAAAGAAACTACAGCCTGTTTCACAGGCTTAGTTAGCTATTAGGTTTGTGACCTTCTGGAAATGGTGGTTTAAAAAATATTGATCTTCAATTTGCTTTTAGTGCCGGGCAAACTGCTAACTGCAATTACACACATACACATTTTCAATTATCCATGAGTGCACTGTGCACATATCCACAGGCACTTAACACACACAGATAACACACACAGATAACACACACACACACACACACACACACACACACATATTGATTTTAAACAGGAAACCAAGGTGAGGCAGCTTACTATATTAGAAAAGCTGTTGGTTGAAATCTGCAGTGACTAAAGAATTACCACTGGTTTTGCACTAACACCCACATCAATGCCCCAACCATGGGAGCGACTGTGGAAAAGCACAATGTGTCAGGGGCCTCAGAGGAGCAGGTTAGGCCTGCTCCAATGCACTAATGGATTTTTAGGCCAGGGTCACTGTGAATCACCAGCAGGAAAGACGATGGGTCAGTTAAGGTATAAAAGCGCAGGTCAGGCTCCGGTGAACTATTGCACCACTGAGCGCACAGCAAAATCAGACAGAATAACAGACGGCACATTCCTCAGATGTTTTTTTTCATGTAGATGTACGAGTACATGCAAATCATTCCTGCACCCTTGAGCATAAGAGCAGCTTGAAGTTATTTTGATAAATTGGACTTGTGTAGATGTTGTAATGGTGTTTGATTTACAGGAATAATGCTGACCTAGCAATATCACTCAGGGTTACTGATTACAGATTCCTGACTACTTACTGATTCATCATCTTTCCTGCCCACAGGAACATAGGTTGAGAGTTTACTACTAGTTTGTTTTTGAAAATGCCTTGGAAGAAAAGTGAAAAATTAATAATGTGAATAAAAATAAGTTATTTGAAAACAGATGTAAAAATGAACCGTTTCTAAGTGATAGAATTTTGTCAGGTGTCAAGAAACCCTTGAACCACAAATGCTACAATTTTTTATGAGAGGTTTTGTTTGTGTTTTAAAGCCCATTATATCGTACTCCTCTGTGCGACAGAGCACAATTGCCATCCAATAATAATTCAAAACAAACAAATAACAACTGTTTCCCAGGGTGAGTGTTCTCTTATTATAATCCGAATGGGCATTGCAGTTTTATTTTTAGGCAATCCCACCTGTGCCATCATGATGCAGGAAATACTGGCAAGATCACCAAACGAGTCCAAATCCAAAGCAAAAAGTAGTACCCCAACAAATCCACTGATTTTATTTCTGTTTGAAGTAACATTTGCTATAAATCAATCAATAAATAGTTGATTAAAAATGGTGAATAATCAACAAAATACCAAATGAATTTTGAAACACAGTCGAGAGAGTCTTTGTTTCCCTGTGTGTAGTGGTACTGTTGAAATGAAACATGTCTCCCTGAACATTAATTAAACCGGAAGCTTTATTTGCTTCAGTGTTATAAAATAAACACAATCAGTTGAAAAAAGGCTTCATCCCTGCTCGAGATGGAAGTGAGCATATAGTTTTGAGGCAGCCCTGTCTGTGAGGCACCGTGCAGGGGTTGCCAGTTTGGGTTCCCGAGATAAGTTAATGGATCAGAACATCTGTTATGCATTGTGGCGAGCATCATTAAGAGACTGTGGGTGGTGGAGGCTCTGCAGTTTGTACGTCTGGAAGGACGTTTCCATATGCTGTGGCTTTCTAATGGCCTTGAGCAAGTGTCTGACTGCTGGGCCACTTTTCCACAGTATGACGTAGATTTACAGACTGTATGGTGAAGGGTTTTATTTTTTTTATTGCATTAAAAATGAAATCTATACTTTGACAAATGACTGTTTTTGCACCATGTGACTGCGTGCCACTATTCTTTAGTCACCTTGAGTTTGTTGGTCTGGTGTGACAACATCCCTCAGCCAACTATCAATCAATATTTGATGCTTTTTAAGGTGATGTATTTTCACACACTGACTTTATACAGTACATCATTCCTTATGCTATATACACAACACTCATGGCATCAGCGTTCCTGGTTGTCATGGGCAACTCACCGAGGACTTTTCCCATTTATGGGTCATAGGCTCACAGAGCAATTTTTCACACACTCTTTCACTTACTTCAGCAGAAAAGGTCTGTTACACCTATTTGGAGCATCAAGCCTTGTGCCATGTTAAGGACAGACTCTCTTGCTAAAAGGTGACATAGGAGTTACTGTTTAAAAGTATGTACTCTGCATTGTACTTTTGTGAGCAGATACTCCTTCTAATACTTCTAAGCAGTTCAATTCAATTATAAGCACTATTCTCCTGTCAATTTGTGGGAATCATGACACACAATGTTTATTTTTTTCCCCAATAACAGCAACATGAACATGTCTATTGTCTGTCAATGTCTAAAATAGTGCTTTTGCCTCGTGAGCAAGAAACAAGGTTTTCAAAGACATATTTTAGGGAGAGGTGATTTTCAGACTATCAGACCAAGGGTTGAACAAGTCCATATTGATAGTGCACCATCACTGTCCAAGAGTTTATACTGCATGCAGAAAGTGGAAATCAGTCATCTGTTCTTCCATCATTTTTTTTATACATCTGTTTGTAGGAGAGCTCTGAAAGTCCTTTGCGATCTGACATTTGATTGAATCATTTTCTCTCTGCTTTCTAGGCGTGGCAGTGTGGCGGCAGCATGGAAGTCCTGCCGTGTGCCAGAGTGGCCCACATCGAGCGCACCAAGAAGCCCTACAACAATGACATCGATTACTACGCTAAGCGCAATGCCCTACGGGCTGCCGAGGTGTGGATGGATGAATACAAATCCCACGTCTACATGGCCTGGAACATTCCCATGAATGTAAGTTCTCCTCGGTCTCAGGTCAGGCCCTCCCTCCGTCTCTGAGCTCCATTTGCCCACATGTCTTCTCAGACATGCTGCCTCTGTCTCCGGAGACACTGGTCAGTGGAAATTGAGCATTCTGATTTCATCCTGCTTGACCTTCAGACTGGCAGCTGAGCAGAGGCAGAGTGAGTAGTCAGAGCAGTCTCACTCCCAGCTGATGAGTGAGGTGTGTACCAAGTGAAAGAGAGGAGCCTCATGTCTAATTAGTCTCATTTCATACACATCGCTTTAGCTTAATTGCTTTCAAGGGTCTTTTGAGATGGGCTGCAAAATAATAAACAGCCACTTTCGTTAATAAAGAGTTTAATGTTAAATCCTAATTGCCTCTTCAGCCATGCAGAAAGAAATGATTGTCAGTGAAGGACATCAGTGGACTCCTCATGGCACTGTCCGCTGTTCTGATTGGCTGCTGATGTCTCCATTTTGGCACAGACATTATTACATGAACCCGCTATATGCAGGTAGTTAGTAAGTGCACACTAGGGGAAGGTTTGAGTTGTATGTGCGTGTGTGTGTGTGTGTGTCCATGTGTGTGTGTGTGTACATGGTGGGGGTGGGGGATAACAAACTAGCCTATCAGGCCACATCCCGTCTCCACTGTAATTACAAACACAGCAGCATGGCCCGTTATTACCCCAGCAATGGGGGAGAGTTATATTGTGTACAGTACAAAGATCTCACCCCCTCCCTCCGTCCCTCCCTTCACCCCCCCCTCCCAGATCACCCGTACAAACAATCAAAGATTGTTGTTATTGAAGTACCCACAGAGTGCACAATTACATTGGTGAGGGAAAAGCGTTAATGATGCACCACAGAGGCCAGCCTCAAGTCCCAATACTGCACCTCAGTAATATTGAATACATTTGTTAGTGCTGCTTTATGCCCCCCACCCCCCCACCCCTACCCCCCTCCTACTTATGCAAATCCTGTCATACATTATGTGTGTTTGGTTGTATATGCTTGTGCTTTTCAGCAGTACACTGTGTATTCACATCCTGATATGGGCGTTGTGTATATGAGTGTGTGCATCAGGATCAGATCCCCCTGTCTCCATCATGCAGACAGGGCCATGAGGACTCATAATTAAGCAGCTGGTGATGTAAGATGATCTAGATAATGAAAGAACAATGACGGCAGCACACAACAGGTTCATCTATCTATCTCTTAACTAAATGCTTGTTGCAGCCTCCAAACACACATCAACACCCTTGCGCCCCCTGTCTTTGTTTTTGTGACTTGCTGACAGAACCCGGGGGTTGACTTTGGGGACGTCTCGGAGCGCTTGGCCCTGAGGAAGAGGCTTCAGTGTCGGAGCTTCCGCTGGTACCTCGACCATGTCTACCCGGAGATGCGGATCTATAACAACACCATCACATATGGCGAGGTGAGAAAAAGGACTGCTAAAAGGATTACGGTACTGAAAATACTTTTGCTATATCCTCATCTGTAATTCTATTACAGAGCTGTAATAGGGAGAGGATGCATCGAGTGAGAGAGCTAACTGGATTCCATAGATGATAAATGCAGGAAATTGGTTGGTGATAAGTCATTCATTTACGAGATATTGTCTGCTTTATTTTTATTTCAAGCTTCGCATCCAGTGGTCAAACACCAACTGTGCAAATAATCAGTCAGGGACAGACAGCAGCTCATAACATCTTCAAACAAAAGAAATTCACAGTAAATGGTCTAAGATAAAGGTTGTTTCAGTGCTACAACAATGCAGCATCAACACATAGGATTACACGCATTTTCCTCACAATCAGTTTTAATTAAAAGCACTTATTAGTTTTCCTTTCCAACTTGATGGAGCCGGGCTTGGCTGCGTGCTCAGCACAGTGGGGGAAGAAAACAGGAAGATGACAGTCTGAAGAACTGAACACAGTCCAGATCAGTTTCAACAACACAGCAAGAGAAGAAAAGCAGTGTGATGTGCAAGTGCGACGTCAGAATACATCAAAATTAACCTCTAGGTTCATCAAAGCAATGTGGATTTACTCCCGCGCTTGTTTCACCAGCCTCCTGTCTCGCCTCCTGCACCCGGCTAATGGATTCCTTGGAGCGGCAGCGGCTTAAGTGGCACTATTTCAGATCTGTCGGCCAGCTGGGAAACACTTACTTTGTTTTGCCACACAGCTGCTGCAGCAGGAGTGAGCCTCATCTGTCAGCACCACACGAGGCCGTGCTGACCAGAGCAGCCGAGTGGAACCCTCCCTGACAACAGCGCATGATAGATATGTCCCAACCAGGAAATGAAGTCTTACGCATTCAAATCACACGAAGCAGAAGCTCATGCTCAGTGCACCCCACCATCTGGAGGCCTGGAGGACAGGGATAGACTGGTACCTGCATAATAATAACCTCTTATGGCCCAACCAACACTCTACGGCTCTGTGTCAACAGCCTACAACAGATCTGACACTGACAGAAGACAGGAGAGGAGGTGGTTTATGTTCAGTGTACATGTACACAGGGATGAAATGGGGACCTGAGATTCTAAATGCTATAAATAAATGTAATCAATTAAAAACCAAAAGATTTTGTTTCATTGCCAATCCTGTGGCAACTGCTGCTAACGACAGGGACGTTCTTGGCAAAGCGGAAGAAAACTGCTCCTATAAAGATGTTTGCAGGCACATAGTTTTATACTATGACCTGTTTTATACTGTGAGCTGAAGTACAGGATGGCTGAGCTACCAATTTTAGTGAAAACATAATGTCGAGAGTTTTTCTTTCTGATCAGAGAGACTTATTCTTTTCAAAGCCATGGTAACTAAAAATCTTTTTTTCAAACTCAACACCAGTGATGCTGATGACTGAAATTAGATCCCAACCTCCATCACAGGTTCTGAGACACGAACTGAAATCACAATTAATATGCTTCCTGGAAAGTAATCTCTCATAATGTTCCCATGGAGATGCCCAGACCTGACGTCTCCTGTTCTCATCTCCTCTCAAGTAACAGCATCTCTGTGTTGTCTTCAGGTGAGGAACAGCAAGGCCAGTGGATACTGCCTGGATCAGGGCTCTGAGGACGATGACAAAGCTATTCTCTACCCCTGCCACGGCATGTCCTCTCAGGTACGTGTGGAATAACTCACAACTGGAACCACTCACTTACATTTGTTAATCCTGCATTTTTCCTTTGGAGGACCCATCAAGATGATGTGACATAGTTATTCTTTTCTTGAAGTTCCGCAAACCTTAAATGCAATTTTAACTGAGTGGTTCATATTTTTGCCTGATTACTTTTCATGAGCAGAACTGTAGATCCCCACGGGCATCGCTGCTGAAGTTTTATGTAAAAACAGTATCGTTACACCGCAGTTTGTTTGCTTTTTAATTGAAATGACGTTTTACTGGCATCATAAAGTAGAAGTAATGCTTTGATGCTGCTCAGTATGAATCAGCAGAAAAGTGCAGCACTCCCCGGTGAGAGTACATAATTATATGAATATGGAACAGGATGCCGCCGAACAAAGACGCTCGCTGTAACCTTTACTTGAATAGATACCAGGACAAAAGGCATCGTGGGCAGGAGCCTGTTGTTTTTTGTTTTGCTTTTTTTTTCTTTTATTTCCTTTTTTTGCATTGAAGCCAGCACCAATCCTGAATACAGATCATGCAAATACTACACAGGACTGATTCTTATCTTATATTAGCCACATCTCCTGTTCCTCCTGATAGGGAACCATCTTTATTATCTGTCATATGAAGAACTGTTATAAGGACACCAGCAGCCCACTGGCTTCTCCTTTAGTGAAAACCTATGGGGGTGCAATAATGTAAAGCTTCACCGACTCCTTTAATCCTTCTCCCCAGGAAAATAAACAAATGGAGATGAATTCTTTGTCTTCGTATCATTAGATTACAGAGATGACCGACATTACGGCGAGCAGGCCCAATTCAATTTCAAAATACAGTGCCCCACACTGTGATTTTGTATTCCTTTTTACCACTGCTGCTTTTACTTATTGAAATATATAATTGGCCAGAATAAATCTTCATTGTGCTGCTGAAGAATGAGGCTCATTCTGCCGGGAGTGGAAAGCTAAGCCGTGGCCAATGTCTCACCTTTTGTCCTGTAGTATAATGCAGTGAAAGCATGGTATCGGGTAGAAGCTACAAAGTCAGCATTGCTGTACTTACATACACACACAGAAGTCTATTAAAATAAATGGTGCATCTTCTTTGTTGGTTAACGTATGTGCACTAGTGCAATGTGGCTGTGGCAGGGGGAAATTGCTTTGAAGTAAGTTCCAAAGGCTCAAAAGCAAACTTGGTATTCAGTGCATTCATAGGTGTACATAGAGTTGATGGACACCCTTTGCACCGCTTATGCCAAGGGGCCTCTTAAAGTAATAAGTTGCTCTTATGAACTGAAATATCTGTACTACAGCTATGGTCAATTTTTTTTTGTGGGGGTTGGTGGGTGGGGCTGTGTTCTTTGATTGTAACCAGGGATTTTCAATCTTTGAGAAACAAACATAGAGAAATCCATAATTTTAATCACGATAACAGTCCTTTTCAATCGGTTGCCTGTCCGTGACAAGGTGTGGCAGTATTGTGGTTGTGTGCCAAAGGTGGACAAAGGCGATTATTTGTTTCACAATAGGCTTTAGGCCTTAGATCTTTGTGGATCATTGTTTTAAATTTATTTACGTCATTGGATTTCAAATTAAAAGTTATCAGCAGTAGCTCAGCTTTCAATCCATCCAAGGTGTCATACGATTTCCAACAAAAGCATCATATTTTTAGATTGAATTCCAAAGTTTTGGGAGGAGTTAACCTCTGCAGATAATGTGAATCGTGCTTATACTCCCCTGAAAGTCTGCATCGTAAGTTAACAGAGAAACAAGCTGAGCGAACATCAGCAGCAGCTCGGTTTGCAGACTGTTCAGGAGGTTTTTTAAAAATGGCTTTGAGAAAGTTTTATTCTGTGTTATTGCTGGTTTTACTTGGATGATTTGTATGTTTTGGAGAGGTGGGATGTCTGCTGATAATTTATAAAAACCTTCAGAATGATTAATATCATGAAAAACTGCTCACCATGAAAAACTGGACTGTACTTATGAACAGGGTGGTTAAAAGTGCATTTTAGTCTCACCTATACAGTTTTGAACAGGCTGGAACCCCATTCAGTGTACAAGTAATCCATCTTATATTTACATCATCACCACATTGCACTAGTCATGACTTAACTAAGAGATTAGTGATCAATGAATGAATCAATCAATCAATCAATCAATCAATCAATCAATCAATCAATCAATCAATCAATCAAATTTTATTTGTATAGCCCATGTTGACAAATCATAATTTGCCGCTGAAGCAAAACACTGGATTAAAAATTCCCCGATTCCTTTCACTTCCAAAATCACAATGGAACACAGACTTTAAGTGTCTAAGGATTAGTTTTTATACCATGTCAGTTTATGGGTTTAAGAAACTGCTTTAGAGAGATTTGCTGACATTTTTGTCACAAAGGTCTGCTTTTGGTGCGGCTCATTTTCTTTGCAATATGTTCTGTTCCTAAAGAAGAGCAATGATGCTGAGACAGAAATTGATACGGCATATTTTAACATCTATATACTGGAGCATTGGAATGCACATATTTCATAACTCTGCATTCAGATGCACTCTGTTACACTGATTCATACAGGCCTGTGAATAATACAACATAGCTAACCATCCTCCGTGTGTATGTGTGCGCGTGCACGTGCGTGTGCGTGTGCGTGTGTGAGATTCAGGGCAGGTTAGCTATGAATGCGTGCAGGGATGCTCTGATACTTATGACCTCTCTATCTTTGGCATCTCTCTTTTTGGAGAGGATCACTCCCATAAATATTCAGTGTTATCTCCACTGCATGGGTTCTTATGTAAAAGATATGTATAATCACAGAGCAGGATTAACAGTGTCATCAAGTTATGTTTTAGGAAAATGCTGTGGCATTAATGAGTTGTACTCTGTTCTATGTTCTACAGGCATGCAATATGAAAACAGCTTATTTTTCATTTTTATAGGGTTTTCCCCAAATTGCCTTTTATCATCTGTTTCACCATATTGAAACATGCAATTATGTTATAGAAATGGAGAAATTTCACATTAAGAGTTACTATAAAGGAGAACTACACTGCAGTAACTACATCTTCAATTATTCATCTCCATGCCCTAAAGCTAAAGAGCCACGGGTTAGTGGGGACCACAACTAGCTTTGGCTAATATTAAATTAACAGGATGGTTTTTCCTTTCTTGTAAATAAAAAAAAAAACATCTGTTGCCATGAACTTTGGAGCCTTGGATCCTATACTAACGTAGATCCAAAAGCACTTTAGCTGTGTAATGTTAGCAGCCATCTAATCATTTGGCCCTAATGGAATTCGTTTTACATTAATAAATATATAGATTATTTATGCATTGTGTACCGCAGTGCATTGATAAGCATTGTTTTTTCACAGCAGTTCACACAGTTCGTCCAGGCTACAATCCAAAAACATGCATCTTAGATTATTTTATATTAATGAATGTTGGCCCTATGATTGGCTGGTGACCTGTCAACTGGATTAGCTCCAGCTCCCCTGTGATTGTCCAAGCATAAGCACTATAGATAATGGATGGACAGATTTTGTTTGAGCAGTGGGAGGTTAGGAGACACAGACTGAATAAAAACAAATGTTAAATGCAACATAGTGAAAAACAACCTACTTCATGAATCCAAAGTTAATGGGTGTTTACACTGCATTATTCTTAAAATGTCATCGTTATGCTAAGTTGCCCATTCATTTATGTCCATTGTTCAGCACCAACATATTTATTTTATTAAAATGCTTTAACCCAGTCTCTTATCTACCTTATACATTATGTATTACTGTAATTTTTTTCTTTTGTGTGTTAAAAAAGCTGCATTGTTTTTTTAATTGAGAGAACTAATGAACAAAAAAGAGAAAAAAACATTTTTTATTTTTTGTTTTTTACACATAGTTCCCATGTTGACAGATCAGGCACAGGAAATGTAACAGTCCAGTCCTTTAGCATTTCCCAGTTATTGTTTTTTTTCTAATCTGACCCTTGCATGGACCCAGACAACATTTCAAAGGACATAAATATGACAAACTGAGAGAAGGGTCTTGTCCAGTTGGAAAGACTTCAACTACTTCTCAGAGACCCCTGCCAGACAGACTTAAATTTGGCTGACATCAGTTTCATTCATCACACCCCGAGATGTACAGTGCCAACAATTGAAAGTGTAGTTTTGTTTCTATCTTAAATCAACTAAAAAGGTAATAAATCTAGTATTACATTTTGTTGTGCCGTTCACCAACCAGCCTGAAATAGCTTCTCACTCTGTTTCTAAAGTTACTCCTGTCTGCATTTGTGCTGAAACAGCATCACTACACAACATATCCAGTTTTCACACTGATGTCCATGTAAAGTTTGAGTCCAGCAGTGAATTGCATTGGTTATCTTTGTGTTACAGCTCGCGCGGTACTCTACTGAGGGGCTTCTCCAGCTAGGACCACTGGGGTCAACCACCTTCTTGCCTGACACCAAATGCCTCGTAGACGATGGCAGAGGACGTACTCCCAGTCTGAAAAAATGTGATGCTGTTTCGAGGGTTTCCCAGAGGCTGTGGGACTTTACACAGGTAAAAGAGGAAAATCCACAATCTGCCCTTTTTATGATGATCTTCACCACTCAAGCAAATGAACAAATGTAATGACAACAAGACAGTCAGTCATTCTGAATGCCATAACAATGTTTATAGTGCCTGTAGACCATCTGTTTACTTTTATTATTGTGCCAGTTGAGTTCATATCTCTGCGTGTCCTTGTTGCAGAATGGTCCAATCATCAACAGGGACACTGGTCGATGCCTGGAGGTAGAAATGTCCAAAGATGCCAACTTTGGCCTTCGCCTGGTGGTGCAGAGATGCTCTGGTCAGAAGTGGATGATACGAAACTGGATTAAGCATCCCAGGCACTGAACCAGCGGCCAACTTCTGAGGCAGTTCAGTCACTGTTTCCAGTCACATTTGAAGCTCAAGCAGTGGCCACTTCAGAGAGGAGTGGGAACTACTGATGCTGGTGTGTGGTGTTTCACATCACAGACTGCGCCGCACGCTAAGCTTCCCTCAGGCCACAGAGCTTCCAACACTGAGTGGAGAAGAAGAATATGATCAATTCATGTGTTCGGCCAGCCTCTCTGATTGAAGTGGCCCACAGTTCTGACTTTCAGCCTCATGTATAGAATAAAGTAACGAAACACCCGAGTGCCGCCCCGAGGCTCCCGTGGCTCCAAAATCTTACTGAGTCTTTTGTTTTTACTGTAAAATTGTAAATGAGAAAAAGAGCGTGTGTATCTATGGCGTTTTTTTTTTGTTTGGGTTTTTTTTTGAGTGCATCAGAGCAAATCAAAAGATATAATTGCCATCTATTGCCACATCAGAGTGATTATTTTGGGCTGTGATTTGGAAAATTGCTTTGGACATATTGTGCTGCCTCGGCAACTCATGTCATAGGACTCAAAGGGGCTGTCCATCATCCGTTCAGGAGGCATGTCGCCTTCACTCACACAAACCGCTGCAGCTGTTTTGGTTTCTTTGGACTGGATTGCTCACTGTGAACAGGAGCAATCATGTGCCTTTTTTCTCTGTTCTCTGCTTCACCTGACTGGGGAATGGCAGTCCCAAAAAGCATGTAAAAAAATCTTTGAAAGGTATTAATATATAAAACAATGTATAAAACAGTCTAATGACAGTACTATACTGTAAATAATTCAAACATCGATTCGTCCTCTGTTAACAATTAGGATAATAAAATCGTTTTTATGATAAACTGCCTCTATGCTTCTGTCTCTTTCCAAGGGTCACACATTTGCTCCCTGAGTTGTACTTGGCTTTGTTGCATAAAACAATCATTTTTATTACGATTGTAAAATAGGGTGCTAGATCAGTACAACTGCCTGCCTTTTGCTGTGGCTGTACTTAACAACCACCTCAAGTCTCCATCAGGTTTTTGGCCCTGTGCACTGCAATTGATCAAACCGCCCACTGGATCACTGGTTTTCAGACAACACCGAATGCCTCCCATTAGTTCTACTGAAACGTTTTTAGTGGCCTTGTTTTCTCTTGTCCGTCTCAAAATGTGAAGGTTTGAAAGAGCAACTTGTGTGAAAGTGACTTTAAACCCGTTTTTAACCAGAAAATCAAAACATGTTTAAGACATTGAGACATTAAGATTTTCAGCTTTAGCTTTTTTATTACAAATAAAAAATTCCTTTTTCCAACAAGCAAAGCTTTTCTGAAAATCTTAGTTATTAACACTGATATCATACTGAGGGAGGGTGTAAGACAGAAAGTTCTGTCTATCCTGAATGCACTGGACCCTTTCGTTGTGTTCACAAGTCGTTTCCCCTGTGTGTCCAACCTATTTTTCCACATCCAGATATATTGTACATTTTCGGACGCACTGGAAAGTGAAAAGTGTTTTGGTTTTTTTTACTGGGCGTAGCGATGCTGTCCTGTCTGCATGTTCCAGAGGCCCATTGTAATTTGGTTTCCAGCTGGTTTACTCTGAGAGATTGCCTGGACTTGCCACTGCGTCATGCTCCTCTGCCTCCGATCATTTCATTTTAGCAATGCATCATATGTGTGTCCTCTAAACAAAGAGCACTCCAGCACTCTCAAACTAATATCTTATTCTGGTCTCTTACAAACACAGCGCCAAACAGTGCAATGTCTCACGGACACCATGTCAGGAAATAGCCTGACCTGCGATATTATCATTCTAGCAATACAGGTTTCCCTAGACTTAACAGCTGCAGAATAATGTTACACCACCTGATTGAATGGATTCAGTGGGTTGCAGCTCTGTGCCTTGGTGCCTCGCCTGCTGAGTCGATTTACGACAGGCTCTGAGGAACTGTGCTGCAGACCACAGAGACTGAATGCTACAGTGCAGTGTGTGGATGATTATGTATTTATTTTAAGTTGTTCGTGTGCACATGTGCAAAATACCTTTTGACAAAAATGAATTATTGTGATTATACGTAGTTGAGGTTAAATTGTTTTGTCATGCTTCACATTTTTAGCTCAAATATGCTGTAAATCTCAGATTTATTTAAGTGTCATTTGTTAATATAAACGTGTGTGTGTCTGTGTATGTGTGTGCGTTTAAAGGTGTGACCATGTATTAAAATTGTGTATTAAGGTTCGTGTGCACATTAGTGCAGTGTTGCGCTTCCATGCACAGGGAATGTGAGCATGTGTGCATTAGTGCTGCATGGTTAGGCGTTAGACAATAGTCACTGTGCTCTGACGAGGTGAAAGGAAAGGTTAGCCAGCATTAGAGGGTTTACTTTTCCCTTAAGTGAATGACAGACTGACTCTGAGTGATGTGTGGGTGGAGGGTGTTGCTAAGGTGTGTGTCACAGGGGGAAACGGGGAGGTGGTGGAGTGGCGTTAGGGGTGTGGGTGGGTTAGATGGACAAGGACACTGCATCCGTCTCCCGAGCAGAGACCCTATTTCTTTCTCATTGTGATGCTGACAATAGTCTTTTTACACCTGGGCCACAGCCAAGAGACAGAGGTGACTTCATTATTCAGACAGCGGAGAAGAGGGGGGGGGGTCTTGGATTGGATGGAGGGTTTGCTTTCAACAGCTATTGTTGCAAAAGGCAGCGTTTCCATTTGGAGACCAAACCAATGCTAATTCCCAGACCCGCCACGAACGGATGCTGTTTGCACACGTAATATTCATAAGTATGAGTGAGCCAGGAGAGCAATCGGAGGTTTATTTATCTGCAGAGAAACTGACAGCAATTACTGCAGTGTTAGGGAGGCACGGCCATCTGAACAGATAGCCAGCTCAAAAAGCGAAAAAGTTCAAAAGTTTTTAATGAGCAAAGTCTGAAAGGCAGACATCAATGTTTACAGTAAACGCATAGAAAGCTGCACACACAGGTGCAATGCAAAGATGTGTGGAGGTACGGATAGTATTAAACACAGTTTCTTTATAGTTAAATAACGATACTGATATTCTCCAGTGATACAGTGGTTTCAGGTTTGATCACTACAACAGTGCTCTCGGAAAAAACACTGCTGAAGTCATACATGGTACAGAAGGGAAAAAAATACACTAACAAACTTATGAACTCTAAATCCACAAATTATCATACAGTTATCATCAACACATCGCAGGATGGATCTGAATATAAATGGACACTGGACAGAGGGAGATCCCATAACCCCATGTTCCTCCATCTTCTCTGGCCTCCCACTGGCCATGCAATGCTACATGGACATCATGAAAACAGTGATGATTGTAGCCTGGTGATTCTGATGAAAACAGCAGCTCCTTTGTTAAATGAACCAAACTTTTTGAAGACTTTGAAACACGCTCTGTCCTCACGGCTTGGATCACAAGTCGTAAATAGATACCCACTACTGACAGCTACCAGCGAGATCAAACCCCTCACCGAGCAGTTTATCTCTTTGTCTCCATGCCTCTGTCTTTAGGTGCACAGTGCATTTTCCTAATCAACAATAATTGCTTTATTCTGTCAATACGGCATAGGAGAGATGGAGATTTTAGACACTTATGCCGTACAAGCTGATGGGATGAGAGCGTGAGGAAAACGGGTACGAGCCTGAACAGCTTGTGGATCCTATAATGAGATCTCCAGAGATGAGCAGTGCAGTAGCTCCAAGACACAATTAGGCCCAGTGTTGCTCTGCCTCCAAGATATAAGTGTATAGGCAGCACAGAGATGTGTGCAAGTGGGAGTGAGAGAGTGTGTGTGTGTGAGTGTGGGGGTGTGTGTGTGTGTATGTTTGAGATTTAAGAAATGTGATAAGTGTGTTTTTTAAAGGCTAAATGTAACATCCACTCACAATGACCTGTTTCCTCTGAAAGGACAATGTGACAGGTCATTTGCATTGAATGCCTTTAATTTCACATTTCTGAATTGGTTTAGTCAGGAATTTATATATTAATGCAGCTTCTGTAGCGTATCAGGTCATATTCAGACAGTGCTCCGCAGCAGTTCATAAGGCTCAAACTAGCCCAGCCGGGGTCAAATGTGCTCCAGGCTTCAAAATAACTGCTGTAAACCAATAAGAAGATGGTGCCCTTAGGCCTTGATTTGGCAAGTGAATAGAGAAGCAGGCTTGACTTGTTTAGTGGGCTTCCATTCATTACGATATGCTAGCGAGTGAGAACGCGTCGTCTGCAGGGACAGTTATGGAGCAACGCGGAGCTCTCAGAATGACTGTTATTATAATATGTTTCAGCCTCGAATAGGATCAGAAGATGAAGACAGCATATGATGCCTTGGCAACTACAGACCCTACTAAATAATCCATCGACTGTTGTGTAGAAGACCAGAAGACATTACATCAAATCTGAATGAGCTGGACTCGTTTTTAACACAGGTCCCTCTCACCAACGTCTCACGTGTTTCGATTTTTTAAATCCAAGTTTGTGATGGAAAAACAAATCAAATAATAAAGTGTCCCTGCTGCAATGATCAGCAACTCGTTTCCTGTTTCAGCATCAACATTAATACACCAGCAGCTTTAAACAATTACAACCTACATACTGTAGGTCCCAAAATCTCTCCTACTGTTAGACAGCATTTTGGTCACATAAACCAGCACTGGTCACAAATAGTTAATTGTTCCACACAAGGGAAACAGGGATTATTATTTGTAAATCTGTAAACTGTGAATGAATCATGGACTAATAAACATCAGTGCTCTGTTTAGCTCCAGGAACCAGGTGGAAAATATGTGTTTAGACAGGGTAACTTACAAAATAAAAGCCATTTTCTATTTGTTTATTATATTTTACGCACATACGTTTACCTAAAGCTGTACTCATTGATATTTTAATAGAGACAATCTCACAGTGATTTATCTTTCGTCTTTAGTTAATGAAAGGCCAGAGACCTTTCAGCAGCTTCCAGGTCATTGTTGTGTGATTTGGCTGCGACTCCGTCTGTCTGCACAACACCACACCGTAGGCAAACAAACTTAGCAACAAGGTAGTCAACATTTAGACACTAATGAGACAGATCTTTTAGATTAGAGCCTGAAAATGGCCTGTGCTGGACTTTTACAGTGCTCTGCTGTTTTGAAGTGGCCAGCAAAATTAGTTAATGCAGTTTTAAAAACCAATTTCAAAAAGTAATTTCTTTCTTTCGCGCACATCAGGATATGCTGTAATTAATTCAACAGCTTGTTTTCAAAGTTAGTCGTACATTTCATTATGAGATTTAATTAAAATCTTTTGCTGTTGGATTTCAGATTCAATTAAATATAAAACTTCATTTACTGTAACACTCGCTTTCTTCTCACTGTTATTTAGTTAATTACAGCAATTCAGGATCCTTTACAACACAGTTTCTACAGTAACAAGTGAACAAAACAGCAGTGTAACTTAATTCTTGTTTTATTCTATGGGTTTGTATATATGCAAGGTTCTGGCAAACAGCTTGCAGAGCTGACTACATTTACACACACACACACATCCAGTATGGCGCCCAGAGGGCTGCTTTATGCTAATAAGCTCCATCAAGGTCAGCCGGCTTTTTACTGCTCCCACGTCCCTGTGTTCTTTCCACATCGCAGACAGTGATGACTTTAATGGTACTATTTCCCAAAACAGCACAATGACTTGAGGGGGAATGCATTACCCAGCATTTGAGGTTATTTGCCATAGCAAGGTTCCCTCAGCCCCTGAACTGTGTCTGCAGCTTCATCCAACCAGAGCTCTCCCCCTGTGGGTTTCCTGCTCTGCTTTCTTACAATACATCTTTTCCATAGTAACATAGTGGCAACACAAAAATGTCTAGCTTCATGGTCTTAAATGAAGCAGTGAGAATCTGGTCTCTTACACTGTTAACAAACATCATGGGGATGTTGTTTTTTAATTCTACAACTAGAAAGTAAGTCAAAGCTTTTCCTTGATGTGTATTTACTCAGACGGAGCGTGATGAAAGCTGAAACTTGAAAGTCTGCAGCTAAGACAACATCAGGACCGTTTCCAAGTTGCACACTGGGTAATGAATGTTGAATGCTGTGAACTGCACACTGATGTGGCAGGAGAGACACAGCAAGAGTCAACATGAACAACAAACACACTCCAATGTCAGTGCTGAGGATTATTGGGGTTACTGTTAATGTTACCTGCCTAAAATTCAGGCAAAAGCACATGGTGTTAAACAGTGAGGTGTGTGTTATGTCTGTGGTTTCATTGTCACAGGAACACAACCCTAGTTTGAGACAGATATTCTGTGAAACATGGCAGTGTGCTGTATAACAACGTGTGACTACATGTGTGGTTGTTGATGTTTGTGTGAGATGAGAGACCTGCTGGTAGATTGATCACCCTCGAGGAAAACTACCGCTGCTACTCACCGGTTTGGCTCCTGGTCAAATATCATTAAAAGTGGTTACTGCACTTGCCAAAATATCTCCTGCCAAGCTAATTTTATCCTCCCATATTAACTTGTTAGTTCTACACTTCAAGCACATCCACTCCCATTAGGATAAAGCAGAGGCTTACTGATCCGCCGTAAATAATACTGTTTCCAGGGAGACGGCGGTGTCAGTTCTGTCGTAATAATTTGAACCAAACGAACCATTAAACATGGATTTTACATGTGACATAATGACAAAGTGAAAAAGCCACGGATGTATGTAAATGAGGTGCTGCTCTAATGTATTTATATTTATACCCTAGAATGAACAGTAAGTCATATGCACTCACTGATATTTTAATAAAGACAAACCCATAGCATTTTATCGGTGCATATACAGTATTTGCAACTGTGCATTTTGGTACAGTATAGCTCCTGTGTTCTGAGAGTTGTTTTTTATTTAAATGGACTGTAATGAATGCTGTTGTAAATACCCCTATGTGCAATTCATAAGGTACCAATGATTGGGAACCAGGAAGTATTTTTTATGCTTTATGTGTAAAAAAGCAATTGGTAAGTAATTACTATTTTATACCCAGCAATCGCACATTGCAATATTTTTTTTTTACATACTGTGTATTCATTTACATAAATATAGTAAATGACAGAGTAAATCTACATTATTACACTTGATCTGCATTAAAGCTGCTGCAGGGTCAGTCATTCACCCTGAAAACAACTCACTGTAAAATGCTTTACAGTATCCATGAGAAATAAGCCTCTCACTAATCTTGTAGCACAAAAAAAAAATCCAGTGGTAAAATTACAGGTTATGAGTGATGAGCTGCAGCTGCAAGAAAAATGATTATAGTCACTGATGGCACACCAGGCGTTTTCAAAGAGAACTGAGGCGAGAGCTGTAATTTGAATGAGCGTCTGCGTATTGTGAAATGGAACCATCGGTGATTCTCTCCAGCTATAACACCAAAACCAATCTCCAAGCTGCAAATAGCAGGAGAAGCCCCCCTCCACCCATTCCCTCAACCTCAAGTTCTTTTAGCCAATCGGCCTGTTGCTTGCATTCACTGCACAGACCATGGATGCCGTCACTTTGCATAGGTTGATCGTCAGCAAAAACTACTGATGCAGGTCATGTGGAGGTGGTGCAAAGATGGAGGCAGCTAATTGAATTGTCACCGCAGCTCTACTGTGCAATACTGTACTGCCTCTTCATTGGCTGCCCTCCAGACCTCTAATAACACGGATGAATGGAATCAATCTCGCCGCCATTTATGCATCTGCGTGTTCAGTATGCTAAAACCAGGTGAAAGCCAACCAATGAAGTGGGAGCGAGCGATCACGTGATCATGGGTGTGTTTGACTTCACGCATGCTGGACCTAACAGAGTGCATGTGCATGTGACTGCATGCGTCCATTGCAGCAAGCCACCGTGTCCCTGTTCAAATATAATGGAAACAAAATGACTGACAGAAAAAGTCTACTTTGCGCTTTTTCGTCTTCTTTTTTCTAAACTCTTTTTTTGCCCTAAACCAGTTCAGTTATTCTGTAGATCCCCTGTGAAGCACTTAAGTTACACGTCATCCCACGCAGCCAAAGATGAAGCCAGTATAGACTATACTGCACCTCTCTGAGTGGCTTAGATGGTGAAAACATGTTTTCTTGTTTTCCACTCCATGTCAGCTCCATCTTTCTGGGAGGCTGAAAGCAATGCTCTCTGCCTGATTCAGCTCAGGGTCATACCACCTCCAGATGCTCTCTGATGACTCCTCTGCTGTGGGATGCACCTGTGAGTACAAAGAGGAGGAGTTTTATATAAAGCTTTGTACAGACAGAGATGAAATTTTGAGTAAGCTCACTCTTGTTTTCACCAAGGTACTTTTTCATATTCATATGCACATTTTGGACCAAATTCAGTTGCTGTCGTTCTTTTGTTGTTGTTTTTTTCAGTGGCACAAATCAAATAATGGTCTTCTTGTAATCCTTCACCAGCTGAATGAAGACAAAACAGGACTAACTCCATATGGAATTTGGATTCTTGCAGCTTACTACTCGTCTGAGTAATTTATCATCTTGCACCATGTTATCTGCAGAGCCAGCACGTCCATACAGACAAACCAAGCAGGCAGCACTTTGGCAAGGTTGTTGAAATGTGGGCTGAATAAGAAAATCGCAGAGTAAACAATTTTAGTACAGTCTAAGTTCTCTAAGCACAATGATTTGTTAAGATATGACGAGCAGTTAATGCAGATGTTGCTTCAAAGTTGCAACAATGATGCATGACCTGTCCTGGCAAATGGTTTGGAACTAACTGAAGTTCTGAATCCCATGTGGCACAATAAGGAATTTTAAATTGACTTTCTGGACTTTTATTTTGAAGCTCTATTTCTTCTATGTCTGTTGTTTGTATCTCTTCCTGTTTCCAGCCCCTGTGAATGCGTGCACCACCTTGATGTGTTGCACCTGTGTTTAATTAATTATCACTGCCTGTCTTGTGTAGTTACTCTGTGTGCTCTTCCTCCTCTCTGTCACTTCATCTTTCTGTTCGGTCTTGTTTCAGCTCTTGGCAGCTCTCCAATGCAAGAGGTGAATATAGTGCAACTGTTCAGCTCCCAGTCATGACCTTGTGTTTCTGCTCAGTGCTTTTGTTGTGCTTGGGGATGGACTTCCTGTTTGTTCGCACCCACCAGTTTGCTGGACTGTCTGTAAGCCTGCATTTTCCACATTAAACATTTACCCCTCTTACATCATGTGCAGCCAGTAGGTCAATCCTGTCTGAGAACTAAAGCCACGATCTCTTGGTTTTATTGCTATCAATTTTTATTCCCTCACCTATGTCAAACAAGCCCTCTTTGTTTACTGGCAAGCTACCATAGGAGATACAAAGTAGAAAGTATTGATTTAAAGTGGTGCAGCAAGCCCGTTAACAGGGAACAACATGGAAGATTATATATTTTTTTATCTCTGAATTTCAGAGTTGCATTAAAGTTAAAGCATTTAATGATTTAGACTTTGTCTGCGACATGAGCTTATGTTTCCACAGACAAACCATATGTCTTGGGGCTTGTCATAACCCAGTTTGTAGCTGCAGTAACCGTGCATGTGTTGTGAGACAGTTACGGCACATTTTTACAACTGCCATCTTGTTGTATATTTTACTGGACTGTTTATTTTACATGCAATTAGCATGGCTTTGTTTTCATTGTAAGACAGCCTCTCTTGTATATGTTTTAACGCCTTATCATTTTTATTGTCCTGCTGCATTTTCTGTTCCATTTAGTTAAATAGCAAACAGTTATAAACACAATTATCCCGTTTAATTGTACAAGCACCAGCAGCAGCTGTTGTGTGTTTGTAATTGTTTAGGGGGATGTGTGCATCGCAGTGAGCCTTTGCAGATATTTTCTGGTGGAAGTACACGAGACGGAAACATACACTGTGGTTAATTATACAGTACACAGCAGAGAATAAGTGAAATATTCCACCAACTGAGACTCCCATCTGAGCGAATAGGCCGAGCCTGTGTCAATATGAGCATATGTTGGGGCCAGCCAGATATAGAACACATCAATAGCTGAACACAGACACACGTGACACACACATTCTCCTACAGTCTATAGGGGGAGCGTTCACTTCTATTACAGGTCTTTTTTTTTTTTCATTTTACAAAAAGTGCTGCCCACGGTGGCGCAGTGGTTAGCGCTCGTGCCTCACAGCAAGAAGGTCCCTGGTTCGAATCTCGGTTCGGGGGATCTTTCTGTGTGGAGTTTGCATGTTCTCTCCGTGTCTGCGTGGGTTCTCTCCGGGTACTCCGGCTTCCTCCCACCGCCCAAAAACATGCATTGTGGGGGTTAGGTTAATTGGCCACTCTAAATTGTCCTTAGGTGTGCATGTGAGTGTGAATGGTTGTTTGTTTGTATATGTATTCTGTGTTGGCCCTGCGATGGACTGGCGACCTGTCCAGGGTGTACCCTGCCTCTCGCCCGATGTCAGCTGGGATCGGCTCCAGCCCCCCCCCGCGACCCTTAACAGGAGTAAGCGGTAGAAGATGAATGAATGAAAAAGTGCTGCCAGAAATTATTTATCAATTCAAATATGCAAGAGGAGTGAGGAGGAAAATAGCAAACGCAAATGTCAGTCCTCTCCAGGATACTTGAAGCTTTGTTTAAATGTCAATCAGAGATTGGCTGAGGAGGAAATGGAAAATGGAAGCTGAGAGAACAATTCTCAAAAGATGTGCGTCGTGTCACACGTGAACGTTGAATATTTATTTCAGCAGTGGTTCTTTTCTTTAAATTGTTTTTACTTCTTAAGGAAAATCATAGGATAAATAGATGAGTGGCAGGGTGGCGTGTTTGTGTGTGTGATCTGCGGCTTGTGCATTGTGGTCGTTTGTGGCAGTGTTGAAGGGTTAAGTGTTATTACAGATAGAAGTGGCCTTGGTCTGCCACTTTACAGTATTATCGTAGACAAGGGTATTGATTTGACCTGGGGGTTGCTTTCATTTGCGAGTATCGGATCTGCCCGGGCGCGATGTACCCACTTCTCCCTCTTTACACATCTCTGAATACAAATGAGCCTCCTTTTATCCGTCTAAATAATCAGCTGTATCTGTTCAGATGGTGGCAGCGCAGATGCCCTTGCTGTAGTTCTTAAAGGGGACATTTGCACAACAAGCATACATGACAGTGTTAGTCCTTACCTTCGCCGTGAAGGACGTCCAATCCACTCCTTATAAAAACAAACTTAGTTTCAGACTTTCCAGAGATGTTTCAGAGGAGCCAGGCAACTTCAGGAGCAATGTGTCCAAGGTTGTTCTCAGGAGATGGAAGAGCTTTGATCTTACTCCTGTAGAACCTCTCCATTCAGTTCTATATGGGAACAATAAGGTAAAGGAAATAGGGTATATAGATAAATATATCACTTGCACTCTGTTCTCTGTGGGAAAATGTAGGAAAAGACCAACTGTTTCAAAAACTGCATGGTTTGCACAAATGGTAGTTTGCTCTAGTAATAGTAAAAAAAAAAACATTTAAGCATTTCTGGCAATTACACTTATGGAAAATTCTTATATTAAAAACAATGAAGTAGTTTGGTGAAGTGAAATTATTTACAATAAGAAATAGGGAAATGGTTTATTTCAGCTTTATGTCTTTGATTTAATCCAAAACTGCAAAACAAAGGAACTACCGGTATTCATTTTGATTCAACCCCTGAAAGCTGAGTCACTCGTGTCATTTGTGCTCCTTGCTGATACCAGTGTTTGTTTTTATTATTTTTTATTTCTTAATCTGCCAGAAATCACATAACAGTTGGCGACGAGGAAAACCAGCCGCACTCTTGGCGTTTACATTTATTCATATTCACCTGCCTTAATGGGAATCTTGTTTTTCCTGTAGCAGCCGCGGTGAAGCCGTGGCCACACTGTCCAATCAGCAGTGATTTATGGTTTGTTTGTTTCGTGAGACAGAAAAGGGTAGCCTTTGATACACACAAACAATTGTGGCGCCCGGTGCTCTTGCTTCAAATTGATTCTCTTCTGTATCTGCTTTAGAAAATGCACTTGCTCAACCTCAAAGATCAATTGCTTTTCAGTTCAGTTGGTCTTCTGGCAGAAAATGGAAGGGGGAAAAAAGTATGAGGTTAAAAAAACTAATTACAGCCACCACAGAGTGTATTGTGAATCATATTTCCAAAATATTGGTCTTTTTCATGTATACTGCAGTATTTAAGGTATGAGAAATGTTGAAGATATGAACAGTACAACAGGTCATGCAGATTAAAAAACAACATTTGTGTGCTTATGTAACCTGTAGTAAACTCATCCTTTAACCAGAGGTCGGTGCATATTGTTCTGAAAAAGCTCACATTCATCCATACATTACATACACTTAGCAAACAGATGGCAGCAAGGCATCATCACTGCAGCAGCAGTGGCTGACTCAGATGCCTTGTTCAATCACCACAACCTTTTCAACCTTTACCAAACATGGACACATTTGTTTCAGTGAAGGTGAAACACATGTCCTGAGTCATGGATCACTGGCAGAGTAAGATGCACGCGGAACAGGATTTGAAACATTACAATACAGCAGAGTTTTGGGAAGCAATCTCCAAATGAAAACCTTGCTGATACCAATGTTTGTTTTTATTATTTTTTTATTTCTTAATCTGCCAGAAAATCACATAACAGTTGGCGACGAGGAAAAACAGCCACACTCTTGGCTTTTACATTTATTCATATTCACCTGCCTTAATGGGAATCTTGTTTTCGGAACAGGATTTGAGACATTACAATACAGAGTTTTGGGAAGCAATCTCCAAATGATTTGTGACATTTATAAAGGGCTTGTGTCCATGGTAAATGTTGAATGACAGAATATAGATAAGGAGACAAGGTTTTGAGGAGAAATATTAGTGATCAAGATTTTCCTGAACATTTCATCTTAGGGGAAATATTCAGCACACAATGGTCCTGGCCAGTTATCAAAGCTCATTTGGCCGTGAGGAGAGGATATTATCATGAATGCAATTATCCCTTTATTAAAATCATACACACCAAGAACATTCTCACAAATGATGTATTAGCAGATTAGAGATGTTTCCTATTTAGACCTTTATTAAATGGACTTAACCTCAGTAACAAAATAATATTCCTTTACTGATTTTTTTTTATTTATTTTTATTGTAAGGCTTCCACTTCCAGATACTCTGCTGAAATAAGATGTCAACAGATTCTCAGAATCATCCCCCTGTCAGCAACCATGTCAACACTGACACCTCCTCCCCTGATGGAATATGACATTGTGACAATGCACAGTTCATACACCGGTGTTTGGGAGTAGTGTCAAGGGATAAATATATAAATGTTAATATGAAGACATTATGTATCTTGACATTGATATACAACAGTGGATTTTTGTTTACAACTACAGCTTGTCTGTGCTACTTGTTACCGATAGGAGAAATAAAAATAGAGACAGGATCAAAACTGTGAAATAATATCTGCACTTCCTTGTGTTTCTTATAGGTTCCCATCAGCAGGTTCAATACTCAACAGGCGTATCTGTTATTAACAACAATGGCTACTGCCAGTGTTTGACATGAGTGGATCCATCTCTGCATCCATAAAGATGAACTGTATGAAAATATGTAGCAAGTAAGAGTATAACATGGTAAACTTGCTGATGATTAGCAGTAGTTGCGCTAGGTGGCCACACGAGGAGCTTAAACTGATTTTCTCTTCCATGGACTGGGATGTGGGTGGCACGGTGATACAGTGGTTTTCACCTGTGCCTCACAGCAAGAAGGTTCAAATCCCAGTTAACTGGAGACATTTAATTGACCATAGGTGTGAATGTGAGTGTGAATTATTGTTTGTCGGCCCTGTGATTGGCTGGAGACGTGTCCAGTATGTGTTCTGCCTCTCACCCAGTGCCATCTGGGATTGGCTCCACCTCCCCCCATGACCCTGAAGAGAATAAGCTGTAGAAATGGGATGCAGTTCCTGGTCTGCACTATAAAGGTCAGATATCAAGGTTATATAACTATGGATTTTTGTACATTGCTTGAAAACATGACTGCTTTTGCAGAGATTAAATTTATTATTTAATTTGTACTATGTATAATGTTTTGGATCGGTTGTTGGTATAGATCAGAACAATGTGTTATTCTGTTTTGTTTAACGGGGCAACACTGCAAACGCACTCAAACACAGAGACAGGGACAGTTGTTTGTGAAGGCTGCCCTATATTTTCTCCGTGGATGGTATAGCTGCAGAAATCCTGCCAAGAAGGGAAAGAAGATTTAGTATGACATTAAGTAGCTAAAATCTAACTCCACTTTCATCTCAGCCTCCGCTTTGGCCATGTGCCTACATATACTTTCCCATTCGAAGAAGTCGGCCTGTTATTGGCCATCGTGTATTGACAGCCTTTAGATTACTCCTCATGCTTGATTGATGAGAAGGTGAAACAAGCACACTCCACTTTCTTAGCAAGCGCTTTCCTTTGTGCGAGACACATCCCATAACTTATTCAGGTTGCTCTGAAGATACTGTGCTGTTCCAATGACTTAAATAGCCACAGTAACGTCCTTGTTATATTCTCCACCTCCTACCTGGATTAGAAGCCCTATTTTACACATTCCTGTTTTAACACCAGCTAACTGAGGCAGCAGTTCTGTTCGTGCACTCTTGTCCTGCTGTTACCCCGCAAATTAGTGCATTGATTAGACATGCAGTGATTTTTATTAATGTTGTATTTTTTTGTGCATATTCAGTAATCACAGTTTTTTTCTGAAAACAATTGTATGCAGGGTGGTAATTAATTATCTCGTGTCAGGATGATATGTTAAGTGATGCTATTTTAATTCGGGGTCCTGTGGAACACTCATTAATCTTTCTGAGATACCGTTCAGTGCCCCAGGCCATGTTGTTTTCTGTTTATTCATCCCTGCGCTGCCCACGTTGTCTTAATAATTCTCTGCCTCGATCATTCCACGCTGTTGCTCTATGATTTAAAAAAAAAACGATATACAAACAAATCCACCCCTAGTGTTTTAGCGTGTATGGACATGAAAAATGTCCTGTAACAAGCCTCTTGAAGCTCTCAATGCTCCTCATGGACGGTCGCTAAGTAGGACACATTCATAAACATGCTGCAGTGCACACATTAGCCCTTAAAACTGATGCTAAGTGCCTTTTGGTCCATATTTACAGCCAGTAAACTGTGACACTTCCTCAGTCAGTCAGCTCTTGGTGCCATGACATGATGGGTTTTGACAGCACAGGCCTGTGGGCTCCAAGAAAAGAGGCCCCGGCCCCATGGTTTGTCAGCAGTGGTGCTGCGGAGCCCGAGGGACAGAGCATCAGCCACCCCTCTCAGATGTGAACTGAGCATTTTCTCCCTCCAACATCAGCTAAACATTTCCCAGTCCTCAACACGCCAACAAACACAATGCAAGAGAAACGCTGTCCTTCCCATGAGGCCCAGATTCATGCTAACAAGTCAAGACAAGGCCAAGCCGCTCAGGCTTTATCGTGTCACTCCTTATGCAGCTGTTTCAGTGGAAATGGAGATACGGAGTGGAGTTTGATTTAATTCCTGTGCGCCTTGTTTGTCTGTGTTTGCTCTGGCTAATTTCCATAAAGCCACATCCAGCGTGTGTGTGAAATCACAGAGCAAATAATTCTACACAAAAAGGTTTGGATTTGGCAAAGGAAAAAGTCAGAGAGGAGCATCATGGTGACTTGAAAGGATTGACTCATCCTTGGTTGTGCACCACATTGGGCTAACTGTCTTAAAGAGCTCTATGACAGTTTCATATAATTTAATATTTTCACACACACACACACACCCTGACTGTCATTATCTTACATGGCCCTACATGTATGTGTCTGGTGGTGCTTTTTGTGTTTACAGCTTTTCTCGGTTAATGCAGTTTCAGTCTTGATGGTTATGAACTTTAACTTTCACAGCATCAGTATGTGGCTGTGCGAGATGTGTTGTTTGGCACTGGCCTTCAAAAGATGTATGTAATTTTTATTCTTTGTGTTAGATTTCATTTGACGTATAATTATTTTATATGCCCTTCAGCTAAAGCCGCATCAGCCTTTTCACAGTCCTTGAGTCCACTGACCTTATTGCTGCTAAATAAACTTTAATTCAAAGTGACTGTCTACTTTCACCTCCTTTTCCCCCTGATTGCTGAACTTTACTTTGGGCGAGTACCGAATAAGTCAGCATATCTCATCTCTCTCAGGGAAAAACTTTCTCTCAGCTACCACAGCACAGCATGCGTGTTACATTTCTGTAGCTACAGTATTTGTGATAGATTAATGGTTTTGTTAAACCCAAGGGAGAGCTAAATATTATGACTAATGGCCCGGGGGAGAACCATTTAGTTCCTTACTTAGAGGGTCTTCATATTTTTCATGATGGTATGAATTTATTGGTGCACTATTCCATTAGCGATTCAATAATGAGTGAACTGAATGTTTGGCACGCAGCACCTATGTGTTATTGCATCAGACAACACAGATTGTACATTTTGTAAATAAAATCAGTCACTGTCTTGATGACAATGAAAAGAGAAGATTATTACCGCTGGCATACTAGTGCAACAACAGTGAGTGTAAAGCACAAAAAACCCACAACTCTATTATTTTATATTTAGTGCATATTTGATAATGCAGTTTTTTTTATTATAAATTATATTCTGTGTAAACAAATCAGCATTACTGGTACAGACGGTGGTTTTGGTTTGTGCTCCAGATATCCGAGTAGAGAAGGACAGCCTCGTCATTCTGGTGCTCGCCCAATGTGTTGGGCTCTTTTATTTGTTCCTGCTCAATTCTAGTAAAGTACTTCAGACTGATGAGTCATGTTTCTAAAGTGTATGCATCTTCAAGGACAGAGAGTGCAAAACAAACTGTATTGAGTTTGTCTTCATTCCATCAACAACACATCTCCAGCAGCACGCAAAACAGTGTGATCCTCAAACCAGCAATTTCTTAAATTCCTTAGGAAACACGCCCCCCCCCCCCCCCCCCCCCCCCCCCACCCCCCCCCCCCCCCCCCCCCCCCCCCCCCCAGCCAAAAAGTGACTGTGCGGGAACCATGTCTCTAAGCAACAAGAAAAGGAGAGAGAGCAAGAGCCAAGCCCTTACGGAAGTATCTGATCCACATCTTAGTGATTTTTGACAAGATGCTTTATTCCAAGCACTTTCCTGTGCGATGACCTTTAGCGAGCATAATGACAGTCTGTTCAAATGTGTTCTTTTAGAGCTCAGCTGCTGGACAAGGATCATGAATGAGATCACAAGGTTAAATCACTGTCTTTAAAAAAAGGTCTGCAAAAAAGGGCATCTACCCGGGCAAAAAAATCACAAACCAAAAAATGTGGTTCAAGAGGTTGCAAAAAGAGAGATCTACAACCAGCTCTCTCTTTTTACGCTTTAACTAACTGATCGTGCATCAAATAGAGGTCAACAGCACAGAAGCTGGGGCGGAGTATGATACCTCTGCGGGGGGACAATATGGCAGTAACAGTACTGTTTGTAGGCTCCCGTCATTGAACCATGTATTATAATATAATATAAACATGTTATTATATTATATTTTAGAATAAACAACCAGGACAGGAGAGAAGTCCACACAAGAAGCAAACATCAGCAGGCCTCTGTGTGTCTGACATGTTGCACAGGGAGAGCAAGCAATGACAGGAGGATGAAGAGGAGAGCTGCCAGCCAGTGTCCCCCAGGCTACATGAACCACTGATGAATGTGATAGATTGGTGAGAGTGCCAGGAGGTTTGGGCTGAGCGCAGCACTGACCCAGCTCTAATGCTGGGAAGGAGAATAAATCTGGTTGGCACCAGCCGGGAGAGATCCGCTCCATGCGGAGTCTCCGTCCAGCAACTCGGGCTTATCAAGGAATAATCAAAACTTTGATTGTGTTTGAGGATAAATATGTGATGTGTGGCTGCTGCCATACTGTTTCCAACTGGGCAAGAGGAAGCAGAATGTAGGTGCTGATTTAATTTCTTCTCAAAGCAATAAAGCATAAGATTTCTGCCCATAGACAAATATGTAAAGATTTCTTATTATGTTTCGCAGTTTGATTGACAATGACATTTGAAAATTATTTTTCTTCTTTCTATTATTATTATTATTGTTGTTGTTGTTGTTCAAAATGCACAGGGGGGCGTAAATGCCAAGCTTTTCACAGAATGTAAATAGTTAATCTGTTGCAAATATTATAAATACTGTACATGCACGGTTGTCACACGTATATAGGCTGTATAATGTGTGAAATGAATCATATATCACCTGTCACCGACAGTGTCTAGCCTGATCCCAGGGTGTTATTTGGCAGTGGTTTTCATCAGCCAAAGTAAATGTTGTATCTGGGTCCCCCGGGGGGGGGCACTGAGGAAGGATGGATGGAGCAGGATGGAGGGTGCAGGCAGTGACAGTGATGTGCCTCCTTCCATTAGCCAATCCTGGAGAAATGGAGACAGTGTTAAATCTCCTGATGGTATCTCTGCAGTGGCACAGATAGGCTCCACACATGCAAGCAGCCATTTCTGCCATGTGTCTTGCCAAATGAAATATAATGGAGAAAATGGCCAATGGGTGATGGAGACCGATTCAAAAGAAACATGATTGGTAATCAATATGGCTCCCTGTGCAGCCAAGCAACATAAGACTCCTTGCAACCACCCACTGATTACCTCAGGCTAAAGCTGGGTGCCATCATGCTGCCTGGATGTAATTTATGATGAAGGTGTCACTCTCAGAATGATTCGCCTCAGCTGACGGAGCCCGGCTCAGAACGGAAAGCGGAGCCTTTTGTCCTCGCAGAGGGAAAAAAAAACATGCTTGCGCTGTTCAATTCTGTTTCTTTTCTGAATTGTGATGATAGATTGGAAGGTATCCTGCAGCTGAGTGATGAATTCAAAGTGGCTGTGAATGACAAATGATATGAATGAAATGTTTTCCGGCGTCTTCTGTACAAATAGTTTTCATCTCTCGTTGCAGCCTTTGTTTAGAAGAATGAGGGGAATTTTCATTTTGCTTCCCTGCTGATAGTTGGACAATAGAGGATTAGAACCAATGTCATATTTTCTGTATGTTTAATTGTATACTACAGCCAGTTAGTACGTTGTTTTGTACATGTTAACAAATATTGTGAAATATTTTTTTTAATTGAAATATGAAATATTGTGTTAATTAGGGAGCAACAGAATTACTGTGTCTCAGTGGAGCCAAGCTAACTGTCCCCCGGCCATCTGTATGCTAAGTTAAGCTAATTGTCCGCCTGATATGACTCCATATTTTACATAGCAACATGAATGTGGTGGTAATCTTCTTAAATAGCTCTGTGCAAAAAAAAACTAAAATGCATGTTTCCTGAGAGAGTCGTTGTACCACCCCTGATTATGGACCTTGAATTTCAGTCATTAGATTTGTTTTAGTTTGGATTTAATTGGTTCTGTTTGGTTTTTCCACACTGAAACTGAAATATGTCTTTAATTGAAATATGAAATATTGTGTTAATTAGGGAGCAACAGAATTACTGTGTCTCAGTGGAGCCAAGCTAACTGTCCCCAGCCATCTGCATGCTAAGTTAAGCTAATTGTCCGCCTGATATGACTCCATATTTTACATAGCAACATGAATGTGGTGGTAATCTTCTTAAATAGCTCTGTGCAAAAAAACAAAAATGCATGTTTCCTGAGAGAGTCGTTGTACCACCCCTGATTATGGACCTTGAATTTCAGTCATTAGATTTGTTTTAGTTTGGATTTAATTGGTTCTGTTTGGTTTTTCCACACTGAAACTGAAATATGTCCGCGATGACAACAATAAAAGCAAAACAGAACATGTGAAACTGTGTTTACTTATTGACTGCAGCTTGAATTGCTTAAACAGTATTGATGGATTGCAGGAAGTTTTGCCAGTGATTTTCCCAACTTTGTTTCCTCTACAGATAAAAGAAACGAGGAATCCAGTGTGATGACCCCAATGTGTCGACAGTGCCGCCTCAGCACAGCAGATTGCTTCTTCATCAAAGACAGCCTCATTTCTCTTCAATTGCACATAGACTGAAGCATGTAGGCCAACATGGATGTCAACAGGTAACCAAGGCAACTCAGCAGCAACAAAGAGCAATGACCAATAATGAATATGCGCCAGGTCATAGCTCAAGAGCAGTAGCGGGGCGGGGGGGGTGAAGCATAGTTTTCTGTATCCACATGGGGTGCATACAAATACTGTTCCTTTCACAGTCCAAGACCAAAAAAAGAAGCTGAGGTTCTTTGTGTTAACTGTTCCTCTTTGTTTTTTTGTTTTTGCATGCAGCCAAGAGTCCTGCCATGACAGCAGCCAGTAGGGGCAACAGATGAGCTGTTGCAAGTGAGATTGTCAGAAATAATTTGTGCATTTGTGGTGTATGGTGAGGGTGGACAGAAGTGAATATGCATGGAGGGTTTCAGTCATGTGGGTTGTCATATTACGTGTGTGTGTGTGTGTGTGTGTGTGTGTGTGTGTGTGTGTGTGTGTGTATACAGTGCTCTCTTCATCTGCACAGTAAGTGTGTTCTCTTTTATTTATCCACTCCACTTTCATGTGGCCAAGTGCTGTCACTGTGATTAATGGGAGCAGGAACTGGACAATTGTTCTCACTCAGCAGGACAAATCACATGCACTGAACTTAAATTGCCCTCCGAGTCAGAGGAGCTCTGCCATTCTTGTACTTTTCAGGAGCCCACGTACTTGTTGCTGTGTTTCTTACACATGAGCCAACACCCGCTCTGCACCCAACGACCCTGGGGCTTTTCTTGGACACTTACAGATGAGTGAAGAGGATGCGGCCATTGTGGATGTATGGTAACATCTGTTGGCAGATGAGAACAGCTGAGAGCCGGTGAAACATCAGAAACTTGTTTAAATCTGTGAAGCTTGTCAAGGTCAAAAATATATTGGAAATCATAGGACATTATGATTCCATTGCAAGGTATTTAAAGTCTTCTGACTGGTCTGTAGTATGCTTGTGCCATATAATGACATTCACAGTTGACATTTAATGAAGAGTCTTATTGACTCAACACTATGAAGCAAGACCTCAATTAGTTTAGCATAAAGAAATAGCTTCAGACATAACTTACCAAAATAAAAAACTTCAGAGCCACGATGTAGACACTTTTTCTTTATTTCTTTTTTTTTCCTTAGACATCTTTTCATTTAGCTTTTACGGTCAACAAACAAAAGCAATTACAAAATAATCTGAAAACACATTAGCACGTTAGAAGTCACAGAAATATCTTATACCCAATATTTTATATTCTTTCCTTTTACAGTAATTACAGTGGTGCCCAATAAAATATATTTAAAGTCAGTCTATGTAAAATAAAACCCAGAGCCAATAATATAAATATATTATTACTGTTTTAACTGGTTTAACAAGGAGCAGAAATTAAAGTTGGAGGACCATTTTAAAACTGAATAAAGTTCAGTAATGTCAGATTTTATTTTCGCAACATCACCATCATAATGTGTGTAATTAATATAGTATAAGATAATAAAAGATAATATTATCTGCCTCACAGATAATAACCTCATCTGTGAGGCAGGCTAATAATGTCCCCAGGGAATAAGAATAACAGTGAAGCTGTCTAATCAATATGACAAAAACTGTTTTGAGCCAATTAAAAGTCCAAGTTGCATGGGTGTCGTCGTTGTCATTAATGGATGACGATAACATTCAACTGGGGATTTGCACAAAAGCTCTGAACATGTGAATATGAGTGAAGGCACAAAAATCTGTAGCCGAGCCTGTCATTTGTAAAGTATATGAGCGGGGCCAGCCGCCTGTCATCAGTGACAGGCAGCTGGACCCCGATAACACAGTTTCATTTTAAATGTCGGGATGTTTATAATCCACCCAATGTGACAGTCTTCACATCTGCTCGCAGTGTGTCCAGGATGTAGAAATCAACACTTTCTTGGATGATGTTTACAATTCGGAAACTGACGATTGAAGTTGGTTTCGGACTGCACTGCTTCTGATATGAGAATGAGTTTGAATTTCAGAACGATTGTAGTTGCAGTTTAATGTCAATTTACCTTTTCATGCTTGTCACTGTTATTATGTTAATCATATAGCCTTATTTTCTGTGGATAGTTGCATTCCCATTGTTGACCTCGCACATATGAGGATCATCCTTATATCATCAACCATCCATCATTATACTCCTGCTATCAAACACTACCTGAAAGCAAAATAATGATGTGTTACTTTTATAGCAGCATTCAAATAAACATGTAATGCTATAAAATATTTCAGAACATTTTAATTTTCAACAGATTTCCAGCACAGTGATTTACCACATCACACATTTCTTTGATTTGCACATTTGTAGTTTCTTTTCAGTGTCTCTGTAACCATGGTGAGTCAGGGGGGATTATGGAAACTACACAGAGCTGTCAGTCTGGAACTACACCTGTAATCTTCTTTGTCTGTGATGTGAGTAGATTGTTGGTTTGGATGTTACCTTGAATGAACAAAGACTGTCGATGCCTGAAGAAGCTTCTGCACAATGAGAAATCACTTGTGGTTCTTTCATGCATCCCTTGTCTGCTCATCCCCCCATCACCCATCCTCCCATCCTTTAATTTATACAAAATGACAATTATAAGCTCATTTCACATATAACAGACAAGAATCACTTTTTATTTTTATACCTGCTGCTCCTACCAGTCTTTAAAAGAACACTGTAACTGCATGGCTGAGCCTTTGGTTAGTACTCTGTTAAATCACCCATCATGAGTGGTTTGTGAGCTGTAACTAGTACCTATGATTTACAGATTAGTTACTGGCCATTAATCATGAAAATGCATGAGCTTCTGACAGGTGTGTTTATCTCTTTCAGATAGCACTGCAATGCTGGAGGGTTTCCCCGTTTCAAATAATCCATCAAGTCAACAATCGTAATAAGCCATTATTTAATAAACGTTGATTCATATAGGAAACAAGGGGATAAGAGACAACAGAGGATAATTCCCTGTCATCTGGCAGCAGCAGCAGTTGTGCTTCTTAATGGTGTATAAATGACTGTATTATTCATTAAACTCAATAATAATATACAAATGTCAATTAATATTTTTTTCCTTTTTTAAATCATTTTTTAGCTATTAATAACATCACTACAAACTGTCTTACGCTTCCCACATGCACTCAGCCAAGACAGCCCACAGGTGGTCAAAAGTAAAATAAATAGACTTGTGTGAGTGGTCCAGTTCCAGCATTTCCAGTTGTGATTTACCATATTAAATCCTTTTGGTTCCTCCGGGCAAGAGAAAAATAAATGATCCACTCCCACATGATGGCTTATCTTGCTCGAGGTAATATCTCTTCCTGGGAGATTGAAAGGATAATTAACTGCTGTGTGTGACCAACATTTACTGAAGTGTAAAACAGTTTAACTAGCCCTGCATACATCCACCGAGGACTACTCACACTCATGCAAAAATATAAACCCTACCTCTTAGTACAATATCTTCATCTGGTTCTCTTTAAAGAGCTGAAAGTTTTCTCGCCCATGGGTAGTGCATTTGCAATCCAGCTATTAAAGTGCAGATGGGTGAAATGGATGTGTCATGGCTCATCAGCGGGTTGGTGCTGCTGTCATTGTCTAGGCCTGCATGAGAGTTGCTTTAGTATGTAAATGTGCAGCACACTCTAAGAGGACCTGCATGGTTTGTTTGCACGGCTTGTGTTAATAATGTTGCTGTGCCAAGTTGTGTGCATCCCATAGACTGGTTCAGCAGCACTGGGTGGGCGGGTGACAGATGAGAGGGGAAAGGAAGTGAATATTTTACATGTTTACTGAGGTATCATGCATAGGTTATCACTATTCCCCCATACCTTAATACGGAAAGTGCTGCTGCTATATTCATGTTTAAAACAGTGTATATATAACTTTTAAGGTTCATGTCAGCTGTTGCATGGTGGAGGTTGACAGCTATGGGGGCTGAATGTGTTTTTGTTATTTTTCTTTTGCCTGCATCCGCTTGAGAGTCGTTGTTTGGGCAAGGCGCAAGGCGTTGTGGGAATGTCGAGCCCCGGCTGCACTTTGCCGATACACAAGCCCGCGCTTTCATGCCCACACCCATCAAAAATGGCCCTGTCAGGCTGCTATCTCCTGGGACTTGCTGCTGCAGCACAGGGGGATGAAAGCCTTTCATGAAGCATTTTCACAGGCAAAGGTTTGTGCGATAGCAGCCTGTGTGTCACTTTGCACAACAAGGATGGACTTAACTACGCTGGACACTTAAAGCTGAAACTGTGCAGGGAGGAATTCTGTATTCAAATTCAGCCCCTAATTAGGCTACAAAGGGGTGACACGTTCTCACAAGTGTACAGCAAGAAAGGAAAAAGAAACAGTTCATTGTTTAAAATACAGTTAATATGCTCACATAGAAGTGTGGCAAACTGGGCCAGGTTGTTATGGTGGAACATCATTGTTTCTATTAGAATGCATCTTAAAGCCCAGCGTTTAAGCTTTGAGTCTCTGAGACACCAAACTAACCAGTTTATTCGCTAAATGGTTTGATTTAAAATGTTTTGAATTCCACATTTTCCTCTCTGTGTCTGCGTTTAATTGATGAAATCCCGTCGCGGAGACGAGTCTGGATACAAGCTGTAGCAGCATTTTTTAAATTTAGCTCACGGTCTGTGATAATTAACAATCCCTTGGCCCACGTGTGATAAATTGCGTGAAGGAGAAGCCCATTTGTTACAGCCTTATCTTTGAGGCTGCCACGTTAGGAAGACTGAATTATCCATTATCAGACAGTACTGGAATCGAGTGGAACCCAAACACAGATTAGGGAGTCAGATTTATGGCTATCCTGGCAGCTAGCTGCCGTTTAGCCCTTTGCCGCTCTAATTCGGCCTCAACTTCTGTGGCTTCACCTTCGAACGCTTGCTTCCTCTGTAAAGCCTGTGGGCGTGCCTTCAAGATCACCTGCTCTGCTCTTTCTGTTACGCACCTTAGATCCTGTAGCTCTTGATGAGGTGACTGCTGACCGCTCCATGCTCAAGGTGGCCAGGGTCCACCAGCAGTGGTTCTTGCTTATGAGCAAATTTATTGACCTAAAAGATTGTGTTCTGACTTCTACTGTCTCTGTATGTATACAAGTAATGATAATACATACATCATGCATTTACATGGCTCTTGAAGATGTGACTGAAAGTCCCCCTCCACCATATCGGTGGGATAGGCTTGCCAGGTCCAGCGTTCCTCTTCAATTTGGCACACCAGTCTTTAGTTGATGCCATAGGAAGAGTAGGCAATAAGCTTGTTGTTGGTGTCATAGCTCTCTTGTATGGGTGAGCCTATGCTGGGTGACATCAGACCGGAAGATAGCATATCTCAAATTTCAATTAATAGCCACCACTATGGTGGCAGGGGGCCTTCAGTTGTTTTTTCAAGAGCTGCAGGAGCTACAGGTGCGTGAGAGAGAAAGAGCAGAGCAGGCAACCTTGAAGTCATGCCTAGAGTTGAAGCAAAAGCAGAGTGGCAAAAGGCCGAAGCAGAGTGGCAAAAGGCTGAGACAGAGAAAACAACAGGGACGAGCTAAAATGTTGGAGGCAACCTTGGCTGATTGGATGCAGGAACACGAAATGGAAAACCGACTACTGGTAAAAAAGTGTTCACACTTAATCGACTTCATCAACCAACAAGCTGGATTGCTTTGTGATCCTCTTTTCGGTGGCATTACCAAGCCTCGAGAGGAGACTACCAAAGAAAGGCACATCTGGAAGAGTGGACAAAGAGAGAGCTTGTCTGTTACTGGCATACAGAACGCAGTTACAGAGAGAGCGCAGGCATCCAAGGGGCTGGAAACGTAGGAGCCATATTGGAGCCATATTGGCCAAGTCGATAGGTTTCCATTGAAGATGACAATGTACTTGGAATGGCTTATAAGCTATAATGTGTGACACTTTCTTTTTGGGTCATGATGACCTCATACTACACTAACAAAACCCCAACCACACCGAAGACAGAAGGAAAAAGAGACAGAAACAGGAATCAGTGACGACTGAAGAAACAGGAATAGTCGGTTCTACGGAGGACGACAGTTTTTGACGTGATTAACCTCGCGCAATCTACCCGAGCAATTCACTTACACCGGACGTCAGCCGAATCTTAGGTTCTCGTCGTTGTCAAGCTTATTGCTAAGAAGGCTGTACAAAAGTAGTAGTAAATGTTGTAACTGATGAACGGGAGAATTGGACAAATGAAACTGAATTGAAGGAACGTTGCTGCTACACTTTAGGGGTCCTGGGCCTACCCGAGGACATGTCTGGGTGTTTGGTGTCCAGTCACAGTCTAAACAACAGATCCAGACGTCTGCTCCAAAAGTTTTACATTTAAAACAGTGTCTAGTATATTTTGGATACACACAATATATTTAAGTATTTTATTTTTAACAACGTAATTTTACTCATAAAATTCTATAATATTATATGATATAACTTTATATATACAAAAGTCATCTAGGTCGTACAAAAATATAACATTTCATTTCAGACATTTGTGCAGATTAAATCAGAGTACCGCATAAACATTAAACGAATTAATAGATGTGTAATCCACATACTTTATGTCCTGTCCTCCGTCAGTGTCCTGTCCACCTGCTGTTGTCCTGTTGATGCTGTCCGTGGTGCTGACGTGAGGCTTCTTATCTATGGACGAACTCTGCCATCATGTGGCGGACGCAGGTACTAGGTCATACGGAACGGAGGCGTTTGTTCCTACCCGACTTACAAAGAGTGTTGCACCCTCTCTGCTAATGTTATGTATTTACGTTACACTGCTGTTAGTAAGTTTGTCTCTTTTGTCTTCTCTTCTATGAAGGACGTTACGCCTGTGTTCGTCAGCATACAGATCAGAGATGACTTGTTTTAGCCCAGCGTTTACGTTAAAATGCCACATTACTACAGTGACACTTGCGTCCTCGCTAGCTGCAGTGTTGTTAGCTTTAGCTTGCCCGCAGATGCTAACTTGTAATATTGACTTAATATTTCCTTGTTGTTGAAACATGAGTGTCACTGTTATCGTGAAATAGCGATCTTTGTCTGCATTTGACTAAATAGCGTCAGTGTTTTTACGCTGAACCCAACAAACTAAAACACATATATGTGGAGGTTTCTCTTAAAAAAAACATTATTAAAGCATTAAACATCTAATTTAACTAGGTTGCTTTGGTCCGTTCACTCAATTCAACATACGTACATAATAAATAACGTCATTAGTAAACTAGAAATGTATCTATGTAAATAGAGGAAGGCCTTACTAAGGAACATTACATCGTGTCTAAATGAAAGGATGTGGGGTGAAGCAAAGACCTGCATGTAAATCTAGCTCTTTCTCATGTATATTATATTTTATTGTTGCCATATGTCTAATTCTTCTGCTTCCCACCTCTGTATCCAGCCAATGGTCTGACCTAACTCAGCAGAGATGCTGTTTAAAGATCTTCCCAGAGAGGCCTTGATGAGGCCATTGTCCCGCAACGAAGTGTTGGGCATGTTGGTCAGGTTGACCATCTTTGGTGCAGCCACATACTACAGCATCAAATGGGTTGTAGAAGCAATGGATCCCACTTTCAAGCAGAAAAACCAAGCCAAGAAAAGGGTATATCAAACTCCAGCGCAGACCATTAGCATGTTTACTACTCTGTCGTGAAGGTGGAGAGCACCATTTGCTGTAGTTTGGTGTCATCAGGACAATAGACATGTTTCAGATTCAAGAGGAAGTTACAGCATCGGTCTTCAGCTTAATTGTCTGTTGTTTCTCTGCAGGCAGAGCAGCTGATGAAGAGGATTGGGGTGGAGGGGGTCAAACTAACAGAGTATGAGATGAACATTGCATCTCATCTAGTTGATCCACAAAGTATAAAGGTAATAATAATTTTAGAGTCAGTCCATGACTCCAAAATTCTCAACAGTCAAACAAAGATTAAAATGAATCTTTGTAGATAATTTTGTAGCTTCAGTCCAAACATATTACAGGCATCTGTCTTATTGCAGGTTTCCTGGAGAGACATAGCAGGTCTGGATGAGGTAATCGGTGAACTGCAAGACACGGTCATCCTTCCCTTTCAGAAAAGACACCTTTTAAGTGGATCCAAACTCTTTCAGCCTCCTAAAGGTACCACAGCAATTGTAGTGTAACATAAGTAACTAACTTCTTACGGTAATTGTGAGTGAAAGGAACTGAATCTGGTATTACTGGAAAATATTGTGTTGCATGTCCCATTTTTACAAATTCATGTCAAATATTAAAATAACATAATGCAGACCCTTTGCAGAAATTTAAAAGAACAAAAATATAACTGTCGGTTAAAGAAAATATTGACTTACATGGAGACCAATAATTGTTGATTGCTGATTTCTGTTTCTTTTCCAATTTTGACTTAACTCTGTATTATACACTAAAGTACCTCTACAGCTGTGAAAATAAGACTTTTAAGACTTAAGATTAAGACAAATATTTGTATACATTTTGTCCTCACAGGTATTTTATTATTTGGTCCTCCGGGATGTGGGAAGACCATGATTGCCAAGGCAACAGCCAAAGCCTCAGGGTGCAAGTTTATCAACCTTCAGGCCTCCACACTGACAGACATGTGGTATGGTGAATCACAGAAGCTGACAGCGGCAGTATTCACACTGGCTGTCAAAATCCAACCCTGTATCATCTTTATTGACGAGATTGGTAAGTGCATCTTTACAAGGCCCTTGTTGAGTCATTAGGTGGAAAATGTTACTTTACAATGACAGATGTGATGTATCTTTGTCCGATTTCCTTCAGAATTTAATTCTTGTGAACACTTTAGAACCAAAATTATGATATTTCATTAGCAGCTTCTTATGAAGTATTATTAAGGTTCCTCAGCACTTGCCATAATTTAAAGTCAATTTATAACTTCCCCTGTCAAGTTAGTGCAGGTTAGGACTTTGGACATTTTGAGAGCCTCACAGACAAAGAAAGGTTTAAAGCTATTTATGTGAATTATTTTAGACCTTTAATCCAGAAATGCTGGTCATCTGTTATGTCTCCTAGTTGAGTTTAATTTTTCAGGAGAACGGACTAAATCGCCCAACCAAACTGCAATTACAGTGCATGCTTGTTTTTTTCAGCCCATTGTCATAAATCTGACCCTTTGACCTCACGCAGCCTCGCCTCACCCCTCCATTTTTTGAAAACTTTGAAAACACAATATGCAGAGATCCACTAGGCCAATATCAAACTAACATACAGTATAAAGAAGTCAGTCTAATCCTACGTCATCCTCATGAAACAGCCTGAGCAGATTTCGACCTGTTGCTCTCTTCTGGTTATGGTGAGCTTTGTGTACACTCTGTCCTCATGCTTTGATTTTGCTCCTTGTCTCCTGTACGATAGAGTCATTTCTAAGGAATCGCTCCAGCCTTGACCACGAGGCCACAGCCATGATGAAGGCCCAGTTCATGAGCCTGTGGGATGGCCTGGACACCTCCACAACCACCCAGGTGACCCATCCAGTCCTCTTCCCTTTTTTTTACCTATAACTTTATTTAAATATGTTATATACCTGCAACACAGTGTTATACCTGTAGATACTGGGTTAGATCTCACTTGTACCTTCAGACCTGGCATTTTAGTGTACATGAAAAGAAGCTGGACCACATTGTGCCAGGTGGTTATTTTTGGGATCATTTATTCATTTGGTTATTTTCCCTATTGTAGGTGATGGTGATGGGAGCTACAAACAGACCACAGGATGTGGATCCAGCTATTTTGCGTAGGATGCCTGCCACTTTTCATGTTGGCCTTCCAGTAAGTCCTCGGTCGACCAAATTGACAAACACAGATAAATACAGTTTGTAACATTCGGGAAGAATTGCTGTTTACTGGCAGTTTTGTTATGCAGTGACGAACTGGTGGTTAGTTGATTATTGATCCTTCTGTTTTTGATTCACAGCCTACACGTTAATCAGTGTTTTTCTAAAAAAGCTCTGTCCTGCCTTTTCAGAACGCAAGACAAAGGCATGAAATCCTGAGGCTGATTTTAGCGGGAGAAAATGTAAGCTGTGATGTCTTTTCACCGCAATCAGGCTCCCGATTGTCCTTCTCAATGACCAAATTACGCCTGCATTTTTACCATCGCACCACTTACAGCTGCCAAGAACAAACAGGGACTTACGCAGCTTAAAGTCCCTTTGTATATACTTGTCTCATAAATTGTCCTGCTTTTCTGTTCAGTTGAGCAATGCGATTAATCTGAAGGAGATTGCTGAGAAGACAGATGGCTACTCTGGCAGCGACCTGAAGGAGCTTTGCCGTGACGCCGCCATGTACCGAGTGCGGGACTACGTCCGAAAGGAGCAGATGAGGCAGATCGCCCAGCAGCTACAGGAGAGTCAGGAGGAAGAAAAGTATGACTCATGTTCAAACACCCACAAGATTCCATAGCCCTTGTGTCCACTGATGTCTCGTTCTTAACAACAGTACTTGTCTGAAGTGGTGGTTAAATCGGTCTGGGGTTTTAAATAGTTGCAATCAATATCATGACTCATACATGTTAAGGGCTTTCTACAGATGTGCGCAGTTACTGTATTTCTGAGTAATCAATGCATTGATTCAGTCCTTCAGGCCAGTTAGTTTGTCTAAGCAGCACAATTATTCAAATAGACAGAAAGATACCGGCAGACACTGTGACCAAATTCATCTTGTCAGGATTGCACATTGGAAAAGTGACAAAATGTCCGTAATGTAATTAAACTCAAAAACGTCACTATGCACATTGATAGCTCTCTGAGTGGGCTGCTGTTGGACCTCAGAGCACTGTTCCCAACAGTCACACATTGTGTCTCAAATTGAATACTACAGTCTACACACTCACATGTAGCACTCTGTGCGCACAGTGTAAAAACTCACACACGCTCACACAGTGTGAATTTTGTCAGGGTGGTGTTGTTTAGAATCAAATGCAGCCACGAAATGACTTTCACAATATCTCACCACCGTTGTGGCTTGTTGGAGTATCGACTGACTGTTTGCTCACTTCACTTAAAACAAACATTTTACGTTGTGTTGTGTGCCCTCTGTGTCACGTGATGATGATGTGCTCTTGCCCCTCTGTCTTCATCTTCACCCCCAATCAACCACCAGCCCCTAAGCAACCTATGTTGATTTCTTATACACTACATATTATATCTTAAAAAGGAAGAATAGCATGTAGTATGGCCTCTCTCTTTATTTTGTATGCTCCTTCTCTTGTCATCTGACCTGGTATTCTTTGCTCCAGACCTGTGGATGAGGAGCGGTTGCGGCCAGTCACCCAGCTGGATCTCCTCCTTGGCCTGGACAAGATGAAGGAATCTAAGCGGGCCACAGCCTTCATGACACCCAGCCTGTCAGAGGTTCCCCTGGACTAAACGCCAACCCACAGACACTGACAGGAATTTCCATCTCACCTTTGTCCAGAGAATGATCCAGCTCACCAAACAGAGACTTGACCATGTCTGAGGTGCAATTGGCCAAGTAAACAGACAGCATGACAGCATCATCTTTTTAAAGCTTTGTATTCAGGCAGAGGTTGTCTGAGCATGTTTACTTCCTGCACAGCCTCACCACTTGTACATTTACAATACAGTCTCCTTCTCCTCATGGAAGACAGCTCCACTGGAGCGAGTTACAGCCAGTGTCTTGCTCCGGGGCGTTAGTACATTTGTTTGGGAGAGGACAAGGCAGTTTTACTTCAGTTTGAGAAACTGAGTCATTCAGAGTTTACACTGCAGATCCTTGTAGTATGTAGTGTAGCATCTTGATTTATTGCTGTCGCTCCAGCTTTGGGCAAAAATGTTTGAATGACTAAAACCAATATGACCCATTAGGACAGGACTGATTCACTTGATGCAAATGATTCCAAGTCTCGTTAAACTATATTCTCTGCAAATGCTGTTATCCAGCCAATTCCTTATGCATTCATTTATAATCATACATTTTCTTGTCATCGTTGATTTAAGTTTAAATATTCCAAAATCACCCCAACTCCATTTCTTAGCTGTCGTATTTGTTATACAAACCTGCCCCAATCAAAAATGAAATGACTATTGCATGATACTGATTAGACAAAAAATGTATGTAATGTAGTTGATAATTTAGACAGCACAACATGGACAGTCATGTGACACACATCATGTAATGAATTATTGCACAAGTTATTTTTTTAAAATAACTGTGTAACATGTAATTGTATGTTATGTCTAGTATCATTATGTCAGCACTGAGCACTGCAAGGCCACAATACTTCACATAACAGAGAGGAAGAAGAACAGTGCAACATCAGGCAGCTACAGGTCAAATATAACATATATATGTATATAACTATATGCTGGCAGTTGTTCAGCTCAGATAAGCACCACTACATTGTTTCTCTGGGAGTTTGTGAGTCGTTGTGAGTGAGTGAGTAGTTAGTGTACATTACAGTTAGGACCGTTTCAGGATTTGGCATAAAGTCAATCACGAAAGCATTTTCTTTCCCAGAGCTGTCAGTTAACATGTAGACAAAAAAGAAATATATTCACGTCATATGGTTTTAACGCTTAAGCCCTTTAATAGAAACCAGATCTTCTCTTTATCCTGTGATTAAATACCCACGCTGATTAATCACTGCTCTGTTGTCTCAGCTGTCAGCAGGTGTGTTGTGCTGCCTGACTGTGTAACAGTTGAAGCTAATATTAGTTTATGGTTAAGGCCAAGACTTTGGCTGTAACTGAAGTTGCTCTGATGAATGGTGTTTTTGTGCATTTAATGCTGCTCTACATCACAAAGTCCACTCAGCTGTATTTTCTTCTTTTCAAAAAGACAACCGTTGAGATGTTATAATCTCTGTGGTTATTTTAAGTCTCATTGTCATTGTCAGGGAGTTCTCATTTTTTTGTACTTTGTATGACATTTATGATGAACTTTTTGTTTCATGTTTCGTCCATCAATCAGAGACTGACAGCAGCGTCTGTCACCACAGCACACACCAGATATTCTTTTATTCTCACTTTATGGAGCCTTTAAAATCCAGTGACAGCTCACTGAAAATTGATACGACGAGCTTTCTTTGCCTCTGTGTAAAAAGCCTCATTGTTTCCTAATGGTTGCAGCATGTGTTCATGGATCTGTGGGTCTCCCATGGTGCTTTGTTCCCATGAAGTCAGTACAGGCCAGGGCAAATGTCATTTAACCTTGGCCACATGGTGGCACTGTAGCTTCACTATCCAGTTTCCAAGGCAGTCAGAGCACTTTTCCAGCATTATGGCGAGACAATGAAATAGAGAGCCCTGCATACTGAATTATTTCTTCTTTATTGGTTTATCTGGAGAAATTTAGAAATCTGTTGCTCTTCATTAGAGTACCTCAGGTGACAGTTAAAGGTCACAGTATCATGTTGCCATGTAAACCGGTAATTGTGTCACTGCAGCTTGCAGGTCTTACCTACTTTTCTTGGGAGGAAGATAACACCTGTGTTTATGCTTTTTCTCAGTGCAATAAAACTTATCAGGTCATGCATCAGTTATGTGGCAGGGACTCAATTCAGCGAATACAGTCTCTATATTTAGTTAGTGTAAAACATGTCACCTATGTGCATGTCAGATATGAAATGTTATCGTAAACATTAAATTACACAGACTTTGTAACCAGGAAATTGTTTTTCCTCAAAAGTTTCAGCATGGATTTCATTGTCTTTGTCTTGTCTTTGTTTCAGTGTTGTAAATGTAATAAATTTCATCTTTTTTAAAAGACAAAGTCCGTCTTCTTAAATAATCATAATATATACTGGAGTACGATCAACCTACTGGAAGAAGAAAGCTTTGTTTTGTCCATGTCACAGTACACTGTACACACAGTGCCCATAATGGTGCCAAGAGGGGTTTGAACCAGTGACCCCTCAGCCCTCTTGGTCTCATGCTTGCTGCTCGAGCCACCTCACCACCCCCCAATTACATAATTACATACAAATCACGTAATTAAACTGTAAATTGGTCTATGAATGTGAGCTTAGTAAATTAACAAATAACTCACTGTGCTGTTCCGGTACTTAATTTAAATTAATAAAGTGTGAACCTGTGTGGCTGGCTTTTTACACACAGTATAAATGTAGGTCCACAATGTGGCAGTTCTTTATTCAAACCTCATGTTTACATTTACTAGCTGCTATTTAACGTCAGGGGTTGGTAAATGTTTATTTTCTGACTGAGAGGTGACAAGTTCTTCCCTCAGTATTGTTGATAAATGGATTTTGATATTGATTTTCCCTACTGAGCTAACTGATATCTTCTTACCACCATTGTCCTGGCTGCAGGGTGTTGGCCACATGAGGAACTTTCACACACAGCTAACATAATGACAGCATATTCACATCAACACAGATTAGATTCCCGTCCTTTTGGAAAATGAAACGTATCCTTGAAACCAAATTTACTGCGAGGGGTTTTAGATTTGTGGCCCCGGCTTTGCTTAACATTCATGACATATGTACACCAGAGTAATCCTCCATATGAGTATTATTTCCATACTAATCTCTGCAGCGTGTGTGTCTTTGTGCTACAGTGGTACTGTGAGCTGAAGGAGATTTGAGGGGTGAAGAAACTATCCAACCTGGAGACACCCCAGCTCTGCCTAACATGAGGCTTGACTGTACATTATGTTGACCTTCATGTCAACATAATGGAAATGGAAGAATCACCCATTGGTACTTACGATGCCTAAAGCAGCTTATGTACTGTATCTCCTCCAACCCAAACCCCAGTGTGGTCACAACTAACCTAACTACCAGTGGGTTCTCAGCACAGTGCTGCCAATAAGTGCAGACAAATGTTGCCTGCAGCTTGGACAGATGGTAAGTTGATATTTACAGTTCAGGCTTTAATGAGGCAGTGGAGTGGTTTCCACCAACTAAGTTCTGCAAGCATGCGTGTATGATCTTTGACTCAGAACCATTGATTAGTTATTCATAAAGATATTGATGTGTTATTCATGAAGAGGGAGTCAAAGTAAGAGTCTCCATTCCAGCTATTTTCAATTAGAGGAGGACAGCTCCCTGTCGATAAACATGATGGAAGAAGCTCTCCCCCGCAGCACAGCTGGCTGGAGATGTCAAAGGCTTCCTGTGGCGAGGAGAGCTCAGGCGCAGATAGATTCACTGTTGTCTGCCCATAGTCTGTCAGCGCAGCCGTTCCCGGCGCAGGTCTGATGGTCACAACCTTTTTTCCGTCAAATAGGAGGAGTGGAGAGAGAGTTCATAATGGCCCCACTCTGCTCTGTGACAGGCCCCTGAAAGCCTCAGTGCCATCGGACATGATCGAGCGAACCCAAAGAAATCCGCCGCAGCTGTTATCCCTGCCACATTTCTCAGCAGGATATCCTGTTGCCCGCTGATGCTCAGGGTTTTATAGCTGGGCCAATAACACACAAAGCCATATTGCATAAGCGCATGAGAGGCTGCAAATACAGCAGGATTCAAGGCGCCCCAGAAATAACCCCGATGGGGTTAAAGGGCAGAAATGATCATTCTGAGCGACAATAGGTGGCCGTGCAAAGTGGTGCTGGGTCAGGGCCTTTGTTTAAAAAAATGATTCAGCTTTTGTGTGCACTCTGAGGTGTGTTATGCAACAGCCACATCAATCATTCACATGTCATACGGCAGAAACGATGCACATACATATTGCACATACTGTGAAAATTAATGTTATGGCTCATTATGTACGTTTTTAATGTTTCATACAGCATCTCAGAGTCAGAGAGCTACAGCCAGTCAGCAGCTGGTAAACTAATAGCTGAGCATCATAATAATAAACAGATATACAGTGGACATAGCGCAAAGGTAACAACATCTACACTGTTTGCACTTCTAAAGCTCACTTATTAATGTTATAGCCATCAGTTAGCGTCTTTTACAGGACATCAGGGCCAGGAGTGTATCTTGGCCACATGCAGTGACTTCCCAGAGTCTTTAGTTGTTGCCTGGTAACCTGACAGCAAGATACGCTTTTGTTTTCAAAGTGCATTTCAGTACCTGAGCCAGGCTATTTCCACCCTGCTCTCAGATGATGACAATCATCATAACCAACCAAATCACTTTTCAAAATATCAAACTATGCCTTTAATTACAATATTTAGGAATACAGTCACCATTAAAATATAGATGCACGTTGTGTTACCTATGAGGTAGCATGTATTTTAACAATAGTATGTTTCAGCTGTTGGGATAAATTGTTTCCTGAAAAATCACAATATATTGATACACAAATGTGCAGCCATTAATGGGCTTAGTAGCTGCAATTTAACTTGGCTTTTAACATGGATGTGTTTTGGAAGTTATCCAAAAGTTTGTATGAGCCATTGATGGACAAATGATCTAAGACAAAGTGACAGTGTGAAAATTGCAGAGGCTATAATTTTTTTTACAATGATAGTCCTATACGTAGTAACTGTCCTACAGGTTATATTGGAATATATATGTGCAGTATATGGTTGGGAAATATAGTGTGACACAGTTACAGCACTGGATTATGCTGATAAATCATCCATGTGCGCATTTCCCCACCCGCTTGTAAAACTCCTGCAGCCACAGTGGGTCTGGGTTTCCACTGTTGTACTTCTCTGCTGGCTGGAGAGGAAAGGTCCTGCCTGCAGTAACAACCCAAAGTGATCTCAGCATGAGCCTGCCCTGCGAGACACTCTGATGATGTCTGTGCTTTATTATTGTGGTCTGTGCTACAACAATACTGCCATAAAATCCATAGGTGCCTCACACGCCCTTAAACAGGATGTGGGAAAGAAGAGGAAGCAAATGATGCAATTCATGTGTCCACGTCACATAAACGCCTTCACAAATCAGCCGAGCTCTGGGTAAACACTGTAGACTTTATGGCCCACTGGGGTTTACAGAGGTTTCAATAACTACAAAAAACTGTGGAAACAAAGGGGTATAAATTATATATACATTTCATGCACATATGCATTTGATATCATGTGTAACTCAGTATATATGTTATTTATTATTTAGAATATACTTGGTGTCAGTTTGTATCTTAATCATAATGATGCCTGTGCAATTAAATTTAAATAAACATTTGGCGTAGTGATGCCTGGTGAGTCAGTGACATACAGAGCCGGCCAGCACCCCCTCAGTCACTTGTCTGTTGTCGGCCTACCTGCAGAGATGCTGAGGTGTCTGCTGTCTGTGTGCCCAGGACGGACAACACAGGGAGCCTGGACTGAATCATGAGCCATTATCCAAAGGTTAACCATTTCACTTTGGTTAATGCAGCAAGTACTGAAAGCTGTTACTGCAGAACAGTTCAGTAAAAGTAGTCTCCTGTTGCCTTAACCTATAATCCACAAGTGAAACACTCTGAAGCAACATCACATCTGAGTTTTTGTTTCTTCTGCTGTCAAACATGTAGTCAAATGTCAAAATAACTCAGATAAACTGCTGACAGTGTATCTGAGTTGTAAAGTACTAAAATATAAGGCACAGCCCAGCTTCTCTATACATCCAGCTTTTCACTCACCACTGCTGGCTGACAGCAAACAGGATGGATGCCCAGGCTGGAGAAGAGGCTGCTGCATTAGCAGATGTAATTGGAGTGTCTGATGGCCTCAGCACACCAGATGAAAGGTAATCAGAAGGTGTGTGGCTGTGGAGTAGGTGTTAAGAGAAGGGTCAGCTCTGAGGGCTCACTGCTGCTGCTGCTGCTGCTGCTGCTGCTGCTGCTGCTGCTGCTGCTGCTGTTACTGAGCATTATTCCTTCAACTGAAGGCAACAACACATCTGGAAGCACAACAGCTTTTCCATGAGTGACTGCAGAAATATTGGAAATTATGTTATGTATTATGTGTGTGTGTGTGTGTGTGTGTGTGTGTGTGTGTGTGTGTGTGTGTGTGTGTGTGTGTGTGTGTGTGTGTGTGTGTGCGCGCATAACACACATCTGCTAGTTTCTGGAAATGTGTTATTCTAATCTTGTAAACACACAAGATCATTCATAAAAATCTTGTTGCTACAGATGGGAACATAATTCATAGCCTTTATAACAATCCCATTAATCACCCATTTGATTTCTGCTTTGGCAGAATTTAATTTTCTGTTTTTAGATTTCATACGCAATTGTTTGAAATGAACTCCTGCTCAGTTAATAAGCTGTTGTCTTTGTCAAACGCTATTTGTGGATTCATCATCAAATTCCCTGAATTTCAAAAATAAATCAACTGAGGCGATGTCATCCAATAATTATCTCTGTATTCAAATAATCAAATTGGGTGAAAAGAAAAAGAAATCTACTAAATAATAACAACCACAATAACATCATTTGTACTGGGTAAAATGAAATCAGTCTGAATTACCTTTATAACCAGCAGAAAGAACGGGGCCCAGGTTGCCTGATGATTGCACGCGTATCTTCACTGACTCATCAGAAACAGCTGTTTAAAACCTTCCGCGTCAGCATGCATAGGTGTCTAATGAAGGCAATTCTTCTTTTAAATGTCGGAGACAGTCACATATATACGACCAGGCTGTGTAAAGTGACCTAGTGCACGTGTTTAATGAAGAATATTAATTGAAAACTGTGCTTGGTTCTTTCTTTTTTTTCATTGAATAAGCTACTTTTTTAGTAAGTGCCGCACAATAAGCGTGGATCTCATGCCCCCCGTGAACGAGGTCTAATGACACCCTTGCTGTCACTAATTGAACTCTTCCTTCCTTCCTTGCTTCCTTCCCTTCTTCATGAAGATGAAGACGGTAACATAACACCACAGCACTCGATCGGCATTCCGGACAACCTCTGCCAGGCCTCGGCGACACGCACATTCCCATGTGCCAGCGTCATGTCAAAAGGCAGTTAGTGGTGCAGCAAGCTATGCTGATAAAGGCGAGGACAAAAGCACAGCACCCACCGAGGAGAGCAGAGATGGGATAATGATCACTAATTAATCATGCACCGGGGTCATGCGGCTCCTCTATTCACCACCGACACAGGAGCAGGCGGGAATGACTCACTTCCCGCTGAAGGCTCCACATAGGATGGCAGCTGAATGATGTGAGACATGGGTATCTCAGCAAGAGACCTTTTATTATTAGTCTCAGCCAGTGATGCAAATATGTGAGCTGCTCTGGGGAAAAAGGGGTTATTTATGCATATCCAATCATGTAATAACAAACATGTATTTTTAACACGCTGTTTATTCTTGCATGACAGGTTTATCTCTCTCAACCAAGTTCGAGCAGCAGAGTGTTAAATGACATTAGGCACAATGCTACATAGATGAGCAGACGAGTGGAAGTAACAGATTTGTAATTGGGGAGCTTTATATGATATATACATAGTGAAGAATAGACCCTATATCACTGTTGACATGTCTGTGTCAGGGGTGGAATGTGTGTATTTGACTCAAATACCACATTCATGTACAGTTATGATGTAATTTCCCTGAATATTTTTATTTTATAATGTGTTCTCATTGTGTACTCATCTGATGAAACACATGTTGGTAACACAATCCAGCGTTACATACATACATACATACTACTACTACCAGTAGTAATAATATAAAATGTGTCTTTCTGCATAACGGGTACATGCACACACCATTTTTTAGCAGTTAAAATGTACTTGTAGGAACTTAGTAACGTAGTTTCCCTTTAGAGCAGTAAATGTACTGCGGTGTATTTATACTTTGGTGTGAGTCAAAGAGCTGAATATGTATTTTCGCCTCTGAAAACAGTTGCTTACATAATGCATGCTGCTGCAAGTTTGGCATCCTGCTCTGCCAGGTCAACAGAAAAGAACAAGAATGATAAAGACGCCAACAACTGGAAAGTGCTTCATGTCCCAGCAAGACTAAAAGCTGGATCATTATCATGATCTGTGCCAAATTTGACCTCTTCACAGATACTAGCACTATATGTGTGGCTGTTGAATAATGAAGGAATGAACAATATTTCTTGATACATTCACAAAAATGTCAGATTTTTAAAAAATGAAAAAATGAATTCATTCCATCATATAGGCTCCAAAGGGTCTGTAGTTTTGGTAAAATGCTGCTGACAAACTGATAAAGTGCCTTGGTTGAGGTGATAATTAAGGGAAGATATTAGTACAGTACTTCATTCATAAAATAATCATATACATCATGTGCAATAATTGTTTTCTCCACATATGAAAGTACATGGAGACACTAGATTTCCTTATCTAGTGTCCCTCAGCTTGGTCTCACAGGTGGTTGAATTTGAATTTTGTATAACGAATTACATGCTGCCTACCATGTTGGAAACTGTGTTTCCAGGCAGAATCATTTACAACTGATATTGTATCAGCCTTAAAAATGAACTCAAATCAGAAATGACCTTTGCCTTTTTTCTTTTCTTTTCGTCCTCCGTCCTCTCTGACGTTTGATTGCTGGGACTTTTCATTACTGCTGCGACAGATTGACAGGCTCTGTGGTTGACTGGCTGACTGGTCCACACCTTCACCAGTCGAGCAGCAGGAATTAAATGAGCAATAGCAGGGTAGAAAAAAGACTTGACAGGACTGGTTGGCTTTGCAAATCACAAGTCTTTGACTTTATGGCGCTGCACTTAAGGAGAAATTACAGCATCAGCTCCATGTAATGCAAGAGGCTAAATCGGAGTCTTCTGCAGCCTTTAATAAACAAGCCCTTGTGTTCGGAGCATAAGAATCAGCCATCAGGAGAAGCATTGTATCCCATCGTGCATATCAAAGCTGTTGTGCAATGTCTCACATCTTTTATATTAACATTCCAAGGTGCCGTTGATTCATTTCCTGCAGTTATTTAATCGGATGAGTGCAACTGTTCTCAATAAGAAGGAGATTTCTAGAGCAACTTTAAGTGGAAAGGTTCGCTAATGAATATGCAGAGAAGCACTTGAAAGGGATTTTTGAGGAGTGGGGCTGTAAACACAGCTCCAGTTGTTTGTGACACTGGTTTCTGAATATGAATTATCCATCATTAGCAAAGGCAGGCCATTAGACAGCTGTGATGTAAATATTAAAACATGATCATGATTTAAAAGTCTGTCTTTGAGTGGATAAGTATTGTATAAAATAACCAAAAAAAACCACAACATCTGGCACTATACTTCATTCATTTCCTCTGTGGTTATAAATAGAGCAGAAATCTGCTACCTGAAAGGTAATAATAATGATTTATATGCAGTTTTGATTGATGATGCGTCATTTATTTGTGCAGTTTTCACTTTTCAGCTTTATTTTCTGAAACTGGACTAAACGTTTGAGAAAACAGTTCCCTTGTGCTGCCACTGTGACCACTACATGAAATGTACACTGTTGTCTGATATAATCTAATATATTTTCTAATATATTGTCTAATATAATCCAAA